>JAJOZX010003513.1:145000-506968 GCA_023014485.1 Bathynomus jamesi | reverse complement strand
CCGTGAATCGAGTTACTGTGATTTAATAATTGTGGACCATTGTACGTTTATCCGTGATCATGACAGCGCGTCCACTGTGATTTGGCCCGGTGTTTTCATCCTCGGCTCGACTCCCGCTAGCCTAACAAATACTTAATTGTATTGTACTGTAATTGAATAATACTGTATGTGGTGGCGCGCGAGGTGGGTGGCCAGTCAGTGGTGGCGGGCAGCAGCGGCTGCGCCACCCACCCACCGGCAGGGCATAAGAGTTTAACCAGCAAATCAGGTTATATTATTATGGACCGCCCCTAAATTTTGGATAAATGGGTGAGTACTGTATTCATGAATTTCGGCAAAGTTTTGATGAACTATATCTAATAAGGAGTATTAGGGTCTGATTATTTATTAATTAACTTATTTGTTATTTTGCTAAATTCACTTAACGTCTTAGTGGAGTTAGATAAAAGTCAGTGAAAAAATAATTATTAGTTGCATTTACCTAGTATCGACGTTGACTCATCTACAGTCAGCCATATAATGAGTCAGGAATGGTTAAAAGAGTACGTTGTCATGAAAAAAAAATCCTTTTAGCCGTAAAGGAAACAAATAAACATTTACTAAAACCTATTGCAACGCACCATTTAGCCCTTCCTGATGTAATTTACATCCAACTGTAGATGGGCCAACTCTGACATCAGTAGTTTCTTATAATTCTGTTTAAAATCAGCCGTTCGGTTTGCTTCTGTCTCGTAGTGATGTAATCCTCAGGTTTTTAGTATCAGATTTTGATAGCTTTGATGGTTTTTAAGGTCTGTTTTTATCATTATTGGCCTCACTTTTTTTATATTTCTTGATTGGGTTTTAAATATATGTTTCAAAAGCCTCCGTTTTTTTATCAATTTCTCTTTGATTTCACTATACCTTCTGTGTGTATAATATTATTAGAGTATACTTTTCTAATTAGAAAATCCCAATGTGACTTTGAACGTGAATGTAGCAACATAAACCAGATAGAAACTTGATAGGAACTCCCTAAAACTTGATTCCGAGAAGTTAAGGCATAATTACATCCTATTTATAGTCATTCTTTCAATTACATACATAATGTGGGTCTTATTGCAACAAAGAATGATGCATAATGATGTTACTTAATCCATACCTCTATCTAGCTGTATGATCAAGTGCCGGGTACCTTTAGAATGTTTTACTATACTATAGTGTATATATATAGCAGTCAGACAAAAAAATTCTTTCCCCGTCATTTCAAACATCATGGAATCAAAACAAAGGCTATACACATGGGCATGAAACAGGCCCACACAGGAAACACAGATTCTGTGGTATTTCCCGAAGCGACCATCATAGGACGTCACCAAGACCTATAAAATGCGGCTTCTTCCTCAAATCATTCTCACTCCTCACTATTCACTTGCCATTTTCTCGTCTTGGTCGTCACGTCTCACTCTCAGCACCTTTGTCAGTAGCACCACTCGTTAAGCCACCCGCTCTCCGGCCTTCGCCGGAGAGCGGCCAGTAGTATAGCCGCAAAAGGGGAGAGTGCAAGAATGTTGCAGGTTATTATGTAATGTTGCAAAGGGGGGTGGGGTTGTTGCAAAGGGGGTGGGGTTGTTGCAAAGGGGGTGGGGGTTGCAAAAAAAATAAAAAAATAAAAAAAAAGAAAAAATAAAGAAAAAAAGAGTACTGGCCTTTGTTGCCAACCTAGGTTGCAAGGGTCATGCACCAACCTAGGTTGCAAGGGGCATGCAACTTGGGGGCCTCCCCCAAGCTATTCCCCCTAAAGGGCCAGAGAGAAAGGAGGAGAGAAAGGAGGAGAGGTGTTCACCTGGCAGGAGCCGAGTAGGCGTTGTTTTATAGGCTCCTAATCAGCCAGAATCAGCCAGTTGGCTGAATCAGCCTGTTGGCTGAGCCAAGGTGAGAGAGACACCTGAAGGAGAGAGAGAGACAGCTGAAGGAGAGAGAGACCTGAAGAAGAGAGAGACGCCTGTAGGGGAGAGACGCCTGAAGGAGAGAGGAGAGGTACACATGCAGGAGGTACACACACACATACGCACACTGCAGGAGGTACACATGCAGTAGGTACACATGCAGGAGAGAGAGAGATACCTGAAGGAGGGAGATACCTGAAGGAGGGAGATACCTGAAGGAGAGAGAGAGAGAGGTAGTTGCCATTGATAGCAAGGCATATTATTTTCGTTTTCCTAACCTAAGAGGCCACTAAGGGGTTTTACCAAAGGGCCGAAAGAGAAGGACCAAGGTCCTTGCTCGGCTGGAGCCGAGCTGGGAATGAGTCTTTCACCAACTTCGCGGTCTTTTATAAGCCTCTATTCTGGCTGAGTTGCCAGATAGCGCAATGTGTTCCAGATAGCGCCATGTGTCCCATTAATCATCCATTGTGTAACACATATATGACGATAGTTATTCCAATTAAATTCTGTTTAAATACACCTTTATTAATTGCATACCTTTCCAGTTTTTTTTTTTGCAATGATCGGTTGCTAGATATATATTATTATGCTAATATATATATATATATATATATATATATATATACAGTGCCCGCGAAAGTATCCGATCACCCTTGAAATTTGTATTTTTTACATAAAAAACAATGTTTAAATGTATACTAACCTTATTAGTATTTTGTCATCTGTCCTTTGGTTTGGATGACTTGTTCTAGACATTTTGGCATGGATTTAATCAAGTTTTGACAACTTCCACTGATATTTCCTTGCACCATACCTTTTTGATGGCCTCTTGTAATTTTTCGACTGAGCCAGTGTCGTGGCATTCAACCTTATTTTTTATTATTAGCCACAGATTTTCTATCGGATTGAGATCTGGACTATTACCAGGCCAATCCAAATATCAAATTTATTTCAGTAATCCATTTTGTCACTATTTTGGCCTGTGACATGGTGCACCATCATGCATGTATGTTTTTGTCCTTTGGATTGCCATTGCCATTGGAAGTTTATCCTGTAGCATTGCTAATACCGTGCACCATTCATAGTGTGTTCTTCGGAAGAAATATAAGTTTCCACGCCCATAGTAACCGAAACAACCCCAAACCATCACACTTGGAGGGTGTTTCATTGTCTTTAGGGTGTATTTAGGGTCCCATCCTATTTGAGCCAATAGGCCGGCGAACCTTTTTTGGACAACCTTCTGAATGTCAAAAATGCGACTCATCGCTAAATAAAACCTTCTTCCAGTCATCAACAGTCCAATGAATGTATTTTTTACAAAATGCGACACGTTTTTTACGCATTTTTTCATTAATGAACGGTTTCTTAGCAGCATGGCGAGATGGTAATCCGAGTTCTTTTTGGAGCCGCTCCTGGATAGTTTCGTTCAGACACCAGATAACAAATTATTCATATTAAATTTTATTTCTTTCGCAGTTATTGTTGGGTTTTTCAATACTAAACGTTTCATAAGTTTGTCTGTTCGCGAATTTGTTTTTCTCGGTCTGCCAATCGTTTTTTAGGGACTGGCGTGGTTAGGCCACCATTGTTCTTAGCCCGGGAACCCATAAATTAACGGTACTTTGGATATGTTTATTCCTTAGCTATCTGTCTCTGTGATTTCCCACATGCATGCAAAGCAACAATAGCACCTCGACAATCACTCTTAAGTTGTTTGTTTAGCACACATTATATATAAATTTATTTTACACCACTTTCTGTAAAAAAAAAAAAATATCAAGAAATTTACACAAACAGTGAATCTGACAAATTTAAGACACAGCCACCCGCAACGAAGGCTACAGAACACTAATTTGAGAATGCGTTGGATAGCTCTCATATCAGCGAGCAACCTCAAAGTTACCAGATGTCGCTAGAACAATAGAAAGTGAATTACGTCTCCTGAATATTAAGGGAAAATATTGTATTTTCTTGAGTGATCGGATACTTTTCGCGGGCACTGTATATATATATATATATACACATTCTTTTCATATGTTGGTACATATAATATTATATATATATATATATATATATATATATATATATATATATATATATATATATATAATATATATATATATATATATATCTTGCATCATTCTGTTTATTATAAATATATAGAAAATAAATATACATTTGAGGAATATGCATATAACAGAAATATATACACACAATTATGGATATATATAAAATAAAATATACATTTCAAATAAATATACACTTCAATAGAAATATGTACATAACAGTACAGGAGAAATATCACGCAAAAATATATATATATATATACACAAATCAATAGAAATATGCGTATAATCAGTACAGGAGAAATGTCAAGCAAAATATAAATACAATTCACTTTTTTTTCAAAATACTAAACTCGGTCTTAATCGAGTTTACAATTACATCATTATTGCTCTGCATTACGCAGTATATGCGGCTTAATAATATTTCACCGCTTAAAGTATAGGGAAACCTGTATCGATATGAAGGGCTTTCATATCGTTCAGTACTATTTTTGTTCCCACTTTACAACCGGTTGGTAAGTCATCTTTAAATACGTCTAGAATACAATCAAAAGCACGCACAAAGAGTTCATCGTTAGCTACATTATTAAACACAAGTTTATAAGAACGCTTTTCCAATCGAGGGTTTATTTCTACCGACTCGAGCTTTTCAATCGTGAACTCACTCAACATAGCGGCAATTGAAATAATCTTCTAAATCGTTACGACAACTGCGCGTTATATAAAGAAATAGTTCTTCAGGGTGAACGGTGTAGGTGAGCTCAGCCTTGTACCGATCAATTGCTTTGTACCAAAGTTCATGGTATTTCAAAGAGTCTAAACTTTTTAAATAAACATCCAGCACTAGACCATTCTCACCAGCCCTACACTCGGTAAACCCATCGAGCAGAGCGGTGTATGCGTATTCAAGTACTGTATCAAAATAAAACATATCCGTAACACGCGCGTCTAATATAGGTTTCAGTTTACGGAATCCGACGATTTCAAACATTCTGTCGAGGATGAAACGGTTTCGCGTAGGAATAAGAGCGTTATTATCAGAAGCATTCTTCCACATCAACCGTATATCAATGCACGGCCGATCGTTATTTATACACAACGTACATACAACGGCGTATGAGGGTGCGTCACTAATCTGCTCTCTTCTTGTACCTACGTTAGCAGGTATTTTATAACGATCTTCACTCCACTTCTCAACTATCACAAAGATTCTATTCATCTCCTCGATACTTAAATAAACCCGTTTGTTTGTCGGTCTACATTCCGTTTCCAGTACATAGCTAATGGTACCGGAATTACGCCTGAACACGCGCAACGATTTCGTCACGGACACATCGTACGAGGCGTTGAGAATGCTGCTCAAAGGAAGTTCCATCGTATTCGAGGAGCGCACGTCCACTCGGCTCAAGCTCTGAGATAACTATGAGCCGTGTGAGGCACGCAGGTAGGCAGGAATGGTTCGACGGGCGGCTGACTCGATGATACGTGAATGGGCTTGTTCCGCGAGTCGAATTGTTGTACCGGTACAAGAATATCACTACCAGCCTACGCACCAGACATTTTGGATAAGAACTAGGAACATTATGTTTTACTAAATATCTCCACACTCCGGCGCACTATTTGAGAGGAACATATGTTCATATTTTTCCTTTCTGCCCATCAAACGATACTCGTCTCTAAACTCTGTTAAAAATTCACGCAGGGCACTAGCCACAACCTCACTACGAACCTCATCATGATATACGTTAATATAGTGATAAAAATACTTAAGATTGTCCATGATCACGAGATTCACATTTCCAGTCGTAGGGTATGAGTAATCGACATGGTGTAGCATGACGTAATACCGCTTGTCACACCACCCATCAGCAAGACTCATTATCCATACCTGCTGCTTCTCTTCTGCACGCGTTGTTTCTTTTACTTCACGGTGTATGTGAGACTTTATAAAGTTTAGCTCTGCAGTATACTTCAGCACATCGTCTGTGCAACGAAAGCCTTCAACGGTCTCACCAGAACATCCGTAGAGTATTTGTACATCTTGGAACTTCGCACAATCCAATGTGTTTTTAAAAGAGGCATAGGAGGGATGAATAGGAAGTTTTTCGGTATCCACCACATCCTGGCACTTTACTGAATACCATTTCGTAAACGTTGTACAAGCAATATTAAAGGTAGCCATTTGAATACACGTCTGATCTGAATACACGTCTGATCTCTCGGGCTTACTGCGGTCGACTGACCACGCAGGGACTCCCAGATAGTAGCATGACTCACGGTCTTACAGTGGGCGGAGCTTAGAACTTTCACCTGCACACACACACACACACACACACACACACACACACACACACACAAAGGAGAAAGTGAAACGCTATTTGAAACATGATTTATTTAATAAACGAGATATTCAAGTTATATATATTTACAAATACGATTTAATAAACGAGATATCAAGTTATATATATATATATATATATATATATATATATATATATATATATATATATATTATATATATATTATACACAAATAGATACGATTATATACAAGACGTGTGAGTTAGAAGCATCATTGGTATCCAAAGGGTACGGTATCATAGGTACCAGGTAACTGGTAACGTTTCCTATAGGTGTTACGGCACACCATCGTACCCCTAAGTTCCTTCACGCCCCCCAGCTTCTGCGCCCGAAAATTGTGGGTGCCTACAATTAGTTGGGGAGGTTGTTCATCCAAACATACTAGATCCTTCAACGACTCAAAGTTAACAACCTCCCGATTCGCATGGTTGAGCGTAATACCCTTTGCCTTCACGATATATTTCATTTCCTCCCCACCCTGACCCGTACCCCATAAGTCTTATGTCCTGTTGAGGCAAAAGAGTCGGCGTATGCGTTGTCCCCATACTCATCCTTGATCTCATCAGTGAGCTCGCCGAGGAACTCCCCAATAGTGGGCATGTATTCACCCTCCCTCTCTGTGAATATCACGCTATCTGTATCGGCATACAATACTCTCCGCCCAAGAGAATGCAATAGACCCCAAAGTTTTATACGGGCGTAGGCTGTTGTGAAGCTGGCCACAGGTATGTTTGTAACCCTTGAGGTATCTGTGGCAAATTCAGTGTTGTTGTACTTTATTACGTAAGTATTACCTACATTTACGATCTCCATGACCTCTTTATCGGGGGCATTGGCATAATCCCAGACATCGCTATAACTTTGTGCCAAATGAATGCTCCCTCTGCCGGTATTCTGCGCAAATTTTCCCCATAGACTGTTTAGACACAACTTTGCACTAAAGCGCTTGCCAGGATTCTTTACAATTTGGACACGATCAAGTTGTATTTTTTTGTTTTTTTTTACCTCGTCGCGGTAACGTTGAATATAGGCAGACTTTTCATCTTCGGTATCAACTCCTCGCGGATACCCTGATGCCTCAACCTTATCCTTCAAAAAGGTGTTTATATATGGTGTGAAAAGGTTGGGTAGCTTCTGAAACCTCCACACCTCATGTATCTTCAGTATTCTATAACCATGGCGCACGGCTAGGGCCAACTCAGGACTTGTATATACGCCTCTGATCTTACGCTGGTGGGGTATATGGTTACATTCGCCGTTATCCTCTTCCGCGCACTTCACGCACAGGGGAAACATGAGCTTGTCGTCGATAACGACAGGTAAGATCGGCATCCATAAATTGCGTGGGGGGAGTACGTCTACGAAAGAGATCCCAAAGTAACGATCATTCAAATTTTTTGAAAATTCATTGATGGATGGTAGGCTAGGTCCCACCAGTTTCTCAGGAGCGCCCACGGGGTACGGATTGCTCTTCATCACGTATGGGTATAAAGAACAGAAATCGTAGTAATGGAGCTTCACGCCCTCCGTAGGTGGGAAGTATAGTCTGAAAGGATTTGTACGTCCTCCAAACAAGCTATCACCACATTTGAGAGGATCCAGCACCATTGAACGCTTGATCGCTTTTATTTCCTCACGGTACACCTCGTCTGTCTCCATCCGTGCATCATATTCATGCTCCCACAAGACTTTGTGAGTGAACTGTGATCCTATAAGTTGATCGCGGGTGCGGGTCGATGCAAGACAGTCGGCAGGAGACCTACCGTGGATATCTCCGGTGACTCCGCACTCAGGACGGGGGCATCCATGCCACCAGCAACCGTTAAAGGAGTACACAGTCTTCACACCAGTGACACGGTTTTCACTTAACCCATCAACCCAAAAAACACGTCCATTAATCTTAATGGGTACTTCACCCGTGTTGCGGGCGTGCTTTATGTATACACCTGTCTGTTGCTGTAGGTGTATGAGCCAGTAAATAGCCTTGTGCCCGTAACTGCGGGGATTGTTTCGGTGAATAATGGCTAAGGTGTCTTTCGGCATGAAGTTATTCTTGAACACCGTAAAACATAATGATGCGATGGTGGTTGCGACTTGCAGTGGATCGCATTTGAAACGGGCTATGTACATCCTTCTAAAGGCCTGGAAACATACTCTAAGCACGCGCACATCATTCACGCAATAACGCTCACATTCATCAGCTATATTATAAGGGTTACTTTCATTAAAACTGTCGTAGTATCGATCAAAGTCTTCACGTTCATCCATACAGTCAAAATAATGTTTGGGGGGTGGTGGGCCTACGTAGTTTAAAGTCTCGCTGGTGAGGAAAGTGTATGGGAAGTATCCTTTGGAAACTTCAGCTGCTACTCCCATCACCTTGGGTAGCTTTGCTAATTTACAAGGTGTGAATAATAAAGTATCTTTAAATTGTACATTGCCTCTTATCTGCATCTGTATTAATTTGTTGCCTCTTTTCAATGGATCACCTGTAAATATCTCAGAGGATTCGTGTTCAAGCAACTCCTTATAAAGGAACTGCGTGTCAAACTTTGCCCCGTTATGGGCGAGAATATACACAGTCATTTTTTTGAACTTGTCGGCTAACTTGACAATATAGGACACAAATAGTTTCACAGGACTATCGCTGACATTCGTTTTAAAAACGTTTGTCCGTTTACCACATTTGGGGCACTCGTCACATTCGATATCCATACACTCATCACAGATAGTCTGGCTCACAAGTAAATGTGGAATTACCTCTTTGGTTTCAGCGTTCGTATATGTTTCTATATCGTAGTATACAGTTATACAAGGGTTATTTTTAGGCTTAGCATCTTTCATATAACATACATGCTTTACTCCATCCGCCTTATATTCCTCCTGGCATGTAGGACAGTGAATTACGTCACACTTGTGCTTAAATTTTCCCCAATTATCCATTGTGTGAAACATACCACATTCACAGATTCTCATTTTCCTGCACGTGCCAATTGATTTATGGAAATCAAAACAGCTATTATTGAAAAATGTGCGTCTACACACATCACAGTCTCTCTTCTCAGCTTCAACTACACGGCTTTCACATTTGGTGCTTTTACACTGCTCACATACCATGTGACATTCTTTACAATGTCTCACTATATCATCCGCAAACTCGAGGCACCCCTTACACAAATCATGATGTCTCCCATATTTTCGACTTTTGTCATAACTCGCGTAAAGCCACCTTATATTACGGATGGGGAGATACGTTGTCCCTGACAATCCTAAAATAAGTAGGGGCCTTGTACGATCTCTCACACAGCTTTTAAAAACATACACAGTCCTACGACGATCATCCAACCCAAACACAACTATGCGGACATTCATTTCCTGTTCTACCCTTCTCAGCTCTTCAGGACCCATATTACAGTCAAATTCAAGTTCACAGTCTACAGCTAGTTTACGGGCACGCTCCACGACTGTAGGCAACCAAATTTTTTGAGTTCGTGTATTTTGTACAGTAAACATACGTGCTAAGAGTACTGCTATAAAGCCGCAACCACGATCGACGTTTATATGCCGTCTATAAATAGCTTGAGAATTGAAGTTAAGAGTATACGGTATGGCACTATGACCCGCAACACGGTATACATGGTCAATATTTACCGTGAAGTTGTCCATATTGAAGGCTATACTACTTTGGGCGGCTTGCATTATACGCCCTAATATATATTCTACATCTTCAGCCGCCAAACGTCTAAATGGCACTATCACCCAATAATCGTCTACATCACCGTCATCTGACCCGAATCCAAAGGACAGACTCGTCCTGACTTCACGCTCGTCACGATTCTGAAGAGCAAACTCTATAATATGCTCTACAACCCGGCGTAGTCCGCGCTCAATTCCACTGCTATACATGACTCTAGGGTCGACCCTGACTCTATACCGATTTCTAGTCAAGGCTGGGGTGGGGGCTGCGGATCGCACCAATTCCAGCGTTATACCATCCTCAACAGAACGGGGGGCGGAATTAGTGGATATATTAGCGGAAGGTGCTGCTGATGGGGGCCCTGTTGCGTAGGAGGTTGATGGTTGGGGCTCTATTATTGTAGACTTAACAGAACGGGGGGCGGCGGATGAATAAGGGGATATATTAGGTGCTGCTGGGGGTGTTGTTGCGTAAGAGGTTGAGGGTTGGGGATCTATTACCGCTGCAACAGACGCGTATTTCGGTCGCTTTATACCTGACGTGGGTATCTCATACCTCCGCTTTGGACGTGTTACCGGTATCGCTGGTGAGGGTTCAGGGGAGGAGATCACAACTACACTGTCGTCGAGGTCATCCGTAATGATGGGCTGCTCTACCTCATCGTCATTCACGGTTCTGTGGGAGAAGAAATATAAGGATCAGCACTCAAATTTGTAATATTTGTAAATGACTCACTTAGGAGTGTGACGTTCGAAATGGACTCTGTAAGAAAAATTCGATTCACGAGCCCATCCACATGTATTATCTGGACCTACAGGATGTTGTAAACTGTGTTTTAATGCTTAAAATCATTAAGAAAGGGGAGATGTTCTCGAATTTTGTGCATAAAGTTATATGGTGCTATTCGACGTATCAATCAGTGTTCACGAGTACCAAGATGATATTTTGTTCCACAAAGGCGTATGGATATGACGTTATTCGTTAAAGGGAATGAACATACAATCATTGTAATTGACGATCTCATGTTGGAGATGGATAAAACGTTTGCCGAGACATTTACAGTATTCTCCCACCATCTTAACATAAGCGTGTTCTTCATCAATCAGAATCTATTTTTTCAAAAAAGATACATGCGCGATGTGTCGTTAAATACGCAATATCTAGTCTTTATTCGCGCAACGTAGAGATGTATCACAAATTGGGGTATTAGCCAATCAAATGTTCCCGAATCAGCGTAAGGAGTTTTTGGAAGTTTATAAAGAGCTACAAGCACGCGTTTACGGATATTTTCTTTGCGACCTTCATCCGCGAAACACGTTTTAGAGTGCTTCTGCGGAACGATATATTCCAAACGAGCCTGAAACGGTGTATATTCCAGAATGACAAAGAGACTAAAGAAATACCGTGAATTAATAAAAATCTATCATCGACTGCCCTCGGGCAATGCAGCAGATGTTTATTAAAATATCGATGCCGACTTTTTAAAATGCATCTGGAAATCTGTCTTAACGTTATAAATTGCAATGTATCAATGAAAACCCATCAGAAGGCTCGCCTACGCCGCTACAAGAACATAATACGTGCACTCTCTCGTAAAAGCCAACTGTAGCGAAGACGAAAATTATTGTACAAACAGGAGGGTCATTTCTCCCCATCTTATTTTCAGTTTTGGGTCCTTTACTGACTAGATTAATATAATGAAGAAAGTGGTAGTGATTCCCCACGAGGTGTACGCCTCACTGCAAAGAGACACGTATCTAGATCCCCGTACAAGCAGACTTAAAAGAATGGAAAGCGAATTGTTAGCCCTATTAAACAGTGAAAAAACACCTGATGAGAAAAGAATCTTATACCAAGAAGCTCTGCAGAAATTTCTTCACGAGTACGAAAATTATAAGAGCCCTACAGAGATTCCTGTGGTTATTAGGCACAGCACGGGGACGATGGCGACATAGGATCTGTACCCGACGACACAGCTGACCAACCAAAAGATTAGCCACACAACATATCGAACATGTATTAAAAAATACCCTCCCACTTACATTGAGGAGTAAAGGCTTAAGTCTTTATAATCTATTGAATGAGGATCCCGCCATACAATGGACCGATACAGGGGAGATCATTGTGGAAGGATCAAAGGTACAGGGATCGAATATCGTAGACATTGTCCATGATCTGTGAGAAAGTGGGATAGGCCATCACCATCAGGATGGAAGCATATTAAAGCAAGACTACAACAAATAAATGTCCCTAAAACGTTGATAGGAAATCTGAACAGGTTAAAAGACTTGGAACATGCAACGCCTGTGACACAATTGAAGGCGCCGTCACCCCCGGCGGTAACACCTTTGAAGAGGAGCAAGAAGAGTTAAACCAACCCTACCCACGTGCCTCTAAAATACGCAAATGGCTAACGTATTAACTAAACGCTATTATGACATTTCTACCCCATCCTCTTACGGCGGCGTAGATAGACTGTACAGAAGTGTTTACGGAGTAGGAAAAAAGATGTTTGAAAGATTTTTGAGGGAGGCAGGACGCTTATACGCTTCATAAGCCTGTGAGAAAAAGGTTTAAAACAGCCAGACAACGGCTTCCTCGATTGATTCTATTTGGCAAGGCAGATTTAACAGACATGCAAAGATATTCTGTGTATAACGATGGTTACCGCTACATTCTATTCATAATAGACGTATTCTCTAGATATCTGTGGCTAGTTCCTCTGAAAAATAAATCACCTGAAACAGTTGCTAAAGCCACCAAAACGCTAATGTTAAAAGAAAACAGGGTTCCTGGCTATTTTTGTACGGATATGGGGAAGGAGTTTATAGGCCGTGCTTTTCAGAATATGTTGACAGAGTTTAATATCAGCTATTACACAACCAATTCTATACATAAGGCTTCTTTAGCTGAAAGAGTTCAGCGCACCATAAAGGAACGCATGCACCGTTATTTTACACATAAAAACACATACAGATTTCTAGACATTCTGGAATCATTGGCATCATCCTACAACCGCTCACACCATCGCACGATTGGGGCAACACCTAACGAAGTTTTAGAAAGAGGTACGCTCC
The DNA here is from genome assembly GCA_023014485.1 of Bathynomus jamesi. Classification (NCBI taxonomy): domain Eukaryota; kingdom Metazoa; phylum Arthropoda; class Malacostraca; order Isopoda; family Cirolanidae; genus Bathynomus; species Bathynomus jamesi. The sequence continues at coordinate 493,840 of JAJOZX010003513.1, read as the reverse complement.
CGAGAAGAGATGGATCACCACCACCACCACCACACTCTGCGCGCTTCAAAATCAATGATTATGTAAGGCTGTCGCGTTCGGGGAATAAATTCGCAAAGGGTTTTGAGCAAGGATGGACACGCGAGATTTTTAAAGTTAGGGCTGTGAGACCTAAAGGTGAGATAATGATGTATTACATTGAAGATTTGAATGGGGAAGAAATCTCAGGAGGCTTTTACCGCGAGGAATTGCAGAAAGTTGCGTTTAATTTAGAAAAAAATGTGTTTAAAATTGAGAAAATTTTAGGAAGCAAAGGTTCAGGAAGGAGAAAAATGTACCTGGTGAAATGGCTAGGGTACCCAGAAAGCTTCAACACCTATATAAAAGCTGATGCAATAATGAAGCTTAAATAGTATGCAACATGGCTCCTAACCATTTCTACGTCACACTCCCGTCCTCCTCGTCCCTGTCTGTACACCCTAACAACACGCTAGCCAACTTTGTAACAGAACTCCATGGGCACATTGAATTGGGTCGTGATTCGTATGAGGTGGGGATATGCGAAATTCAGCTGGACACCGTCTTTTTAAATATTGAACATAAAGAAACCGTTTTTACGATTCTTAGAGACATTGACGAGTGTGAAAAAGCTGGGGTAGCTATGGATGAAACTATGCGCATCGCTCGGACTAAGATTGCACGGTATTACAGTACAGAAGTAAGACTAGGGCCGGGTCAATATGGTTCGGCCGAGGATGTTGTGAGAGGCTTAAACGTAAGTTTAAGAAACTCAAACCTTACGAATGATTTAGTATATGAAATCGTAAACAACCCTGCACATACACTAATCCTAAAATCAAAGACTAACAGACGTCTTAAAGAACATAGAAAGTTCAAAATTCTAACCAACGGCCGATATAGCGCAGCCTTCCAAAGAGACACATTTCACGAGACACAGTATAACTTGTCCAGATTAATGTATCAATTGAAGATGGAGAAATTGGCTGAAAGGTCCCCAGACATGTGCTATATTTACAGTAATATAGTGGAGCACCAGTTTGTTGGGGATACCCAGGCACGCCTGCTGCGCATTGCTCACATCCCCAACCATAGAGGAAGGAGTTTGAGTATTACATATGACAGACCCCATTATGTGAATGTCGCAACTAATTTAATAACCAATATCACAATATATATAAGAACGATTGAGGGCGAAAACTTCCCATTCGGTAACGGGAGCTTAACAGTGAAGCTACACTTTCGACGCACTGAGTTATAATGGATAGAAAGCCTTTCACCGTCTATCGAGGGATGCGATACCAGCGCGGTAGTGGACTTGGATCCATTTTTTCATCCATACTACGTACGGCTGTTCCTTTGCTGAAGAGGGGTGCCAGATACCTTGGAAGGAAAGCGCTACAATCAGGCCTTAACACTGCAGAAGACATATTGGCCGGGGCTAAACCTAAAGAAGCTCTAAAAAAAATTTAAAGCGTACACGGAACGAAATCATCAAAGATGCAAAGAGAAAAATGCGTGGTGGCGGGAAGAAGAAGGGGCCCCGGAAGAAGAAGGGGTCACGTGGTATTAAACGTAAAAGGCTATCAAAAAAGAAATGCTGTAAGCGAATGAAACCTATGGTTGACCACTTTTTTGACTGATATAAGCTAAGGATATTGATCTCATGAATCATAGTTTGTTTACCACTTGTCGAGAGAGGAGTCACTATTTCGCCATGGCACGCTTCATCCACCCATGTAGTTCACAATGCTGTAAATCGGAGCTGTCCTTTTTTGAGCTCCCGCCAACCCAAGTTTCTATTGAGCACAGTGACTTTATTACAATTAACCCTTTAAACACAATTAGTTCCCGAGTGCACCTATAGAATTCGTGATACCCAGCTCAGGTCCTTACTTTTTTGATCCAAGCTGTGTGCACATGTACGCTAAGCTACGTATAGCCCATTCTGATGGAACGGTCTGCGATGACAAATATGCTGTATACCCTGAAACAAACTTTCTGCACGCCATATTCAACCAGTGTGACGTATATTTAAATCAGACCAACATATCGGCAGGCACGGGGTACTATCATCTACGAGCCTATTTGGAAAATGTCCTCAACTTTTCCAAAGAAGCGAAGGCTACCTTTTTAAGTGCGGAGGGATATTATCAAACTAAAGATGAAAATAGTATAAAGGACAAATTTAAAAATTCTAAAAAGAAAATATACGAGTGTTTTGGACGGTTGCACACAGATTTCACTTTCCAGGAGAAGTTGCTTGTGAACGGGGTGGATATGAAAATAAAGCTCACCCGCACGAGTCCTGAGATCTGCTTAAATCTGGATGCGAATCAAGAAGAGGGTGCAAAGTCCGTTGTGGTTCACATTATGGACACATACCTCCGCGTACGGCGAGTGAAATTAAGTTCACCAAAACAACTAGAAATTGAGAAAAATTTACTAAACGCTACAGTGAAATATCCTATTAACAGAGTGCAGATCAAACTATATACGGTTCCTGCAGGGTTGGCATCGAAGCAGATAGAAAACATTGCCCTGGGAAATCTTCCTAAAAGGATATTAATCGGCATGCAGGACCACGCTTCGGTGAATGGAAAATATAAAGAGTGCCTTTAAATTCGAGAATTTCGGACTTAAAAATATAACTCTATACGTTAATGGCACTGCTTTGGGTGGAACAATGGGTACGGACTATTCATCAGACGCTGTGTTACCTCTTTGTGCCAGAGCCTATAGTAATCTGACCCATATTGCAGGTGATTGTGATGAGCTTGGTAATGGGGTAACGCAGGAAGAATTCATTGATCAATTTAACCTTTACCCGTTTGACATTACACCTGACTTATCTGCTAGCGTAAATACCCATTTAACCCCACAGCAGAGCGGTAACATCTCAGTGCGGCTGGAATTCGCCAAGCCTATAGACGCTCCTATTAGTGTACTAGTATATCTCGAATCGCAAGCCCTATAATAGTAGATAGATTTAGAAGCGTTATCACTGACTTTTAAAATGGATGCTAATACACTTCAGAAAGTAATGGAGCGAGTCACACGTTCCAAATTTATCGGCGTGTTTGCGAAACATTGAGTTTGCCAAGTACGCGAGAATGCGGTAGTCGAACACAGACATCATCGGTAATGATGGGATTCACTGGATCGCTGTCTATTTTAAAAATAGACAGCGCCTGTACTATTTTGATTCACTCGGTACTCAACCCTGGAGTGACCCTATTATTGTAAAATTTCTCGCTCAGTTACATATTCCCGAAGTTGTGTGGAACCCATTTCGTATGCAGGGATATTTTACTAATGTTTGCGGAATGTACTGTGTCTCATTTCTCATGCATATGTCAAATGATAAAGAATTTATAAATTTTTAAAATTTATTTGACCCGTGTCACACTCGCCGAAACGATGAAATGGTATGCAGACAGATAAAAAACCGTTTTCCAATTGTACGTACTCGTTGTATATTATAATGTTTTTGCTCGTATATTTGTAACGATATATTCGTTTATTGTACTGATTTCTTTCATTTAATAAATTTATGAAAATATATTGTGTCTTCTTATCCCAAAAAGATCGAAAAACACTTACATTATTTCGGTGTGACATTGTTGACTGATCAGTATACCCTCCCTATTCCGAGATTCTTCAAAAGATTGTATACACACGTGTCAAATCCTCATCGGACCTTAAAGGAATAATGCTTTTAAAACATATACAGAGTATACAGACAGATCCCCATTATGTGAAGATATCTTTGGTTCGAGGAGTGAACGCCATAAAAATTTCGATTTTAGCATAATGGGGAAATAACATTGAATGACATTTTTTGGCGAGTATCTATTTGACGAGATACTACAACTCTCCATATATATATAAAATTCTAATTATAGACACTTACATTTCTATGGTAGTCCCTTGCGTCGGATTGTAAGGAGCGTCACTGCAAATATCTTCTACGGTTTGCGTTGAAAATAATTCGCCACGATCAATCGCATTGAAAAGACTAATTGCGGTTAATGCTGCAGTATCACGTTCTTCATACAAGTCTGGGGAGACGTACAGGTCCATGGTGGAGGATGTGTGACACTGCTGACTGATCAGTATATCATCCATATTCCGAGGTTCTTCAAAAGATTGTATAACACGTGTCAAATCCTCATCGGACCTTAAAGGAATAATGCTTTTAAAACATATACAGAGTATACAGACAGATCCCCATTATGTGAAGATATCTTTGGTTCGATTACCAATTTCGATTTTAGCATGATGGGGAAATAACATTGATTGACATTTTTGACTAGTATCTATTTGACGAAATACTACAACTCTCCATATATATATAAAATCGAATTATGGACACTTACATTTCTATGGTAGTCCCTTGCGTCGGATTGTAAGGAGCTTCACTGCAAATATCTTCTACGGTTTGCATTGAAAATAAGTCGTCACGATCAATCGCGTTAAAAAGACTAACTGCAGTTAATGCTGCAGTATCACTTTCTTCATACAAATCTGGGGAGACGTACAGGTCCATGGTTGAGGAATGATTATTCACTGATGCGAAAATAGCTACTGTTACTCCCAACTGAAAAATATCCCCTTTTATATGCACAATCGTCAAGCTCCGCCCCAAAAGACCAGATGTTCGTCGTGATTGGCTGCCGATGTAGCTGGGTGGATTCCGCTATAACGGGTACGGACGGGTAATTGCATCTTTATATTTTCACTAATAGATTTAATGCTCTTATTCTCCTTTGAAATTTATTTGGTGATTCGTATAGAACTTTTGATATTGATTCCAAATATGGTTTCAGAAGTTTTCTATCACCCATAGTTTTCGAGAACATAATATTTTCATTTACTCAGTTTCCCGCATCATTAGTCACTAATGTAATCGAGAGGGTATAAAGAAATATATCATAATTATATTTTAAAAATAACATTCGGTTTCAACGTTAAACTGTGGGTCTAAGGTCCGCCCGAATTGTTCATTCTGACGAAGGTCAAGCTTTCCACTCCACCTTAGACCTACAGTTTAACTCCGAACTACGCCCCATCAACAGCCCAGCGTCTTAACCACTAGGACACGTAGGGTACCCATTTATCTGCCAACCACTTTCTTTGTTCCACTCCACCTTAGACCTACAGTTTAACTCCGAACCACGTCCCATCAACAGCCCAGCGTCTTAACCACTAGGACACGTAGGGTACCCATTTATCTGCCAACCACTTTCTTTGTTCCACTCCACCTTAGACCTACAGTTTAACGTGGAACCATCAACAGCCCAGCGTCTTAACCACTAGGACACGTAGGGTACCCATTTATCTGCCAACCACTTTCTTTTATTATGTGTAATGACCACCTTAGACCTACAGTTTAACTCCGAACCACGCCCCATCAACAGCCCAGCGTCTTAACCACTAGGATACGTAGGGTACCCATTTATCTGCCAACCACTTTCTTTTATTATGTGGAATGACCACCTTAGACCTACAGTTTAACTCCGAACCATCAACAGCCCAGCGTCTTAACCACTAGGACACGTAGGGTACCCATTTATCTGCCAACCACTTTCTTTTATTATGTGGAATGACCACCTTAGACCTACAGTTTAACGTGGAACCATCAACAGCCCAGCGTCTTAACCACTAGGACACATAGGGTATCCATTTATCTGCCAACCACTTTCTTTTATTATGTGGAATGACCACCTTAGACCTACAGTTTAACGTGGAACCATCAACAGCCCAGCGTCTTAACCACTAGGACACGTAGGGTACCCATTTATCTGCCAACCACTTTCTTTTATTATGTGGAATGACCACCTTAGACCTACAGTTTAACGTGGAACCATCAACAGCCCCAGCGTTAACCACTAGGACACGTAGGGTACCCGTTTATCTGCCAACCACTTTCTTTTATTATGTGGAATGATGAACAGCTGGGCTTTGCTGATCTATTACATATAAAACCCATTCACTAAGAACATTGGCTTTCCTTTCTCACTAGAAACAAACTCTGCCATAAGTAGAATTTAATTGGATTCATCTACACTATATATATATATATATATATATATATATTATATATATATATATATATATATCATTATATTTCTATATGACACCATACAAATTACGCGTAAATATTTGCATTGTAGAAGTAATAACAATGACAATATTAATATCTGAAGTCAGTGGTGGTTTCTGCTCGAATAGCTTGTAGAAGGATAATCCCTCGACCCGAAAAAGGTCTCTAGGGACACGATTCGAACTGATTTAGCTTCTGCCTTTCATCGTGTGTGTGTGTGTGTGTGTGTGTGTGTGTGTGTGTGTGTGTGTGCGCATGAGTTGTTACTCGTTTATTTTATATATATATATATATATTAGACCGTTTCACGATTATATGGTAATTTTTCAAATTGAATTTTGATAAACGCACACACTTTTATTTTTTTATATAAAGGAAAAAAACAAATAGACAAAATATCATTTTATTTGAATGATAAAAAGGCACCCCTCAGATGGCACTTCTTTTACATTAATGGATAATTAGAGCAAATATAAGACTGAACGAAAAATATGCTTTAAAACAAAGCGACTTAAATTCTATTTAAGACATATATTGATTAAGAATATAGGATTTCAGTGGCTGAGGGACCTCCTTTCTCTGATTTTCAATGATTTGAAAGGCCAGTTGTCTCTCTTCCTCACTCTTTGTGAGCTTCTCATTAAACTCTGTAGCCAGTTTGACTCCTCGTTCAGCACAGTCGTTGATTACTTTGACTGCCATGACCCGATTACGGTGCTCCTCAATGTCTTCAAGTTTCTTGGGAATTTCTATTTTCAAACACTTGAAGAAGTCTTGTGTTTGAGTTGTGACAAAACTGGTAATCTTTAAGTCATTGGGGTTTTGCAACATTCGGGGGTCCACCTTTCTTGCCCTCACTTTTCGAGGAGGCGCGTGGTGAAGGTTGTGGAGCATTAGAACCTTATCATCTTCAGTCACGAGGTTTGAGAAAAAGTCAAATCCTACAAGATCCTCACTCAAGTACCAACCATGGTTCTGGAGTTTTTTGAGGGCTGTAGCACCCACTTCCTTATCAACCTGGATCTTGTAGATATGTAGCATCTTGAGGAGGGCCAAATCATTTGCTGGAGCATCAATTCCAACTGGAGATGTATACCAAGCTTGAAGATAAATTTTCACTGAAAAGGCGTTTATTCGTATCAGAGCTTGTTTTTCATGAGGGGTGAGAAGGAATTGGTTCCTAAATAAGTAAATTTTTAAGGAATAGATGCCCTTTCCCATCCATCTAGCTCTGCTGTAAGCTCCTGGGTAGTGGAATCTGCTATCAGAGTCTTTATTTGTTTTAGGCATTGGACAACCAAGGAAGATAAGTGCAAGTTCTAAGTATTCCCTGTAGTCACCTCGAGTGTGGCCCTCTTGAAGTTTGGAGTTGATGAAAGAAATAAGCTTGTCTCTGTGCTTCAAGATCCAATGATCTAAAGATTCTGAGGTGAGATCATTGGGTTCATAGGGCTTGTAATTCTGCTGATCAATGTTATCCCAACAATCTCTGAATCGATTGAATAAGGGAATTTGTGGACCCGAAGAAGAGAAAAACATGTCAAAAACTGCAGTGATAAGAAGCTCGTGGATATGGTGGCGGCATGCCAGAAAAAGGAGTGATCTCTGAAGGGCCTTTTGGATGATGGTACAAGCCCCAGCATGGATACCTGTATTGCTTGCAGTAGTATCAAAAGAAAGGCCTGCTACCCACTCATTTACTTGTGGCCATTGCTTCAAGACATCTAAAACTGCTCTCCCCATTTCTTCTCCCGTTCCAGAAATAAGCTTTGGAATAGACAGTAATTTTTCTAATTCGCCTGCACCAGTCACAACAATGGGCATTACATCAATCTTACTCCCATGCATGGATGGAAGAAGCTTTCCATCAAAATGAATTATTAAAGGGGTATTTGGTTGGAAACTGGCTTTAATGTCTTCTCCCATCTGCATCCGTGTTGATCGCCGAGACCTGTAGATAGAGGATGATGAAAGTGTGATCTCTTCAATTTCCACTCCAGCAGCTGAAAGGGCAGGTGCCACAATGTGCATAGCAGCTCTTGCAGATGTTCCAGTGCGGTCCAGAGCAGCCAAGAACTTTTTATCCCTAACAATTACACCTGGTTCAAGCTTCTCCTTTTTTGAAGATGATGATGAGAGTGCTCTGTAGAACAATTCATCACCAGATGATTCTTCACTTCCTCCTGAACCGGAATTTTCACATTGGTTGAGATCCACAACCTTTGTCAATTGCCTCATTTCTTCCTTTGATTTCCTGCGAAGTTTTTCCATTCTTTCCATGCTTATCTGTCGTGCTTTTGCCTTTCTTGAAAACTCCTTGTCTTCTGGACCCATAATCATTTTCCGATCGTTCCTTTGATCCTTAAGAAAATCTTTATCCTCCTGCAATTTTATTTCTGTTTCCACTTCTGAATGAGCTACATCGAAAAGTTTCTTTAAGCTGGTGACAAATTCTGCTTCATTCTTCTCTTGGGTAGGAGTTCGTCGAGTTCGGTTCTTGACCAGCCCTTCATGCTTATTGTAAAGCCTTTTAAGCTTTGAGACAATATAAAGCTTGTGGGATGTAATTAAGGAGGCTTTTTCCCACATAGCAATAACTTCGTTGGCTACAGTTGCGCAAGCTACAGAGACATTTTGCTTTCCCACCTTAATGTGATAAAAAAGACGTTTAAGGACATCACTGTTAGTTGGAAGCTGCTTCTCAGAAAAACCCTCTTCCAGCACTTGTCCGACCAACCAGACTTCACACTTGTTTCTGGTTTTTGCCATAATTCTGAGGGAAAAAGTTTTACCACCTGTTAGTCTTAATAATAATATAATATAATCATTAATCACTCACCTGAATTATATTATGACTTGATTATTGTAAGAAAGTTGTAAAGTAACATGAAGTAACCTTTCTAGAACAGTAAACTTGTGAAAATATCAGTAATTATAGATGAAAAAGCAAATAAAACATCATATAATCCATAAAGGGAAAAAATGGAAATTCTAGAATAGTTATCCTGAAGGAAGAATTTTCTAGAATTCTCTCTAAAGAATATAGGGGGGTTACTGGACCATTCCTGAAAATGACCTACTTATCTTCCAATTTTATTTATGAATTTTATATACCAAATTTAAGAGGACATCACAAAATAAATACATATATTTGCCAGAAAAATGAAAATTTTCTCATGAGGGGTAAAATAGATATGCATTGAGGGGTGGGATAACAATAAGCTCTTGTCTTAATATTTTGCATGAAGTCTTTATTCATGACATATTACTTTTTTAGTATGTGTGCGTTGAGCCATCATAAATTTCGATTTTTCGAAACGGCCTAATATATATATATATATATATATATATATATATATATATATATATATATATATTGGGGGGAAGATCTCTCACCCATCAGGTGTTCTTCGACCCCGTTTCATTGTAGAAATAATAATAATAATAATAATAATAATAATGATAATAAGAAGTGATGTGCAAGGTGTTTGCAGTTAAGATGTAGTTTGTGTGTAAAAAGTTATTTATTAAGAAGTAGAATTTAATTGGCTTCATCTACACTATATATATATATATATATATATATATATATATATATATATATATATATATATATGTATCATAAGCTGTTTAAAAGACTGTATAATTATAGTAAACGAAATAAACTAGTTAACCGTAAAATTAATTATTTTCTATTATGACGTTTTCGAAGGTAAACTATGTTATTTGCTTCGAAAAGTTCAATGAAGTTAATGTTAAATTTGCTTCTAAACTAAAATTAAATGTTATAAAATAAATATATATATATATATAATATATATACAATATATATATATATATATATATATATATATATATATATACAGTGCCCGCGAAAAGTATCCGATCACTCAAGAAAATACAATATTTTCCCTTGATATTCAGAGACACGTAATTCACTTTCTATTTGTTCTAGCGACATCTGGTAACTTTGAGGTTGCTCGCTGATATGAGAGCTATCCAACGCATTCTCAAATTAGTGTTCTGGTAGCCTTCGTTGCGGGTGGCTGTGTCTCAAATTTGTCAGATTTCACTGTTTGTGTAAATTTCTTGATATTTTTTTTTTTTTTACAGAAAGTGGTGTAAATAAAATTTATATATAATGTGTGCTAAAAACAACTTAAGAGTGATTGTCGAGGTGCTATTGTTGCTTTGCATGCATGTGGGAAATCACAGAGACAGATAGCTAAGGAATTAAACATATCCCAAAGTACCGTTAATTTATGGGTTTCACGGGCTAAGAACAATGGTGGCCTAACCACGCCAGTCCCTAAAAAACGATCTGGCAGACCGAGAAAACAAATTCGCGAACAGACAAACTTATGAAACGTTTAGTATTGAAAAACCCAACAATAACTGCGAAAGAAATAAAATTTAATATGAATAATTTGTTATCTGGTGTTTCTGAACGAACTATCCAGGAGCGGCTCCAAAAAGAACTCGGATTACCATCTCGCCATGCTGCTAAGAAACCGTTCATTAATGAAAAAATGCGTAAAAAACGTGTCGCATTTTGTAAAAAATACATTCATTGGACTGTTGATGACTGGAAGAAGGTTTTATTTAGCGATGAGTCGACATTTTTGACATTCAGAAGTTGTCCAAAAAAGGTTCGCCGGCCTATTGGCTCAAATAGGATGGACCCTAAAGACAATGAAACACCCTCCAAGTGTGATGGTTTGGGGTTGTTTCGGTTACTATGGGCGTGGAAACTTATATTTTCTTCCGAAGAACACAACTATGAATGGTGCACGGTATTTAGCAATGCTACAGGATAAACTTCCAATGGCAATGGCAATCCAAAGGACAAAAACATACATGCATGATGGGTGCACCATGTCACAGGGCCAAAATAGTGACAAAATGGATTACTGACAATAAATTTGATATTTTGGATTGGCCTGGTAATAGTCCAGATCTCAATCCGATAGAAAATCTGTGGCTAACAATAAAAAATAAGGTTGAATGCCACGACACTGGCTCAGTCGAAAAATTACAAGAGGCCATCAAAAAGGTATGGTGCAAGGAAATATCAGTGGAAGTTTGTCAAAACTTGATTAAATCCATGCCAAAACGTCTAGAACAAGTCATCCAAACCAAAGGACAGATGACAAAATACTAATATAAGGTTAGTATACATTTAAACATTGTTTTTTATGTAAAAAATACAAATTTCAAGGGTGATCGGATACTTTTCGCGGGCACTGTATATATATATATATTTACCTAACATAAGAAAAGAATGTATATGTATATATATATATATATATATATATCTAGCAATCCGATCATTGCAAAAAAAAACTGGAAAGGTATGCAATTAATAAAGATTGATTGTGTATTTATTTAATAAACAGAATTTAATTGGAATAACTGCCGTCATATATGTGTTACACAATGGATGATTAATGGGACACATGGCGCTATCTGGCAACTGAACACATTGCGCTATCTGGCAACTCAGCCAGAATAGAGGCTTATAAAAGACCACGAAGTTGGTGAAAGACTCATTCCCAGCTCGGCTCCAGCCGAGCAAGGACCTCTGGTCCTTCTCTTTCTGGCCCTTTGGTAAACCCCTTAGTGGCCTCTTTGGTTAGGAAAACGAAAATAATATGCCTTGCTATCAAAGGCAACTACTCTCTCTCTCTCTCTCTCTCTCTCTCTCCTACAGGCGTCTCTCTCCCTCCTTCAGCTCTCTCTCTCTCTCCTACAGGCGTCTCTCTCCCTCCTTCAGCTCTCTCTCTCCTACAGGCGTCTCTCTCCCTCCTTCAGCTCTCTCTCTCTCTCTCTCTCCTGCATGTGTAACTACTGCATGTGTACCTCCTGCATGTGTGCGTATGTGTGTGTACCTCCTGCATGTGTACCTCCTGCATGTGTACCTCTCCCCCCTTGGCTCAGTCAACTGGCTGATTCTGGCTGATTAGGAGCCTATAAAACAACGCCTACTCGGCTGAAGTCTTAATGTGCACTTGGCTCCTGCCAGGTGAACACCTCTCCTCCTTTCTCTCCTCCTTTCTCTCTGGCCCTTTGGGGGGAATAGCTTGGGGGAGGCTCCCAAGTTGCATGCCCTTGCAACCTAGGTTGTTGCATGACCCTTGCAACCTAGGTTGGCAACAAAGGCCAGTACTCTTTTTTTCTTTCTTTTTTTTCTTTTTTATCTTTTTTTTATTATTTTTTATTTTATTTTTTGCAATCCCCACCCTCCCCCCCTTTGCCACAACCCCCTCCTCCTTTGCAACAACCCCCACCCCCCTTTGCAACATTACATAATAACCTGCAACATTCTTGCACTCTCCCCTTTTTCGGCTATACTACTGCGGCCTGCTGTTCCTTCAAGGCTCCGGTCGAGCATACACGAAGTCTATCACCAAGTAAGGCCCTCTACAATTTCATCCTGCAAGAAGCAATATCACTGCTGTAAGAGTTTCCGTTTGGCCTCCTTCTTTACAAGTCTCTACCGGCCCTCAACACTCATCCTCTCGCCGGTAAGGCCAGTCCGACTGTAGAAGCAATCCTTCGAAGCCCAGGTCCGTAAACCTTCTATTAGGCTACGAGCCACAAACCTCATTTTGCTCGTCACTCATCCTTTCACTACAATTCGATCGGCGACTGTTGAACGGTATCTCAACAGGCCCTCCACAATCTCCAAGTTCATCGACGGGCGAAATGCATTATGATCAAACCTTCACCTAGGCCTACAGTCTCCAGAGTTATTCATCATTTCAGTAAACCTACAGAGTTTTGTTACGTCGTGCTTCCACAAGCTCTGCCTAATCACGTAGGCCCAAAAGTGTTCCCATTACCGTGCAAACTAACTCTCGCGTTAAGACCGCAGTAGGCCTATTCAAGTGTAGTACCAATACCGTATTTTTTTTATTACCGTTATTGTGTTCATTCGTGTAATTTACTTATCTTGCCTATCATTGTTTATGTGATCCTTTAATGCATTACACTTTTCCGACCTAATCCATATGCTGTGCGTACCGTACTTCCATTATTTCTGTTATCAATAGGCTTCATTATTTATTCTGTGTTCACTCGGCATATCTCATTAGCCTACCGAAATTACTGTTTATCATCATTGTACTTACTTAACAATTAGGCTGTATAACCATTTCTTATTGCTAATACTCAGCCATCTTTAGCGTAGTGTAAATGCCGTTATATAATTGTTAATTACTATAAATACCTTTATTGAACTGTTGATCGCTGTGAACAAATAACTGATTTATTTTCCTAATTAAACACAAAACAACAAAGTAATTTCTCTCTCCTATTTAAATATTGTTTATTTGGGCGGTAGGCACAAATTGGTGACCCTAATTTCATATCATTTTATTCAGTAATTATAGTAAGCCTACTTTCTTAGCCACATCATATCGGTGATTCGTAGACCACTATAAGTTGGTGACCCTGGAGTGACTATAAATTAGTGACTCCAGCCTTATCATTAAATATCAATCATTCTCAATTTCTCAATCAATTAACCATTATCATTATTATAGTGCCAACTTTACGCTATAAACCAATAAACCAGTAACATCAAATTCGTTAAGATTAGGCTAATATATATATATATATATATATATATATATATATATGCCTTATTTTTATATCTACAGTACATATTTCATTTTAGTCCAATTTTTTTCTCTCTTTCGCAGAACATCATGCTTTCCACATTCAAGGTCCTTTATAGATCAAAAAGTTGCTGGCATAGCGCTTGAGTTTCCTTGCAGAGTTAAGAGTCTTTTTGAGCAACATACGTCATATATTCCCCAAAGTTCATCGCAGTGATGGAAGAAAAGGATAGCATCACGCGCAGATTCTGAACGCAACGTTGAAATATGGTAATACACACTTTTCCCTTATTGGCAAGAATTAATGGTAAGATTAAGTCGAATGGTACAAATTGGTAGCGTTTCAAATATATGCATTCATAACTTAAACCTACAAAAAATTACTGCTTTAAAGGGTTAAGAGTATAAAACTTGCATATAAACTGTACTAAGTACAATAGCATCGTTAATACACGGAGTAAATACACTAAAACAAACAATGTTTATTCAGAAAAAGAACGCATTACATAAGATACAGAGTATTAAATAGATGAAGCGAAACATCCCACCCACAGATTTATGGAATATTGCCATTTATGTTCGATTTTGTATTTAATGGTGAGTAATTAAATCTAATCAAAATATTCTTATGAATCTTATCTGAATAATCATCTCGACGGGAACCATGATAGATTTTTTGAAAAAATCTTTGAGATTAGTTTCAATTTTTACATTAGAAAATCAGAAAATAAAATTAAATAAAACAATGATAAACAACAAAATTGATGGATTTATATATATACAGGGTGGCCCATAATCCCAGTCGGTTATAATTAAAGCGAAAATACAAAAAATCAAATTAAAAGTTTATTATAAGTTTAGAAATGTTAGGTCACTTTAACATATTGCTTCCCAGGAACCTCTCTTTAACATATTGCTTCCCAGTATATCACTTTAACATATTGCTTCCCAGTGTTAATCACTTTAACATATTGCTTCCCAAAAATAGACATTACACAACCAATTACAGTTACATTACAATAGTTTATAATATTTAGAGATTAGCTAGTCGAGAAAATGTAAATTTATAGACAACTTAACTTATTATGCTTTGCCATTTTTTATGAATGTAAAATATTTGGATCACCTGAAGATCAGGGCCCCAGCCTTCTTTAGTTAGCCTTATAAGGCTAACTAACGAAAATATCACGACCTAACCTAACCAATCGTCAAGGGCGTACAGTTGACCTAACGGTACTTGTAGGTTATCTCCCCCCCACCAATTTTGACAGAATATTTTCGTTAAAACTAACGAAAATATCACGACTTAACCTAACCAATTATCAAGGGGGTACAGTTAATCTATTATTAATTATAATGTTTGTTTCTGGAATAGTATTTACTATTTACTAATAGATCAACTGTACGCCATTGATAATTCACTAGGCAACAAAGATTTTGTTACAGAAGACCAAATAGGTGCTCCTAGCTAATTTCGGTATGCTGATTTCAAATCTATAATTAGATTTTTTCTATCACGTCTAGATTTTGTGTAAAATGCAAATCACTTTTAGTAAAATTTTCTACCACGTCCAGATTTTGGTTTTAATCGGCTTAATGCCAGTAATATGAAACTTGCTTTTCAAGGTTAAAGCAAATTTTTTTGCCAACTATATACAAATTCGAACAATTTTGATAAATAAAATTTATCCCGAGTTGGCAACACTGAGTCAAGAGCATAGTAACGGGCAACGGCCCAACGGTCAGTCGCTACGTGACAGTCAAGCAGAACGGTTGTTGAAGCTCTCTGCTGATGAGAAAGTGACAGGTTGTGGTGACTTGTGTGTTTTTATAGCATTTGTTTTGTACTACGGTGTGTATTTCTTTTTATTTTGCACATCGTAATAATTACTTTCTACGTTTTTTCAGATATTGTATGGTAATTCAAAATGGCATCAAATAGACGTGCTTGTGTAAATCACCCAGACAACTTCTGCTTTGTCTGTGGACAATATACACCTAAGCCACAACGTAGAAACATAACAACAAAGATTAAACTTGCCTACAAGTGTTATTTTGACTAAGTTAGGAGACCGACAGAGGGACTGGGCACCACATATTTGCTGTGCACAGTGCAATGCAATGTTAATAGCTTGGATGAATGGTAAAAGAAAAGCTATGCCGTTCTCAGTCCCCATGGTTTGGCGTGAGCCGAAAAATCACTTCAATGATTGTTATTTTGTTTGACAAAGATTGCTGGTTTCACAAAGAAAAACAAATCAAAGATCACGTACCCAAACTGCGAATCAGCAATGAAACCAGTACCACATGATGAAACAAATCCACCACCAGTTCCACCAGCAACGATAACAGACAGCAGTTCATCTGAAGATTCTGCTAGTGATATAGAAACGGAAAGATGGCATATATGTTCCAGATGCAAATATTTCCCCACATTTGTTAGTCAAGCGGAGTTAAATGACTTAGTGCGCGATTTGGAATTACCAAAAGAAAAGGCAGAGTTGCTTGGTTCAAGACTTCAAGAATTTAATCTTCTCCAACCAAACACCAAAGTTTCCCATTTCCGCCATCGCCATTTGCAGTTTTCATCATTTTACTTACAGGAAGAAAACGTTTGTTTCTGCCACGATATCAGTGGTCTGATGCAAGGGATTGGTTGTCGCTATGATCCAAAAGAATGGAGACTGTTCATTGACTCTAGTAAAGCTAGCCTTAAAGCTGTATTACTGCACAACGGCAATGAAAAACCTTCAATACCTGTAGCACATGCCACTGGCCTTAATGAGACTTATGAATCGATGAAACTGCTGCTAAGACTCATCAAATATAAGGACCACACATGGAATATTTGTGGCGACCTTAAAGTTGTATCATTACTTCTTGGGTTACAGTTGGGCTACACAAAGCATATGTGCTTTTTGTGTCTATGGAACAGCAGAGATGACAAGAACCACTACAAAAAACATGATTGGCCATCTAGAACTGAACATGTTGGTAAATACAATGTGAAACACCAGCACTTATTGACCCTCAGAAAGTACATCTTCCACCACTTCACATTAAACTTGGCCTTATGAAAAATTTCGTGAAGGGTATGGATCATCAAGGTAGTGGTTTCCAATATTTAAAGGATAAATTCAAAGGAATATTGACAGATGCTAAGCTAGAAGCTGGAGTTTTCACTGGACCACAGATCCGCAGTGTCATCCACGACTCATCGTTTCCATCTAACCTAAATGAGAATGAACTAGGAGCATGGACATCTTTCGTTGAAGTTGTCAAAAATTTTCTTGGAAACCACAAAGCTGAAAACCACCGTAAACTCGTAGAAAACATGCTTAAATCTTATGAAATAATGGGATGCAGAATGTCTTTGAAAATTCATTTTTACATTCTCATCTTGACTTCTTCCCGGCCAACCTTGGGGCTGTAAGTGACGAGCATGGTGAGCGCTTCCACCAACAGATCTCAGTTATGGAAAACAGATACCAAGGTAATTTCAACCCAAATATGATGGGAGATTATTGTTGGTTCCTGCAGAAGGAGAGCTCGTCATCCTACAAGCGACAAAGGAAGAGGACACACCAAAGTTTCACTTAAGAACAGGAATTTGCCTTTCAGTAGTAACAACAAAATACTAACGCGCTTTGGGTGGATGGTTGGGCGCAGGGGTGGTAACTCCGCCAGCGGAATTCCGCTGTCTGTCTTAAGCCAGAATAAAGGAGGAAAGACATCCCTGTTCACTAATTATTTAAGTATGCTTAACATAAAACGTGGCACGGAAAAGTAGCTTAGACGGCTTTCGTAATAGAAGCGGGTGAGAAAAAAATGAAAAATAGGGGTTTTCGGTTACACAAAATCTGGACGTGATAGAGAAATTTTGATATCAGATCTGAAATCAGCATCAGCGCTTTAGTAGGAATCAGTAGTTCACGTGTCTGTAACAAAAAAAAAGTTGAAATTTGTTGCCTAGTGTAATTAATTGGTTAGGTTAAGTCGTGATATTTTCGTTAGTTTTAACGAAAATATTCTGTCAAAATTGGGGGGGGAGATAACCTACAAGTACCGTTAGGTCAACTGTACGCCCTTGACGATTGGTTAGGTTAGGTCGTGATATTTTCGTTAGTTAGCTTAGATTACCAACCTCTTTCTAACCAACCAACCTTTCTCTTTTTAACATATTGCTTCCCAGTGTTAATCACTTTAACATATTGCTTCACAGGAGGGATCACTTTAACATATTGCTTCCCGAATGCTTTGGGAAGCAATATGTCAGCGTTTCTTAACCTGGGGTGCTAGCACCCCCAGGGGGTCCTGAAATCGATTTTAGGTGGTGCTGGAAAAGGGCTTCTGTCATGTGCAGTATGGATACGTTTGGTCCGTTAACCAAACTCCTTCACAAACTCCTAATCTTTTCTATATTTTATTAACAGATATTATTGTATGAGAATTTGAATATATATTTAATTACGAAAGATTTATTGCACGTTTACATTATCACCATTAATATTAAGAAGGAAGACGTTGACTCTGTGTCACAAGAAATTTACTTTTTTTTGCAGGATTTTGACCCCAAGATTAGGGGGTAAGTAATTCTCCTTGATTGTTATTCTTAACATTTATTTTGGCCGCTTGATTCTATTGTTATATTCAAGAACAAGTATTTTATTATATTGTTATATTCAAGAAAGTATTCAGGTTTGAATTTGTAAATATAATTCTTTGTGTGTCTTGTCTTAATATCGTTTTAAAATTTCCCTCGTTTATTTTTTTACTCTAAATGTGCTGCTTTTAAATGTATGTTCACTTTGCTTTAATTTGATATCTTTTTATTCAAAATATTATTGGTCAACTATAAATTGTACTCATATTCTTATTTGTTTTGTATTTGCGTGGTGCTTTTTGCTACTAACTTTTGCTAACTTTTTGCTACTAACCAGGTGAAGAGGGTGCTAGGGTGCTAGACCTAACTACAAGGGGTGCTGATGTCGAAAAAGGTTAAGAAACGCTGCAATATGTTAAAGTGATCCGAAATGTTTATTGAAAGAATACTTATTGATTATTGAAAGTGGAAAATATAACCATCTCCACAAATATTCTTTTTTTAGTAATCGATTACGTCAGTGTGAGCTCCGCAAGATGGATTTTCGCTTTAATTATAACCGATTGGGACTTCCGGGCCACCCTATATTATATATATTGCACCAATTTTAATGAAAAAGTTACTGTTCCGGGAAAGATGATGGTACTTTTCCGTTATACCCCGTAATTTTAATAAGCCCCCAGTGTCAATCGCCCTTAACGATTGATTAGGTTTAGTCGTGATATTTTCGTAGTTTTGTATATATATATATATAATATATATATATATATATATATATATAATATATATAATATATGCACTAAAATCACAAAATAACACGTGATCTTATTAATAAGCAAACAACCACAGGGAAAAGGAAACAAAGTCCAATTTTCTGTTCCTCCTTGATAATGTGAATATATCACGAAAGCGCTCGGACTTTGTGTTTCCTTTTCCCTGTGGTTGTTTGCTTATATATATATATATATATATATATATATATATATATTGATGATTGGTTAGGTTAAGTCGTAATAAAGGGTGATCCAGAGAAATGGGACCCAAAAGAAACCCCTGTAACTCTTAAAGTATAAGTCCTTTTATAAAATCATACGCATCATTCGAAAGAGGATAGTTACAAGTTTGTACAGGATTGTATAGGTTTTGACAATACAAGACAAGATAAGATACAAAACAAAATAAAAGTGTTAGTTAAAACTAACCCTTCAAGATGACTGCATGGACTGTGGAACAGCTGCGTTTCATAACTGAGCAATATTATGAGCATGGAAGAAATGTAGTTTCAGCTCAAAGATCTTTCAAGACAAATTTTCAGATGTCAAAATCACCTTCTAAGAGCTGAAACTACACTTCTTCCATGCTCATAATATTGCTCAGTTATGAAACGCAGCTGTTCCACAGTCCATGCAGTCGTCTTGAAGGGTTAGTTTTAACTAACACTTTTATTTTGTTTTGTATCTTATCTTGTCTTGTATTGTCAAAACCTATACAATCTTGTACAAACTTGTAACTATCCTCTTTCGAATGATGCGTATGATTTTATAAAAGGACTTATACTTTAAGAGTTACAGGGGTTTCTTTTGGGTCCCATTTCTCTGGATCACCCTTTATTTTCGTTAGGTTTATTCCCTAAACCTAGCCAATCGTCAAGGGTGATTGACATTTGCGGGGGTATAACGGAAAAGTACCGAGATGTTTCCAAATTTGAATGACTTGCGCTTATTTACAGTCTATTTTCTATACAGTTTAAAAGATAATATTTAACCCATTCTAACCTAATTTAACCTAACATAACCTGGCCCGAAGTGGGAATTCTGTAGATAAGAATGAAAATAACATGAAGTAAAATATATCGATTTAAGAATTACTTTCTTTGAGATTCTCACTAGCAAGTTTTTCACTCTTGGGGGCGAAGTGAAATGGAAATCACATTGAATGGAATAATATGACCTTAACATACTAATAACAAATATACACATAGATATAGTTTAGATAAATTTTTTTCAAATACTTTACTTAAAGTTGGTAATGTGGAGATTGTACAAATTCTGGCTACTGTACTCTCGGACAATCATGAAATGCGTCTTGCAACAGTGATTCAGTCATAAGTGTTGTGAGTGGAACTGCTACAGTATCTGATATTAATGTATATACTTTTATGGGATTGTTTGGTGTCAGTGTTAACACCTGGAATGAAACATTTAAAGTTTTAAACTGTTAACACAGATAACAAAACACTTACAATAAGTTATTTAAATGGTTAATACCTAGAATAAAATGGGTTTTTTAAGTTTTACAGAGCACACTGAAATATGAAAGCGGACATACTTTTATCAAATTCAGCTAAAAATAGTGAATTAGAGTTTATTTAGTTATTAATAAACTCTTCAAAACCAAAGAGTAAAATTGATGATGAAATTTCCTTCAAACAAATTGAATGTTCTAAATTTCCACGTGTTAATAGTAATTTGAAAAGGGCCAGAAAATGGCACAGCGTTCAGGCCAACTAAATCCCCAGTCTTAGTGTCTTTACTTCGCTTATAAGGAAACGGGGAGCAAGTGTAGTTTACGTCCCCCTGGCGCAAAAGGGGACACAAACTACACTAGGTCAAAGTTGGGGAACGTAAGCTACACTAGAATCGTTAGGAGACATTTTGGGTCAATCCCAGAATAGGCACCTGATGTACCTCAATCCCAGATGAAGCACCTGCGTTCAACCTCAATCCCAGAATAGGCACCTTGCAAGGAATTAAATAACAAAAACCTGATGATTACAAAATTTATTGTTTATACAAAGTTTATTACAAATGTAATAAAGGCAAAGTTATAAAAGGTTTAAAGTGGTTTAATGAATAAAGAAAAATTTTAGATATTATAAATTCCTGCAATATGAGCCCGAATGTTTCTGAATCCATCTGAAGCAAATCTATCTTGCCACATAAATTGGTATAGATATAGGTTAGGTTAGGTTAGGTTAGAGTTGATTTTTTCAAATATTGATTAAAAACAATGAAATTATATCTCTAAAAACTGTTTATATTTTTTCTCCTCAATCCCAGATTAAGCACTTGTGTTTTGCCTCAATCCCAGATTAAGCACCTAAAAATGATTTCAGGTGCCTATTCTGGGATTGATCCGACATTTTTTAAATGAATCCATCAAATAAAACGTTAAAACTAACGAAAATATTACGACTTAACCTAACCAATCGTCAATATATATATATATATATATATATATATATATATATATATATATGATACACAGACAGTGCATGGAACAAGGAACTCTTCTGGGATAATTAAATCCACTATAGTCCGAATAAGTAATGGTAAATGACAAATACCATAGTTTTTTCTTTTTCATGATGCTAGCCCGACGTGGGCAACGGGTCACTCGCAAAGAGGTCCCATAAATATAGCTTCCCTCACCAGCTATCTGCAAAGCAGACAGGATCCAGCTTTGGGACATGGATCTAGGGTTTAAAGCACCTAGCCATGCTACATTTAGAACCTCAATATAAGCAAAAGACTCGCTGCCTTCACGTCAGATTGAATGCATCAAAGAAAAAGAAAAAAGGGGTTACCCCTTTTTTCTTTTTCTTTGATGCATTCAATCTGACGTGAAGGCAGCGAGTCTTTTGCTTACATTGAGGTTCTAAATGTAGCATGGCTAGGTGCTTTAAACCCTAGATCCATGTCCCAAAGCTGGATCCTGTCTGCTTTGCAGATAGCTGGTGAGGGAAGCTATATTTATGGGACCTCTTTGCGAGTGACCCGTTGCCCACGTCGGGCTAGCATCATGAAAAAGAAAAAACTATGGTATTTGTCATTTACCATTACTTATTCGGACTATAGTGGATTTAATTATCCCAGAAGAGTTCCTTGTTCCATGCACTGTCTGTGTGTATCATAAAAAACTCATGGGACCATTCTGAGTTCATTCCCATCTTGAAACGGACATGTTATGTGCCTTGAAAAGTGGACGCTCAATTCTGCCAGTTGAGGTTTAAGTTTTGGTTTTTGGCTAAAAATATAATAGTTACCCCTTTTTTCTTTTTCTTTGATGCATTCAATCTGACGTGAAGGCAGCGAGTCTTTTGCTTATATTGAGGTTCTAAATGTAGCATGGCTAGGTGCTTTAAACCCTAGATCCATGTCCCAAAGCTGGATCCTGTCTGCTTTGCAGATAGCTGGTGAGGGAAGCTATATTTATGGGACCTCTTTGCGAGTGACCCGTTGCCCACGTCGGGCTAGCATCATGAAAAAGAAAAAACTTTGGTATTTGTCATTTACCATTACTTATTCGGACTATAGTGGATTTAATTATCCCAGAAGAGTTCCTTGTTCCATGCACTGTCTGTGTGTATCATAAAAAACTCAGGGGACCATTCTGAGTTCATTCCCATATATATATATATATATATATATATATATATATATATATAATATATATACAGGGCGTCCCAAAAAAATGTATACACACTTTAAATAATTATAAAGGCAGTGTTTATTAAAATACATTTCATTTTCAAAATGTAATAGAATCTACAGACATTATTTAATTGTTTTGTCAACGCCTGTTTTCAAACTGACGTCCGTTCTGGTCCAGGCACTGCTGATAACGCGAAGCAATGGAATCGCAAACATCACGAAACATTTCGTTTGGTATTTGTGTGCATTCTCGTTCAATGGCTGCTCTCAATTCAGCGACTGTTGCAGGTTTTATAGCGTAGACTTTGTCTTTTAAGTATCCCCATAAAAAAAGTCTAGTGGTGTGAGATCTGGTGAACGCGGAGGGTATTCTACGAAACCCCTTCGTCCAATCCACATCCACATCGTGCCAAGTACCACTCGCAATACTCCACTCTTCGGTCCGGATCATCTTCATTAATAGCATGGACTAATCTTGGAATGTAACTTTTCCATTGACAGCGCTTCAAAATGCGTTGGACAGACGATTCTGAAATTCCTACCTCACGACTCGCTTGCCGCACAGATTTTCTTGGACTTTGGTGATACGTTTCCAGTACTCTTTCTTGCTTTGTGGGGCTTGTCGATGTCCATGGTCTTCCGGAACGCTTCTTGTGGATATTCTGAACAGTTCCATCGGCTCCAAACTTATCTCTAATTCGAGTGATGGTAAGTCGCGTTGGTGGATCTGTTTGAAACTCCCTCCTAAACTGTCTTTGCACTTCAACTGCGTTTTCACACTTCCAGTAGCATTTTAGAATGAATTTCCTTTGTTCAAAGCTTAGTTTGACTGCCATTATTAATTCTAATGGGTTTAACTTGGAAAGAAAGAAACATCAATTGAGCTATCAGCTGTTAAAGTGTGTATACATTTTTTTGGGACGCCCTGTATATATATATATATATATATATATATATATATATATATATATATATATATATATATATATATATATATATATATATATATAAATTGACAATTGGTTAGGTTAAGTCGTAATATATATATATATTGACAATTGGTTAGGTTAAGTCGTAATATTTTCGTTAGTTTTAACGTTTTATTTGATTAGGTATACGCGGACAAAGTTCGGGAACGCAAACTACACTAGGATAATGTAGAGGAACGTTAACTACACTAGGATAATGTAGGAGAATGTAAACTACACTAGGCACCACAGGGGGACGTAAACTACACTTGATCCGGAAACGGTGTTACTTCTAATGCATTGTTTAACAATATGTATAGATGTAATCATAGTATCAAGTGGGATAGTTCTAAAGCGCTCGTTAAAAACAGATATAATTGAAAGGAATATTCTAGAATATGCATTTATTCATTTTAAAAATAATTTCAAAAACAGTGCGAGAATGTATAAAATTGACAATATCCTGTTAAAATTCCTTTTGCCTCTCATTAACTTTTGTTAATTATGTGCTAACCTTTTTGTTTTCCGTCCCACTGTATATATATATATATTTTGGTCATCTTGCCTTCTCCCTTCATTCCCTGACGAGGTGTACTTCTGAATACACGAAAGACCTTGGACCTTCTTTTTCCTTGTGGATTGCATCATTATTTATTTCACGTGTTTAATTGTGAAATTCATCCCATATATGAGATGAATTTCACACTTAAACACGTGAAATGAATGAATCGGTGATGCAAACCCACAAGGAAAACAAAAATTATTCCAAGGCCTTTCGTGTATTCAGCAATACACCTCATCATTCCCTGACGAGGTGTATTGCTGAATACACGAAAGGCCTTGGAATAATTTTTTTCTTTTTCCGTGTGGGTTTGCATCATATATATATTATATATAATATATATATATATATATATATATATATATATATATATATATATATATAAAGTAGTGCCTTTTATAATGGCATTCTCATTTTGTAGTGCCTTTAGAGGCAAAAATTAAGAAATAAGCATCGAATTTATGAATAATTTCCGAGTCTGAAGAGATACTTTTCTCACACATTGAAATGAATGATAATAATAATAATAATAATAATAATAATAATAATAATAATAATTTTATTGTTCTTTGCTACATATACTGTATAAGGCATATAAAAGGTATACAGAGAGCGACATATAACAACACACATCCATATACGTATACTGTACGTAATATGCATATGATAGTGCGACAATTAATGCATTCCTAAGCATATGTGTATATACAGTATAATACAGGACAAAATATGAAACAATATTAACAACAACACAACAATAATAATATCAATATTACAATTTATTATTGTTTTTATGCGACTTGATGAGCCCATCAGTTGCTACAGGAAGCATACCTACATACATACTGTGTGTGTGTGTGTGTGTGTGTGGGATGAATTTCACAATTAAACACATGAAATGAATGAATAATGTAAACCCACAAGTGTTACATCACATACACACACACACACACACACACACACACACACACACACACACACACACACACACACATATATATATAATATATATATATATATATATATATATATATATATATATATATATATACAGGGTGGGCGGAAAGTAGCTCCCTAATTTAAATTACATATAAATTATGTATAAATTGTGATTGTATTGTTATATTGTTATGGTGTGTTCTCTAAAGTAGTACAATTGTAACGGTAATCTTTTTTTCTCTAAAGTGTTCTCTTGTGTTCTGTAAAGTGGTACAATTGTAACGTTCATTTTTTTTTTTTCATTTCAGATTGAAGGGTAACATGGCTGAGCGTTTAACACTGCAGGAGCGTGCCCAGTTGGCGGCACGGTACGAAGTTTGGCAATCTGTCGTTCGAGTTCAAAGATGGTGGCGGGCCATTCACGGACCACGTGCCCAAGTGGACCCGAAAACAATCAAGAACTGCCACTCGAAGCTCATGACCACGGGGTCTGTGGCAGATGTTCGAAGATGTGGTCGCCCTTCGACATTCAGGGCCCAGGAGACGGTGCAGGCAGTTCAGGAAATGTTCGCACGGAGTCCACGAAAGTCAACTCGCCAGGCAGCTCGGGAAAGTGGACTCTCCCGCTACTCAGTGCGAACTGTGCTGAAGTAGGAGCTGAACTGGCGTGCGTGGAAGCCGCATTACTGCCAATCTCTCTCGGACGAGGACTGCGACATTCGCATGGAGTTCGGGGAAATCATGCTGGCTTGGCATGAAGACTGGCCCCATCTCTTCCGCAACATCCTCTGGAGCGACGAGGCGGTGTTCCACGTCGGAGGCTTTGTCAACCGCCACAATTGCCACTACTGGGCAGGAGAGGACCCCATGGTTACCGCTGAAAAACGGCAGAATCGGTTCAGTGTAACGGTGTGGTGTGGTATGACCTCAGATCAGGTTGTGGGCCCGTTCCTTCTGCGCAACACCATGAATGCTGAGCGGTACCTTGCTATGTTGCGAAACGAGGTCTGGCCGGTTGTCAGCACATGGGAAAACATCGACGATCTGATATTTATGCAAGATGGCGCCCCTCCGCACTTCGCTCTTGTTGTCCGTGAGTGGCTGGATGCCCACTTCCCTGGGCGTTGGATGGTCGTCGTGGTCCACATCAATGGCCAGCCAGGAGCCCCGACTTGACACCGTGCGACTTCTTTCTTTGGGGGTGGGTAAAGGAAGAAGTCTACCGCACCAAACCGAGGACATTGGAAGAACTGGAGGACCGAATTCGGGAAGTCATGTCCTCCATCCCGCCGGAGTTGCTAAAGTCAGTGGACGCCATTCCTGGGCGGCTCCAGAAGCTGGTGGAAAGAGTTGGAGCCCACATTGAATTTTAGAGAAAACCTACCATGTATGCCTACCTTTTCATATTATTTTTTCTGAAATGAATGGATAATATACGTATTTTTTTACCAATCCAAAATAGGGAGCTACTTTCCGTCCACCCGGCCATCGTCCCGGGATCCCGGGATTTCCAGGTTTATAAAAAAATAATGATAATGAAGTCTTAAAATGTTTAAGTATTAGCTAAATCTAGATTAGTTGGTTAATATTAAATATAAATATATAAATATTTTAACGCAATAATGATAAATATAATAAAGGATAGAGCCTAGGCCGAGTTTCAAGCACTGCAGAAACATAAATATTAAGGTATAAGTATAGCCTGCGCGGCTATGCCTACACTGCTAATTTGCAACTTTGCACTTCATCAAAAATAAATTATATTATAGTGTAATTTATACGAACACAACATGTTTTATATACTTGTGACTAATTTTTAGTAAAAAAAAACATCAATAGCAAAAGGTATGCCACTGAACTGAAAATAATAACCGAAATTAAAATCCACTAAAACACAAAATGTTCGATTCAGGGAAATCAAATGACTGGCTTTCAGTCTGAGTCAATCATCAAAAATACCAGTCATATTACACATGCACAACGTCACACAGGGCATATTATAGGCACTATTCGAGTTATACAAGCAACGTGATTCGTGCTATTATAAATTTGTCATCATAGTCTTTATGTTTGTATTTTCTAGATACAGTAGAAAATTAACGTAAAACTAATTGAAATAACATTTTGTAAAACCCAGGAAACCCCGAGATTTGCTGCGCTTGTTCCGGGATTTAAGGTTATCATTTTCCGCCCGGGATCCTGGGATCCCGGTTGAGAAACCCTAATGGTACCCTTTCATTTTGTTCTCTATGATGACTAAATACTACACGTCAAGTTTTGTATGAATCATGCGATTATTTGAAGGTCGCTCAAGGCAAACGTAAATTGATACATTTTGGTGTATAATTTAACATAAGGCAAATCACATAATTAATTAAGAAAAGTGGAATGAGTTAAAGAAAGTTTTAACGTGATTCGTTTTTTTATTATTATTATATACATTATTATTATATATTGGACATATTATACAGGTCCAAATCATATTTTGACGAGACCCGTATTACTGAGTTGCGAATTCAGAGGTTTTGGAACTAGGTAATTTTTCGTTTTGCCATTAGTTACGTTACCTTGTTTATGGTTCTAATGTGTGATCAATCTTAGGGTTGTGAATGACACAGCAGAAAGAGGCGTAAAATTGATTCAAGATTTCAATTGTTTTCTTACTAAAAGTGAAGAGCAGAAACAATTCTTAGTACGAGTAGTCTCGGAACGTCGTCCAAAATTTTCAGAATCTAATAAGTATTTGTTTGTCAATGAAG
The DNA here is from genome assembly GCA_023014485.1 of Bathynomus jamesi. Classification (NCBI taxonomy): domain Eukaryota; kingdom Metazoa; phylum Arthropoda; class Malacostraca; order Isopoda; family Cirolanidae; genus Bathynomus; species Bathynomus jamesi. The sequence continues at coordinate 465,854 of JAJOZX010003513.1, read as the reverse complement.
AAGCTGGAGTGCTCGACTTTCAAACAAAGTTCTTACTTCTTAAGTGTTTTTTCTTAACTAAATGCGTAATACAACACCAAATTATTGCTTTAAAAAGTCATGCATTTTTTATAATTTATAACGCAGTAATATTACAAATCTTTCTTAATTTCCAAGTATACTTTGAGTAGTTATTACAATGGTTTTAGTATCCCGCAGTAGCGAGTAACCTAAAATTAAACATGGCGTGAATGACCCTTAAAAATTACCTGACTGACTATATAAATATTTTAGCCAAAGTGCTAAAATACTCCCTGTAACATAACTACTGTAGAAAGTACCATGTGAAAATTTCGGAATCTTTTTGGACCATCTTAATATATACACATACATCCACACACACACACACACACACACACACACACCATATATATATATATATATATATATATACACACACACACACACACACATAGACATACATATGTTCATACATACACACATATACATACATATAGACGCACTCACTCGCTCAATATACATTCGGAGAAATAGGATGGTAATGCTTTCATATATTTACATAGCGAAGAACTGCCATCAACAAGCAAATTTTATGCTTTATTGGCAGAATGGAGTTATATGGTAAATCTTGATAGATAACGCAGAGCCGCTTTAAAATATAGAGGCAAAGAGAGAGAAGAATTACATGGAGATTATCTGTTGTAAACTTTAAACATGTTTAGAAATACATACAGTTACGATATTCAGCTACGATTACACACTCACATAACTACACATAATTCCATATAGGTATTCAGCTAAGGTTATACTTTCGTATTTATGTGGATATTAGACGCTGAAATACAGTATAATTATAAATAATTAATATAATTTAAATATATTAATATTATTAATATCAATACCAATTATTAATATTAATAATTAATTATTAATACAATCAGTATAAATATAATAAGACTATACATCATATAATTAAATATTATTAATATTAATATTATCAATATCACTATCAATTATTAACATCAATACTTAATTATTAATATAATATAATAAGACTATATATCATATAATTATTAAATAATAATTATTAATTATTAAATGATTATTAAATAATATATAATTAAAATGTTGAAATTACGATATTAAATACCTTGCTTACTGAGTATCTCAACCTTTGCTACCTTGACTTGAACATATTTGGTTTTGCTTTACCAGTTATTAATATTATTTTTGCTCACCTCTATAGAAATATGGAAATAAATATGGAAATATGGAAGAGAATGTCATTTAATTTTGTTAGTTGAAATAAAACAGGCTATACAGAGTTATGGCTCGTATGAGTTCATGAATTTGTCTTTCAGTTTCCTTTCGAAGAGTTTTGATATCCTTGATTGTTTTGTCTCTTGATCGAGTGAATTGAGAGGTTAATATTTTATTTTGGATATATTTCTGGAGCAGTATTGTCGACGATTTGATGCATATATGAGGCAATGTTTAGTGTGTAGATTTCTCCTCGTTTGAGAATTTTTAACTCGCCGAATATTTGAGCTCGACTTTCATTTTGCTTCTTCGATTTATAGATTTTCCTAATTAGTCTTTTTTGCATTACCACCAATGTCTGTAACGAATAGTAATAATACTAATAATAATACTAAATTTTCCCAAGTCAAAATTATTATTATTATTAGTATTATTATTATTATTATTGTAAGAAAGGTTTTTTTTTTGTTGTTCACAGAAAGAACTGCAATGGCTGAAAAGGTTTTCAATCACTCCCAGACGTACTCCTTCTCTCCAATAAGACCGTCTCAAGACCTGAATCTTTTCTGTTCCCCTTCATCATTGCTTTCAGGATTTGACGATTATTCCTTTAGACTCTTTCAGGAAAAACCGAAATGGCAGGACCAGTTTATGAGAGTAAGGCCTTTTCCCCCTTCAGGGGTTTATATCGAAGAAGAACCTTTTTCAAGGACCAAAAAGGGATCTCAAATGGTATCCTTTTCGTCAAAAAACTCCAAGATGAGGAGTTCCTCCTTCAGGAAACGGAGTTTTGATTCCTGTTCGTCGGATGTTTTGTTATCGAGTGGAAATGAAGAGTCTTTCAGTGGAGGAACCTCCTTCAAGACGTTCGGAGTTCATTCCTCCTACCGAAGAACACATTCTTGTCCTTACGGGCATTTGGCAACAATTCCTGAAGAAGGGAGACTTATAAATCGGGACGGGAGGCCTTCTTCCGCCCTCCCCTCCTCCTCCTCCTCTCCTCCTCCTCCTCTCCCCGTCCCCCTTTCGGCGAGCCACATCAGCCCCGCCTTCCCAACGCACTCTATTTACTCCATTTCATTCAGTGAGAACAGCTGGTGGTGGTCACGCCCTCGGTTTCCGGAAGCGGTGGTCGGAATGCATCGCGGATTTCCGAGTCGGACGCCGCAAAAGATGGTTTTCCTTCGATAAGTGGACAAGAAATCGCTGGAGAAGGCGCTTCACTGGCCACCCTCATCCTCGTCACCGACCTTCTTCTTCTCTTCCTGATAGAGACGACTCCGTCGGGTTCATCTCCAAAGTGACGTCACGCCTTTTTCCCGCAACGAAAGCGAGATGGCGCCCCGCCAGGAGAGCGAGAGTCTCTTGGAAAGCTCAACCTCTGGTGGGGTGGTTGCGTTGGCACATCGCTAGTAGCGGTAATGCAGTGGCTGAGTGTGGTTTAGCCGCGGGCGATAGATTGTCTGCCGCGGGCGTACGGGCGTGGGAAAATACGAAAAGGGTGTGTTTGAACTTTACTGAAATGGCGGACAGTAAGTTTCAAGTGATAAAAAAATCTTTGAGTTCGTGGTCGTTATCGACTGTGAAGAAGCCGAAGATCATCAGTCCAAAACTGAAGAAGGTGAAGCTGAATATCTTTACGAACAAGAGGAAAAACAGGTGAGATATGACCTCGTCCCACTTCGGTAGTCTTTCAAATACCCTGTTCTCTTTAATGTTATTTAAAAACGCGACTAATTAGCATTAAGTGCGCCACACCTGAACAATTTCTATGAATTATATAAATGTACATCCATCTCTCTCTCTCTCTCTCTCTCTCTCTCTCTCTCTCTCTCTCTCTCTCTCTCTCTCTCTCTCTCTATATATATATATATATATATATATATAATAAATTATTTCAATGCATGCGACCTTATTTCTCTGTAAAATTATTATCATAGATGAGTTCAAAACAACTTCTCGCGTCTTCACTGACATTGCAAGCAATTCTGCGAAGCAAGTTATTTTACCAACCAACCAACACAAACGAAATAAATAAAAAGACGGAGTCAACAACCAACTAAGTTTAATTTTAGAACTTCAGAATTTTTAAGTCTATAAATAAAATGTTGCATTTTACAGTATTGCGTGTCGATCATTGAAGAAATTTGGAATATTTGAAATTCCAATTAAGAATTTTCACATTTTTCACATTTTTTAAAATTCTTACTTTTTTCCCGCGGATGATCTACACTAGGTACAGTTTCTGGTAAAAAGTTCGCCTAAAAACAAAGTCGCTAAAAATCATAAAAATTTACTAATTCAAACTCTTATTTTTCTTCGACTATTTTACTCTTTCTGGTGACTAGTTTTGGAAATAGCGAGTTTTATTCACTCTCTTTTCACTCAGATTTACCCAAGTGATGTAGTCATTTTAAGTAGTTAAATAGTTAGTGCTTTGAAGTTCAATGACAGCAAACTATCCGAGTTACGAGAGTCGTCCCCCCTTCCCCCCTTTTTTTAGCGTACCGTTCCTCAAATAAAAACGATAAAGTTGCAGATTGTGATAGCCAATCTCAAGTAAAGATTGGAAACATTCTTATTAAGAGAAATACACGAGTAAAAATAATACGTATAAAATCGTCCGTTCTATATAATCTTTTGAGGAATTAGATACATTACACGCTCGTGTAAAAGGATTATGGATTGGACCATTCAATGGAATAGGATAACACAAAGTATTGTTCCTTCAAGTGTCAATGAACCACGTACAGGAGCTTCGTTAGTACGTTGACCCTCTGTATATACCTAACAATAATACTGCGAGCTGCTAGTACCCTGATTAGGTAGAGGAGAAGAGCAGTATTTTGAGAAAAAGTGAAACTTTTGCTTTCTATCTACGATTGAATCTATAATAATTAATCAGTGTCCTAAAAGTTACTAAAAATATATACAGGGTGAACCAAAAGCCCATCCTCATGTGGAATATTTATTGATTTAGTAAATGTTCAAATTCCAGGTCGTGACAGCCGCTCAACTTTTTTCTTGATGCGAGTGATCAACCACTTCGCCATAAAGAGTTATCTGGAAAAAATTAGACCAGAACACTAGTAAATGACTTTGGAGAGGGACTTTAGTTACTGTAGGTTAGTTTAGGATAGGTAAAGGGATCAGTTCATGATAGAACACGGTTCACTATATTTTTAAATAAGTAAAATATGTATTAATACACATGAATATAATTGAAAATAAAGTTAGTTAATTAATATTTACTTTATGTTAATTATTATTACTAACAAAAATAAGAAATGCAATGTACGAGTAAAAGGTAAAGCATCACTTACCATAAATTGTTTCGGAGCGCGAGCTGGTTAGTTGGTTTGCCCATCTCTGATGTAGTTCCTACTTTAAATTGACAGAGATGGGGGCCGAAGTTGGGTTTACTGCGTGGGTTCGGGATCATCTGGATCCCTAGATCCAAATTTTTTCCCTTATTTACTGTTAAATATTAATTCTACATTAGAAATGACGTGAAAATAACTTAACTATGGCTTCTGACAGTTAAACAGAAGACGCCGGATGGTGATTGGCCACCGCAAATGTAAACAAAAACATAAAACAAAAGCCTGCAAAATTGCACGCGGTGCACTGTCATCAATCACAATGTATGTTTATATAAAACTCAAATAATTCTAATCTCTTCAGTTTTACTCACCTTAATGATGAGTTAAGCTGCAAAATCCAATCACACACCATGTACAGTACAGTATTTATTTTATTTTTTTATTTTTTATTTTTTCGAAAAATTAAATTTCATATTCCAAGATGCTAATTGACTGCTAATTGTGCTATATCGAAATTGCGCTAAACGAACATGTGGTAGTGGTTAGCGTCGCTGTCTACGAATCCATCGGCCCCGGGATCGAGACCCGGTGAAGGCAGCCGGCGCGCAGCAAAATCCAACTGTTCATCCTTCCACACAATAAAGAAAGTGGTTGGTAGATAAATGGGTACCCTGGGTGTCCTAGTGCTTAAGATGCTGGGCTGCTGGTGGGACGTGGTTCGGATTCCACGTTAAACTGTAGGTCTAAGCGTGGAGTGAAAAGCTTGACTTTCATCAGAATGAACAACTCGGGCGGAAGCTAACCAAAGATAACCAAAGGTGTGTATATACACATACACACACACACACACATTGAAAGATGAAAGATTGAAAATACTTATTAACCTTTGTGTTAGAGAATTGAACAGAAAGGAATGAGAATGCGTCGAAAGTCTGGTACTGCGTGCTCTTCTTAAACAAGGAGGCATGCAGTTAACGTGTTCAGAAGAACAATGTTCATTGTAATAGTGATAATAAAGAGAGGGTGAGGCAACATTGCGGCGAAGAGAGAGGGATTGAAGACGGTCAGCAAGAGGCGTGGAATTGATGAGACGAAAAGCCTTTGATTCCACCCGGTCAAGTACGGCTGTGTGGGTTGAGCCATCCCATACATGAGAAGCATACTTCATACAGGGGCGGACAAGACCAATGTACAGAGAGAGCAACTGAGTGTGGGTGAAGAAACTGTGGAGCCGGTACAGCACACCTAACCTCTTAGAAGCTGTTTTGGAACGAGACTATATGTGATCTTTCCAGAAACGATCACGAGAAAATGAAATAACAAGAATATTAAAAGAGGAAGGATTGAGTTGTGTATTGTTGAAGGTACGAGGATAGTTGTGTGGAAAAATGTGACGAAAAGACAGATGGAGAAACTGAGTTTTTTGAGGCATTGAAAACCACAAGGTTTTCTCTGCCCCAATCAGAGATGGCCATAGCCGTCCTACGAGAAGATAGAGTGACTGTTGAGAGGGACGCTTTGGGAAGCGGGTGGAGAAGTGAAGAATGGAATCACCGGCATAGGAGTGAAAAGGACAGGAAGTTCGATTTAATAGATCATTAATAAATAAAAGGAAAAGAGTGGATAACAGGACAGAATCCTGAAGAACACCACTGTTGATAGCTTTAAGAGAAGAACAATGGCCATCTACAACCGCAGCTATAGATCGGCCAAAAAGGAAATTAGAAAGGAAGGCACAAATAGAAAGATAGAAACCGGAGGAAGGCAGTTTCGAAATTAAGCTTTGTGCCAGACTCTATCAAATACTCAAAAGCTTTTGATATGTCCAGCGCAAGAGCAAAGGTTTCACTGAAATCCCGAAAGTAGGATGACCAAGAGTCAGATAGATATGCAAGATAGCCAGTCGAGCGTCCCTTGCGGAAACCATATTGACGATCTGAAATAAGACTGTGAGAAGGAAGGTGTTTAAGAATCTTATTATTAACCTCTTATGGACGACCGGGTCGAAGTTGTACCGTTTGGAATACACGCATCCATAACTTAAACCTACAAAAACTTCCAGCATTAAAGGGTTAAGGATGGATTCAAAAACTTTGGAAAGGCAAGAAATCGAAGCAATTGGACGATAGTTGGAGGGTTGAGAGCCGTCACCCTTCTTTGGGACAGACTGAATGAAAGCGAACTTCCAGCAGGAAGGAAAAGTACCAGATGAAAAACAAAGACGAAAGAGTTTGCTTAGGCAGGGTGTCAGCACAGAAGCACAGTTCTTGAGAACAACAGGAAGAATACCATCAGAACCGTAGGTTGGACTGCTCACAGGGTAGATGAGACACGGAACAAGATCAACTAAGGAGGACAGTGACAGGAGAAACGGGAGTTGCAGCACTCCCTATCTTCTGTCTAACGTCCCTCCCCCCATCCTGAGTACTTCCCTGGTCGATTGGTTTTTGCAATTTTTTCCTTCCGAATATATATATATATATATATATATATATATATACTTACCCTGAAGTAAGTAAGTATATATTGTGTGTGTATATATATATATAATATATATTATATATATATATATATATATATATATACACACAATATATACTTACTTATCGTGTATTTAACAGTACACCTTGTCAGGGAATGAAGAAGTTGGATGTTGATTTACTCCTTGATAGCTCAATAATTTAGTTCCATCCATAAAATTTGCTGTTGAAAAGAAAAATGACGATTGCTTATCATCTCTGGATCTAAAAATTCTGAGATGCAAAAATCAATTCAAAATTGAAGTGTCCCGTGAACTTACTAATCATAACTCTTACGTTCATTTTTATTGTGACCATCACCCTCGATAAAATCTTCAATTTTTTCTTGTTTTTCAGAGCATTAACCCTTTAACTGCTCCATTTCACTGCTATCATTGGATCAGCGTGTTGGGTTTCAGAGATCGACAGAAACCTAAATTGAGTATACTCGAACGGAACACCACAGGAAGTTGTATGATAATCGAGTGTACTCAGTAGTTGCAGTTAAAGGGTTACGAGTTGTTAGTCCTGAATTTTTAGATTCTGAGTTATGCAATATTATGAACACTGGTATTAAACTATGTTATCTTATTCCATTTCTAGAAAAGTGTTTAAGCAAAGCTAAAAAAAAAAGTGTTATAATAGTGTAATTTGAAAGGAATTTCCTCAAAAATATCTTTGGCCTACCTTACCATGTAAATTTTAAACATCTTCCCATATTATTTAAAGCAATTAGAATTAACAGATTGTTTAAGTATAAACATACTGTTAAATCTCTCCTACGAAAGAACAGCCCAGATAATGCAGTTGGCTATGTCTACAAGATGCGATACAGTTTATGTAGGTTAAATTGGGAAAACTTTAAACGTCAGAGTGAAATAGCATAAATATGCGTGTAGGCCCGTAGGGAGTAGGACGGCAAATAATTCAAGTGCATTGTTTAACCATATGTATAAATGTAATTGTAGTATTAATTGGGAGAGTTCTAAAATTCTTGTTAAAATTAATATCATAAATTTAGGAAAGGAACATTATGAAATGTTCATTCATATACTTTATAAAGAACTTCAGTAACAGTTCGGGAACGCATAAAATGGACCACATCTTGTTAAGATATATTTTTTCTTTAATTAAGACGTGTTAATTTTTTGTTAATCCTTCTTAACTACTGTATTTGTTTTACGCTGTATATAATATATATATATATATATATATATACAAACTCAGAATGGTCCCCTGAGAAACTTATATGTTAAACACAGACCGTGCATGGAACAAGGAACTCTTCTGGAAAATTACATCCACTATAGTTCGAATAAGTAATGAAAATGACAAATACTATAGTTTTTTCTTTTTCATGATGGAAAGCCCAACGTGGGCACCGGGTTACTCGCAAAGAGGCCCCAAAATATAGCTTCCCTCACAAGCTATCTGCAAAGCAGATAGGATCCAGCTTTGGGACAGGATCTAGGGTTTACAGCTTACACCTAGCCTACTACATTCAGAACCTCAATATACGCAAGAAACCGTTGCATGAATGCAACAGATTAAGTTCAGTAGAGATCGTATGTCTTTATCACATTACATTAAAATTACATATATATATTTATATATATATAGCTTCCCAACGAGTTCTTGCGTATATTGAGGTTCTGAATGTAGTAGGCTAGGTGTAAGCTGTAAACCCTAGATCCTGTCCCAAAGCTGGATCCTATCTGCTTTGCAGATAACTGGTGAGGGAAGTTATATTTTGGGGCCTCTTTGCGAATAACCCGGTGCCCACGTTGGGCTTTCCATCATGAAAAAGAAAAACTATAGTATTTGTTATTTATCATTACTTATTCGAACTATAGTGGATGTAATTTCCCAGAAGAGTTCCTTGTTCCATGCACGGTCTGTGTTTAACATATATATATATATATATATATATATATATTTTCTGCTACTTGCTTTTTCACTTCATTCCCTGACGAGATGCAATGTTGAATACATGAAAGACCTCGGAATCCCTTTTCATTTTTCTTTGGGGTAGTCATCATTTATTTATTTTACGTGTTTAATTGTGAAATTCATGCCATATATATATATATATATATATATATATGGGAATGAACTCAGAATGGTTCCCTGAGGTTTTTCATGATACACACAGACCGTGCATGAAACAAGGAACTCTTCTAGGAAAATTAATTCCACTATAGTCTGAATAAATAATGGTAAATGACAAATACTATAGTTTTTCTTTTTTCATGATGCTAGCCCAAAGTGGGCAACGGGTCACTCGCAAAGAGGTCCCTGGTGAGGAAGCTATATTTTTGGGACCTTTTGCGAGTGACCCGTTGCCCACGTCGGGCTAGCATCATGAAAAAGAAAAAACTATAGTATTTGTCATTTACCATTACTTATTCGGACTACAGTGGATTTAATTTTCCTTGAAGAGTTCCTTGTTCCATGCACGGTCTGTGTGTATCATATATATATATATATATATTATTATATATATATATATATATATATATAATGTAATTTTAAATGTAATGTGATAAAACATACGCTCTCTACTGAACTTAATCTTATATTACTTAAATGGACAAAACTTTCTACATTTTCTGTAGTTGTTGTAGAAGTGAAGAACATAACATGACATCATAACAATATTGAAGGCATAACAAGAGAACAACATAACTATTTTTATGCCATTCAATATTTTTCATAAATTGATGCTTTGATTCTTGCCTATTTATATAAATTTACTTCTTTAACGTGTATGACCTTTCAAGATCATTAAGATCAAAGAAAGATCAAAATAAGATCAGTATGTTTATCAGACAGTGCGGTAGTTTCATATCGAAGAAAGACCAACATAAAAATCAGTATGTTTATCGGCCATTGCAGTAATTTCAAGATCAAAGAAGGCTCGTTATAAGATCAGTATGTTTCACAGATATCATGATAATAATAATTAAGATCAAGGGAGGTTAATATAAGATCAAAGTAATTTACAGTTATTTAAATGATTACGATCAAAGAAAGATCAATATAAGATCAATATACTTCTCAGATATTGGAGCAATTAAGATCAACGAACGATTAATTACGATCACAGTAATTTTCAGTCACTGAAATTATTAAGATCAAGAAAAGATCAATATAAAATCACTATAATTTATAATTACTGTATAAGATGTATTTCCGGTGATTACACACTTAAGTAGGAAATTACAAGGAAGTAAAGAAGTACATATTATTATTATTATATTATTATTAATTTGTACGTTAATGGTATAACATACATCAAAATAAGAACGTTTACATAAAAATGAAATAAAACTGAGACATTTTCTTGAAAGAAATTTAATTTCCTTCATATGGATGATGATGATAATAATAATAAATTAATAATAATCCAAACCAAAAGATACAAAAAGAAAAAATGAACTATTAATAAATTACTGAATTGAAGTGGAGTTACAGACAAACAATTTCATACGATGAAGCCCAAAGTTTAGAAAACATATGACAGGACTGATGAATAGCTTGGATAATTAAATCGCGTGAGTTGTGAACTCTTTGCGTAAGATTGTGGTTAGCAAACATTTGTGAAGCTAAGCATCTTGCATGGAAGTAATTTATGCACCAGTTTAAAAGATCTGTTATAAAAAAAATTAGGGTTTTGCCTGAATATAAGTAAGGCTTATGATAGAGTGAACCACAATATTTTATTTTAAAAGAGAGGAGGGTTCCCATGTACATATTAAATTTATTGAAATTTTGGTATTCTCACCAATCTTTTACCGTTAGGTGGGGCAATGTACTATCCGAATATTTTGGCTCCTCTTGCGGGGTGAGACAAGGCTCCTTTCTCTGCCCTATGCTGTTTAATATGTATATTGACGGATTAATTGCTTCGCTTAATGAGGCAACAGTGGGGTGTTGTATAGATAACATAAGGATAAATAACTTAGTTTATGCCGATGATATGGTGTTAATAAGTCCCTCTGTTGAAGGTCTGGATCGGCTACTAAAAGTGTGCGAAGTGTATTCGCAGAAACATGATATTCTTTTTACTGTTACAAAAACTAAGGTTATGCAATTTCATCCTAAAAGCTATAATCAGCCGCCTGACATTAGGTTTAAAATGAGAGGTGAAGTAATTGAGGAAGTACAAGAGTTTAAGTATTTGGGTCAAACTATCACCAGCTCCTTCAGGACCTTCACTGATGACTCAGATATAAAAAAAAAAACAATCTCGAAGCTTTTGTGCTAAAGCGAATATGATTATAACGAACTTTCGGTTCTGTACAAGTGAAGCTGAAGACACTCTCTTTCGTACTTTCTGCAGTAATATATACGAACAGCAACTCTATGTGAATTATAAAAAAGGTTCTGGCAGAACTCTAAATTTGCTGTACAACAGGTCTTTCAGACTCTTACATAAATTACCCTCGAGATGCTCAACTTTGCAAATGTTTGCTACCCGCAATGTTCCGAGCTTCCCGGAGGTAAAAAGACGTGTTCAATACAGTCTAATGCAAAGAATTAAAAAATCAACCAACCCGATTATCCAAGCTATCCATGAGTCCTGCCGTTTATCCTGTAAGCTATGGACTTCTTGGTACGAAAACGTCTGTCTGTAGCGCCACTCAACTCCGACATTACTGTATTATTTCTAATTAATCGTATATATTTCTATCCTTAGTATGTGAACTGGCATTGTATTAATAATATTTGTCATATGGACTATAGTCTGCCAATAAACCTTTTCATTTTCATATATTATATATATATATATATATATATACACACACAACACACACACACATATATATTATAAGATATATATATATATATATATATATATATATATTATATATATATGTAATTAGTCCAAAGCTGCTGTTCATATATATTACTACAGAAGGTAAGAAGGAGAACATCTTTATAACTTCGCTTGTATAGAATCTGAAGTTCCTCATAATCATGTTTGCTTTAGATAGAAACTTCAATATTGTCTTCTTACGTGTGAGTCATCACTCAAGTAGATGGTGATTATTTGACCCAAATACTTAATTTCTTGTATTTACAGTACTCTCTTCGTTCACCTTTCATTTTGAAAATAATATTGCCCGTCTGTTTTGAGCTTTAGGGATGGAACCGTACAACCTTAGTTTAGTAAAGTTAAAATTAATACATTGGTTCTGCGAATATAATTAAGCATAAACTAAATTATTTGTCTTCATGTTATCTCTACAACACCCCACATTTGCTTCGTTAATCAAGTAATTAAGACATCGATATACAGATTTAAACAGCAAGGAGTATAATATAATATATAAACTATGTAGGAATATAACTATAAGCAAGCATTGCTAAGGAAAACAATGAGATTTGGAGATTCATTCCGTTATTAACATAATTTAAGTGCTCATTTGCTAAATCATCTATAACCAAGAGAGAATCTTTCTCTTTAACTATTTAATCAGACTCTTAATATCAGTAGTGCAGTGCAAGTATTTTTATTGTCTCCCCTCCCCCCCTCTCCCAAAATCGTTCCATTACAGACTACATTGAAAGTAATCCTCCACACGTTATTAAGAATGTTTGAAGAATGTGCTTCGGATCATCTGAAGCTCAGGGCCCCCAGCCTTCGTTAGTTAGCCTTATAAGGCTAACTAACGAAAATATCACGACTTAACCTAACCAAACGTTAGGTCAACTGTACGTCCTTGACGATTGGTTAGGTTAAGTCGTGATATTTTCGTTAGTTAGCCTTATTAGGCTAACTAAAGAATGCTGGGGGCCCTGATCTTTAGGTGATCCTGCGTTTCTTACAAATCTGTAGTTTCTGTTTCTCCAAGCACCCCGATGATTTTTGATGGGAGGACAGACTTGCTGTGGATGTGTTTCCTTCTCAACAAATTTCCAAAAAATTTTATCATCATTTAGGCTAGAATCTTCCTGCTTACACCAAATTATAAAATGTCCTTATTTTCATTCTTTAAAAATGGACACTATAAATCTTCTAAACATCTTTAAGTTACTTGTCAAGGGAGCAATGAAATCACTGGATCAAGGAATAGTCTTAGTATGTTTGTTATAAGACCTAACCAAAGGGCTTCCTGCATGTTTCACTTACGTATTAGCAATCTACAGTATCTAGATAACTGTATCACTCTACGTAGACTTTATATGAAGTGATTAGTTTGAGCTTTTGGAATGGAACTGCATAAGCTTATATAGTTTTTATAGAATTGAAATCAGTATCAGGGTTCTGCGAATAGAAATAGAATTCGTAAATTTAATAAAATTGCACGCAAAATTACATCTCTGTTTTTGTCCCACGTATGTGTAAATATGAGAACTATTATTTTATTAATCTCTGAATCATTAAAATAGTTTCGAAACATTTTAAAATATGCTTTTGGTGTTCCCTTTTGTATTTAAAAGTTTTCTCAGCATTTCAGAAGAGTAAAAATAAGATTATTTTTTTATTTATAAAATGTTTCATTAATCACTTTTTGTTTGGATGAAATAAAACTTTGTTTACGATGCAATAATAACTTTAGTTAGATGTGCGATATACATTTTGTTATCGTACGTTTGGCCGCAAGTAGATATATATATATATATATATATATAGTTGTTGTTGTTGTTGTTGTTTAGCCGATCAGCCCACCCTGATCGAGCAAGCCGGTGGCACGCAGGTAACCGATCGCCCTCTCTGGAGTGGACCAGAGGTTCAGCGCACTAGTGATGTTGTGTTGTGTTCGTTGTTGTGCTAGAGTGGTACAGTCTGTCATAATGTGTTCAGTTGTTTGTGGTGTGTCGTGGCACAGGTGGCAGGTGTCGTCTGTGGAGTTGTTTAGTCTGTGTTTATATGTCCGTAAGTTGGGGTGATGTCCATATCGGAATCGTGCTAAGTTAATTCGATCCGATCTGCTAGGGCTGACCTCTGACCTGTTAATGAGTGGCGGCTTCGCACCTAGGACCGCATTCGGACCGAGTCGTGTCAGTGCTTTGTGGGTTAGGTGTGTGTGTGTGTGTGTGTGTGTGTGTGTGTGTGTGTGTGTGTTTTCTGTACTGTGTGATGTCTGTGGGGCGTGGTATGGAATTAGTGCAGTAGCTTAGACCCTGATTTTTGAAGTAAGTGGACATTCTGGACAAAAGCACCAAACTTGGCTCAAATGTTGTTCAGGACCTTAGCTACCAATTTTTCCCCGGAACCAAGACGCACAACCCTATCTTGGCTGCCATTTTGGAAATCCAAGATGGCTGCCAGCTAGAAATCAACAAACTATTGTGAGGAGTAATTGTAAATAAATAGTCCCTAAACCTACATATTTCGATGCCAGGATTGCTATAAAATAATCAGAATTACCCTTAAATGTTTATTTAATGTAAAATATTTAATAATATAACTATATAATATGTGCTTTTCTGTTTTGCAGGTGATTTGTGAACATGGATTGGAGCAAATGCATGGTTTGTCAAGAGAGCAAAGGTGAGACTCTTAAATGTCCACTCAATGCTGTGAGTGGTAAAAAAACTGAAGCATATGCAACATTTATGGAGAATGTCAACGCATTCAAGAATCTTGGAAGACTACCAGTTCCTCTTCTTTTCAATGAAGAGGTGACTGTTGAAGATCTGGTTCAGAATAAAGCTGTGTGGCACAAGTCATGCCATGTTAAATTTAGTAAAGAAAAGCTTGAAAGGGCTACAAAAAAGAGAGAAAGGGCGGATGAAGGTGAAACCAGTTCATCTACGGGGAAGCGGGTTCAGCGGCATCCTATGGACAAAGCAACTTGTGTGTTTTGTCAACAAACACATGGGCATCTTCACGAATTCAGTACATTTGGCGCTGACGTCAATTTACGAATGATGGCTACAGAACTCAGTGACACAGAACTAATGTCTAGAATAGGAGGTGGTGATCTCATGGCCATTGAAGCCAAGTATCATCTGCAATGCTTGACATTTTATCGGAACCGTTACCGCTCACTTTTGAGACAAAAACAGAGCAAGGAAGAAGGCTATGAAGAAAACTTGATGAAAGCAAAGGCAATAGTTGAGGTCGTTAATCATGTAGAAAATTGCGTGGAAGAAGGAATCTTTCAAATGAAGTTTTCTGTGCTATTTGATCTGTATCAAAAAAGACTTCGGGACTTAGGTATTAATAAGGAAATGAACAGAGGACGATTCAGAGAGAAGATTCTGGAGTATTTCCCATATGCCCAGGAAGTGAGTGATGGCAAGAACAAAATCTTAGTTTTTCAGCAGGGAATTCAGGAAATGCTCAGAGAGACAAATAGACAGAATTTTGAAGGAGATACTATGATTCTTGCAAAAGCTGCTAGAATCATACGCAAGGAAATCGTCAACTTTACTGGATTCAAGTTTGCAGGTGCCTTTCCATCTGGTTGTCAACAGGAATCGGTACCTACAACCTTGAAAACCCTTATATCTATGATCACAAATGGTGCTGACGTGAAGGACCAAACACCAGAAGACTCCCCTGCAACTCTCACTGTCTCGCAACTTATCCTTTTTAATTTTAGGAACAAGCATACATCATCATCTAAGGTTCGCCATTCTTTGGAAAGAGAACCACCATTGCCTCTGTATCTTGGTCTGAAAATTCATACTGAAATTCGGTCAAAATCATTAATTACACAACTATATGAATTGGGTCTCAGTGTGAGTTATGACCGAATTCTTCAAGTCGAAAGCCAACTTGCAACAGCAGTGTGCCAGAACTTCAAGACCAAAGGAGTGGTTGTACCAGCTCAGTTTCGTCATGGACCATTTATTGTTGGGGCACTTGACAATCTGGATTACAACCCATCTAGTACAACTGCCGTTGGATCATTTCATGGTACAGGGATTAGTCTGTTTCAGTTCCCAACTGTCTCAAACTGTGGAACCAAACAAGGTGATCTTGTGCTACCTTCTCTAGGTTCAAAGGACTTGGAGTTACTCATGTCCTACTCAATTGTACCAGCTGTTGCAATGGACAAAACCAAGGTAGAAGTCCTGAAGTTGTCTAATGTGTCTGACCCTATTGAGGGACACTACCATGAAGCATGTTTCCAGGAAAAGGAGTGGATGAAAGAAGCGTTCAGGATCTTGGAGAAAGACACGATAGGGAAGGGTGATGTTATATCATGGTCAGCATACCACGCTACAAGGCAAGAACAAGATGAAGATCAAATGAAAACCCTTTCCTACCTCCTTCCCTTATTCCATGAAAAGGCCGCTACTCCAGCGATGATCAAGCATGGAATGAATGTTGTTCGGTCTGCTACTGAATTCCTTAACCCCGGGCAAATACCAGTTGTTGCATTCGATGCACCCCTATATGCCCTTGGTAAATTCATTCAGTGGAAGTGGCCAGACACCCACGGAGAAGACAAGGTCATCGTCATGTTTGGAGGTCTACATACAGAGATGGCCATGTGGAGAACGTATGGAGATTATCTAGAGGGATCTGGGTGGACAAATGCCTTGACACAAGCAGGCATTGCTTCGGCAGGAACTGTTGACTCATTTCTTAAAGCCTCTCATCTTACAAGAACCAGACATGCTCACCAGGTAACAGCTTTGACATTGGCAAAGCTGCAGCATGAAGCCTTTATGGAAACTGTTGGTCCCTATGATGACAAGACAAAGGAAGAGTGGAAGAAGAAGATGGTTCAGGTCAGTCCAACATTCCAATACTGGGAGACAATTCTTCAGATGGAGATAGACGGCCTCATATTCATACGATCACATCGTGCAGGAGACTTTCCATTGTATGTAGAAAGCTTGAAGAAAGTAGTTCCCTGGTTCTTTGCTCTTGACCACCAGAATTACGCACGTTGGCTTCCACTCCACATCCGGGACATGAAGAATCTCCCTCAGCCAGTTATGAATGAGTTTTCACGAAATGGACACTGGGTAGTACACAAGACCAAGAAGAGATTCTCAGCCATGCCTTTAGACCAAGCGCATGAACAAAACAATGAGAAAGTCAAAGGTTCAGGAGGCGCGGTGGGTCTGACTGAGAATCCAGTGGCATTCAAGAAGTGGATGGTAGCAGGGCCAGAACAAGCCAGATTGATTACTGAATATGAAGACGAAAACCTTCCAGAAACTGAAGACAACAACTTCCACCACGAAGAAGGACTATCTACACAGAGAAGATTCAAGGATCATGTTTCTAATCTCGTTGAAGTCTTCCGTGATATGGGAAATCCATTTTGTGATAATGGGAATGAGTTACTGGCCTTAGACACAAGGAATGTCATGGATGAATCTGTGGTCCATACAGTGAGAACTATAAAGGATTTGGGTAAGGAGCAATATAGCCGATACTACAAAGAAGTTGTCACAGATTGTACAAGGTCAATTCATACACCGATCAAGAAGAACTCGCTTGCCCTCTTCAGATGTCCTCGGCCGAAATCTCAGGTACGGAATGTTGGGGGAATCCAACTACTGAAGAACGATGTTGCTCTATTCTCTCATCTGTATATTGTTATGCAACATCGGCATAGTGACATGGATGCATTCTTCCAACACGAGAATCACCCCTTTCCTTCTTCCCTATCTGATGGTGGGAAATTGCGGTTTGGGAAAAAGTCTGACCTACTGAAAATCATTACATTTGAAAACAAGGACAACCCTCCAGATCCTTTTGATGTGAAACTTCTTGATGGAGCTGCCATCGTCCATTTGCTGTCTACTGCAGGTGTTACCAACTTTGAAGAGTATGCAGATCGTGTATTCGTCCCTTATCTCATCAAACAGTTAGAAACTTGCCAGCGAATTGACATCGTCTGGGATACCTACACTGCAAGCACCTTAAAAGAGACTACCAGAGAAAAACGGGGAAAAGGAATCAGAAGAAAGGTTGAAGGAAAAACCAAATTACCCCTAAATTGGCATGACTTCCTTCGAGACTCTAGAAACAAGCAAGAACTGTTCGCTTTCCTATCAGACAAGGTTGCTGCAATGGAAGTTCCTAACAACAAAGAAGTTGTTATTACATCAGGACCTGAAGTCATCATCAATGGGGCCGACCGCACAATGCCAAGATGCGACCATGAGGAGGCAGACACTAGACTGTTCATTCATCTTCAAGATGCAATAAAGGAAGGGCACATTAACTGCATGATCAGAACTGTAGACACGGATGTTATTGTCATTCTAATAGGAAAATTCCATCACTTGACGTCCATAAGATCTGAAGTAAATATTTGGGTTGGTTTTGGCACTGGGAAAAACTTCACTTACCATCATATTAACACAATCTGTGCCTCTTTGGGTGAAGAGAGATGCACATCCCTACCACTGTTTCACTGCTTCACGGGATGTGATACAACATCATCCTTTTACGGAAGGGGCAAGAATACGGCATGGGCAGCATGGCACCATTACCCTGAGGTAACACAAGCATTCACATTCATGGCACGAAATCCATTTGCAGATGTTGACGCCGAAACTCCCCACTTCAAGCTTCTTGAACGGTACACAGTTGTCCTCTATGACAACACCAGTGACATTGAACGTGTAGATGAGGCAAGAAAGGTCATGTTCTGTCAGAAGGGAAAAGCTATGGAGACTATCCCACCAACTCAGGATGCTCTTCTCCAACACACCAGGAGGGTCACATACCAGGGAGGAATATGGTCGACCTGTGAGAGAAGTGAACAGAATCTTCCAACTCCTGAAGGATGGGGATGGACCTTTAGCGAAGAGTCCCAGTCATGGACACCAGTTTGGACCACAAGACCAGTAGCATCTAAAGCTTGCAGCGAATTGGTCAAATGCGGCTGCAAGAGCAAGAGTGGATGTGGCACCAGGTGTGCTTGCAAGAAGGCCAGGTGGAAGTGTACAGAACTGTGTAGCTGCAACTGTGCAGTTTAACATATAGCGTCGAGCGGGGTGAGTTGGGACAGTTCGGGACAGGGGGTGAGTTGGGACAGTAGGCATTGCAATGCTAAATGCCAAGATATTTCCATTTTATGGTGCCCATTTAATAGCCCTGCCCTTACTCTACAAATGTTGTTAATACAAGTTTTCTATAGAACCACGAATAATGCATGAAAATTGTGCAAATATGAAAGGGTAGCATTTTGACCTTTGTAGAATTTCATTTTTTAAAATGCACATATTTTGCCAATTTTCCTCTCCCACATTCAGTTATAGAGCTAAAGGTCTACTTTTTGGTGGGTGAAATCTTCAATTGTTATAGTTTCGTTGATTTTTCTTAAACATGGTTTTCTTGAACATGGTTTTTGTGTTAAAATATTCACGATTTTCACTGTATATGTTGTACGAAGTGTGATTTCTGCAGTAAACATACTTCTGATCAGCTTAAAAGTTGTTTTATTGATCTGATCATGCCAAAAAACATATAGTTTGATGCCAAACATGCCAAGGGAATTCTCTATTGAAACTTATATCAGAAATTCCATTTTGTCTATGGCGGCCATCTTGAAATCCAATATGGCGGCCAAGTAATGGTCTCTGAAGGTGGTTCCGGGGATATTTTTAATTGTTGGTCCAAAATATACAAGTAGGGAAAGTTTGGTGCTTTTGTCCGGATTGTCCACTTCAACTTGTTTAGCTGCCCTACTAAATGGAGTATTTGGTTATAATGTCTCTCTGGTGTTACCTTAATGGTGTGAGGTGTCGGTGCATGATTGTACATGTAGTGGCAAGGGTGTTGTGGGTTAGTTGTCGCTGCTGCCATGAATTGTGTTCCCCTCATGTCTAAATGTTCCCTAACTTTCAGTATTTTTGTTTCTGTGTGCAAGTGTTCTATTGGTGTTGTTTGAGTGCATCCTGTAATGATATGAAGTGCAGTTGTTTTGTATTGTCTGTAAGATGATTATGTGTGTGTTTGAGATAATGGGTGCCTAGCATGGGCTAGCATAGTCCATAACTGAGCGAATATATTGTTTGTATATGAGTAATGTTGTGTCCTGCTGGTGTCTAAAGTTTGTGCCTGTTAGTACCCTAAGCGTGTTAAGTCTTAACGTACATTTGTTTTTAATGTCCTGAATGTGGTTTGCAAAAGATAATGATGTGTTGTATGTGACCCCAAGTATTTTGGTTCTGTGAGTGTGTGGAATGTTGGAGTTGTTTAGTGTAATCTGTGGAGTTATCTGGTGTTCTTTTGTGTTGCTTGTAAGCAAGGTGATGGTTGATTTTGTGGGCGCTACTTTGAGTCCATTGTGTGTGTGCCAGTCTTGTATACTGTTTATGTATGTATGTAGGTTATTTGTAGCGGTGTCGATGTTATTGTGGGTGGATGTTAGAGTGATGTCATCTGCATATGATGATAAGGTAAGCTTGTTATCTATGGGTGTTAGAATGTCATGCATGTATAAGTTGATCAGTGTTGGTGAAAGAACAGAGCCTTGAGGGACCCCGTTCGGAAAAAACTTGTTTTTGGATGACTTGCCATTAAATGTGACATGTGAGTATCTTCCTGAAAGATAGTTGCTCAGCCACCTTTTGGTGTTATTGTGCATGTTTGTGTTGAGTATTTTGTTTATGAGAGGGAAGCGTGGGATAGCATCAAATGCTTTACTAATTTCTATTGTTGCTAATAGTGTACATTGAGCTGGTCGTCTGGAGTTGATGCCATCCATGATGTGTTGCGTGAGGTTAGTGAGTAATGTCGTGGTTGAGTGGTGAGGTCTGAATCCATGTTGAGTAGGCGATAGTGGTATGTGTGGGTTGGTGATTTGTAAGATTAGTCTTTCTGTTACTTTGGAAGGTGTGCATAGTAAAGTAATGGGTCTATAGGAAGCTGGTTCTGCTGGATTTTTGTTTGGTTTGAGTAGTGTAATAATTTTACCTTGTTTCCATATGTCAGGAATAATACAGTGTTGGTATGAATATGTGCTGATATTTGTGAGATATTTGCTGATATTCCCTGTGGGCCCAAGTCTTTAAGGTGTATGTTAGATATGTTGTCTGGTCCAGTAGCCTTCGAATTCTTAATGTTTTTGATGATCTTGGTGGTCTGGTCTGTATTGAAGGGTATAATGGTCGTGTCGAGTCTGTAGGTTTTCTTATGTCTGGCTGTTTGTCTGTCTGCGTGTTTCTGTTTGTTGTCTCTGTTTGAGTGACTTATCTTTGCGTAGTGATTAACTAGAATGTAAGCTTGTTGTGTATATAGTGGGATATTATTTTGGCTGCGACAGATAGCCGCATGTGAGGTGTGAATGCCGCTGTTAGAGTGGGTAATGCTGTTTATGTTCTTGTATAGCCTGGATATATCTGTGGAGTGGTTTAGTGTTGTTATGAGTTCCCTAAATGTTTCTGTTTGTTTTTCTTTGAGTTTGTTGTATTTTTCTGTGTTGAGCTGTTGTATCTGCTGTTTTATGACTTCTGTGTGTGGTGTTTGTGTGCTATGTTTGAGGTTGCTACGTTGCCTTATGAGGTGGGCTATTTATTTCTCTAGTGTAATTTGGGTTGTATTTCCTAATGTTGCCTTTGGGTATGTATGTGTTTGCATTATTGGTGATCTAATTAAATGTCTTGAGTGTTGTATTGATGTTTATGATGGGGGTGCTGTTTAATGTGGTGAATTGTTCCTCAGTCTGTATTTTGAACTGTTCCCAATCAGTTTTCCTGTAATTTCTGTAAGTGTGCCTAAGGCTGTTGGGGCAGAGTGTAGAACGTGTTGCAATGATGATGGGCAAGTGGTCTGATGACAGTTGTTTTTCTGTTCTCCAGTGTGTATGTGTTGCTAGTGAAGAGGAACAGAACGTTATGTCTGGGGAGGAGTTTGAGTATCCTGCTTGATGTGGTATGTGTGTATATTCTTCTGTATTGTTAAGAATGAAGACGCTGTTTAGTTGTGTGGCTATGTTGGCGCCTCTGGTGTTGCTTTGGTTGTGCAGGTACCAACTAGTGTCTTTAGCGTTAAAGTCTCCTCCTAAGATGACATTCGTGAGAGAGGCCAGATTGTGTAACTGTGGATTGTAATTGGCTGGCACCTGAGGTGAACTATCTGGTGGGACGTAAATGTTGATTAGTGTGGTGTTGTGTTTTGCGCGTGTTTTAATGTTAACTGCCTGTATTTCTATTGTATTTCTATTTCTATAGTATAGTTACTATAGTATATGCTACAAATCAAAATGGTCCCTTCAGATACTTTTTTGTTACATACAGACCGTGTATGGAACAAGGAACTCTTCTGGGATATTAAATCCGCTATAGTTCGAGTAAATAATGTAGTGGTAAATGGGAAATACTGAAGTTTTTCTTTTTCATGATTGAAGCCCAACGTGGGCAACGGGTCAATGGGCTTCCATTATGAAAAAGAAAAACTTCAGTATGTGCCACTTACCATTACTTATTCGAACTATAATGGATTTAATATCCCAGAAGAGTTCTTTGTTCTATGCATGGTCTGTGTAACATAAAAATATCTGAGTTGTAACACATTAAACAGATGTGTTAAGTGCCTTGAAAAGTGGAGGCTCAAATTTTCCGGTTGAGGTTTAAGTTTTGGATTTTGGTTAAAAATACAATAGTTACCCTTTTCTTTGATGTATTCGATCCGACATAAATGAAACGAATTTCTTGCGTATATTGAGGTCCTGAATGTAGCTCTCTAGGTTAACTTTAAACCCTAGACCAGTGGTTCTTAACTCCTGGGTCGCGACCCAAAATTGGGTTATTAAATTGTCATTTGTCATTTATTTATGTTATCCCTAATAATTTTAACGTTAATTATTTATTTTATTATTTATTATGAGTGAACTGTTTGAAGGCATGGGTCGCCGAGCTAGCCCCGCGACCAAAATTTGGGTCGCACCCTAAAAAGGTTAAGAACCACTGCCCTAGACCCTGTCCCAAAACTGGATCCTATCTGTTTAGCATATTTGCTTAGTAGATGGCTGCTTAGTATAAGCCTACACCTATTCTTAACAAATGACTCTCTCTGCACTTCATTTTGAGATATTTTTATAAAATTAATTTCCAGAATGCAAATCAAAGAAATTTTATGAACCGCAGAGCTTTTGTGAATCAAGAATTCTAAGAAACAGTGAAGTTTCACGTGACAGAACAGGGGGTGGGGTTGTATATATTATATCATGAATATTTTACTAACTAAAATGTCACTAAAAATGAGTGTTTATCGCGTAACATTTAAGTATCAACAATATTCAATCTGCAAAACTAAAACAAAAAAACATTCCACTCTAAAATTATTTGCAATAAACCCTTTTTTGGCTAAGTTCCGCAAACATTTCTCTGTTAATACAATCGTGAACGTCATAATTTATTTAAATATTTGTCTTGTATGCTTTTATTTCTTGTGGAAATGTTGGAAATATCGATGTAGGAATATTAATACTTAATAGTTACACACAAAGTAAAACAATTATACGCATCTTTGTTTTTTAATACAATCTGATAAAGAAAATTTTAAGATGACACTTTTTGTTATTCAATGATGATGCCACTCTTCGTGTACGTTTTAGTTGTACATATACTATATGCAAGGACCACTCTCTCTCTCTCTCTCTCTCTCTCTCTCTCTCTCTCTCTTTCTTCGTATGTATGTGTGTAATGTGCATTTATTTCTGTCCATGAGTGATTGGTCGAAGACGTTTTCAAATAAAATTAATCACATCGATTCTCTCAGAAAATGATTAAAACATCGTCAAAATTAAAATCTGGGGCTCATTATTCATTCGACATTTTTTAGTCTTTCTTCATTATCTTGACCCGTGGCACTAATTTGGCACTAAGGTACTAGGCTAACTGATGCCAAAAGGCCTTGGCACTATACAGTTTATGTAGACCGGCTTTAGTTAAACTAAAAACAAATATCCTATCTGGTTCGAGCGTGTTCGTCTCAATGGGTAGAATTTGAAGTTAAAGAAAGCTTTTTATCTTTAAGAAGAAAGACTTTGGGCATGTCGAGAGTGGGTACGAGTCAATGAGTCACGTTTATTTTAGCGAATGTAATTATTAATGTAATTATTTATTAATTGTATAATTTAAATAATTTTTTCTTAAAATGTTTGTATTTATTAATACTTAGAATTTATATATATATATATATATATATATATATAATGCTTTTCAACTCTAAACAAATAAACTCTAAAATATATCAAATGCGTTTAATATATTTTATAATATAGCGAAGCATTTTATATTTCATATATAAAATAAATACTTTTTGTATATAAAATTCATATATGATAAAACGGGATGGTTTTTGATCTATTTTTCATTTCCTGCTTTTAGAGATTCTGATAAGTATTTCACTCAAATGAGTTTTAAATCTCTGTCCCGTAATGAGTCAACCCCTCTCTCTCTCTCTCTCCTCTCTCTCTCTCTCTCTCTGTCGATGTTCGAGTTTTCCTGGTTTGTAGAGTTTTTCGAGAGGAATTTCGGTAATGTTCTACTGATATATATATATATATATATATATATATATATATATATCCTAAAGCCTTTCTCATAATGCCATTTAAAATATTTAAGTAAATGCATAAAAACATGTTTGAAATAAATATGCATTACACCTGTGGTGTGTGTGTGTGTGTGTGCGTTTATTGTTTGTACGGTACATATGTATTCTTGTCATACGGGGGATATACGGTAAGATCCGTATTCGTTGTACGAACAAGTTCCTCTGTAACAGGAAGTGACGATTTGAATGACGTTTCCTTCGTAATTAGTTGTTATAACAAAGAGATGCGCAAAATGTGCGCAAAACCTGGTCTTAAAATTAGTTTGCTTTAAAAATCATGATTTTTACTTCTTTAGTTTTTAAATATTTTTATATTTCATTTACATTTACATTTAGTTTGTTGATTTCTGTCTGTCTGTCTCTGTTTGTCTGTCTATCTGTCTCGCTCTCGCTACCTTCTGTCTGTTAAATTGTCCAAGCCAAACAATTTCCTAACTCCCGCTTGCTTGTTACAGGTAATGAAATAAAAATTCACACTCTTCGAGATATATACTGTATATATATATATATATATATATATATATATATATATATATATATATACTCTGGCACCTCTATATATAAATAATGCCATTTCGTGCCATCTTTTGCTATTCAGCGACACCAATGATGGCTGGCACTCATAAACAAACACGTGGCGGAAGCACTACTGATGTTTTCATGTAGCATTTATTTTCGTCTTCATTTGGAATGGGGTCCGAAGGGATGCGTTTCCGGACGTGATGGTAAACGGAGACAACATCTCAACCAATCCGAAATCTCCGGTCTTCTGAAGAAGCCGGAAATGCTTTCGACGATTATTAACCTTTTTTTCTATTTTGCGGATGTAAGACTCTTTATCAGGTGACGAAAGAGGCACCATTAGGTGTTCTTCAATATGGGATGAGCTTCACAATTTGCTAATTCCACATATCTCTTTTTATCTGAGTGCATTATATATATATATATATATATATATATATATACTGTGTGTGTATATAGAGTCAAATTGTTATGGTATTCAGTAATGTATGGTATTTTTTGTGGTTTAAAGATGGAAAAAACAAATATTTGCTGAAATACAACATTTATTTGAAAATCACTATTTAGTAAATCTTCTTTTTGCCTTAAAAAAGAATTTTATTCTATTTGGCATCCTTTTAATAGAGGATTTGATCGCGCAATCAAGGAGTTTATCGTCATGGAACCACATTTCAATGAGGCACTCATGTTTTCGTGTTTGGGGACTATGTCAGCAATTCTTCAAATTTTCTAAATATTCTCACTCGGGTTCGTATCAGGACTGTTTCGTGGCCATTTTTATAGTATTTATTTCTTAACTAGTCAAAAAATTCATTGAAACTTTTGAGGTGTGGCATGGAGCACCATCTTTCATGAAAATGCACTCTTGTTCCCCGTTCCACCCTCTGATTTGGAGTATTAAACTCTCGCGAATGACTTCGATATACG
The DNA here is from genome assembly GCA_023014485.1 of Bathynomus jamesi. Lineage (NCBI taxonomy): Eukaryota > Metazoa > Arthropoda > Malacostraca > Isopoda > Cirolanidae > Bathynomus > Bathynomus jamesi. The sequence goes on along the minus strand of JAJOZX010003513.1, from coordinate 439,809 downwards.
TTTTAGAATACCTTATACCATCAACAATAATTTTGTACCCTTATTACAAATAGCTCCTACACCATTACCCGAGTCGGATGTTTCAATCTTTGAATCACACAGTCTTCATGGAATTCTTTATTTTGTAGTCTTGTGACATATTGTATTTGTAACTTGGAACATTGATTCACCCGAAAATACCACCTCATTTGAGTTATCTTCAAATTTCATTGGTTAAATACAATTTAAAACAGGTATCCACCACTTGGGTAGAAAACAAATATTGACGATAAAAACCACTCCAATATGATATTCTTAAAAAATAATTATGACAATGAATACAAAGTTGGTACGCAAATCATTTACAATTTCCACATTTCATTTAACCAATTAAAAGGTGGTCTTTAACCTAAATGTATCTTTTTTCCTAATGTCGATGCGTCGATGCCATTTTTCTATCTTTTAAGGGAATTCTCACTATTTTTCTTCATGTCATCGGCGCTATTTTTCTCTCTGCCATATTTACCGGAGCATGCGGGAGAAGCACTTTGCCCCAATCTGATTTTTTTTTGAGAACTGAAATCACATATTATTGGCTAACACCTACAATTTTTGCTATTTCTGCTTGTGTATGACAAGTATTGCTCAAGAGAGCTTCGGTCTCGGCTTTTTTTCGTGGAGTCACATCACTTTTTTAACTCATATTGTACTGAACTGCTTTTTTTCCCCCCAAGTCAGGCACAGATTATTTTTCTTTCACAAATTATAACTATAACCCGAAAAAAATATCAACTTGAACTCGTTTAAGTAATTCTAACAATGCAATTAAGTATTATAAATACATGACCGGAAGTGACCGTCGTAAACACCCAAAAAGAAAAGACCTTATTTTAGGAGTCGGGTATGTAAATTTGGGTCATACGAGTATATGCCCACTTTTTTCTTTCTACCTGATTAGTGATATATTATTTTTTATCGCATAATTTCTACTTATTTCTTTTTTATCAAAGAGGAGATAGAGGAATTAGTTTTTTAAAAGTTACAAAAAATTATTGATGAGATTCAATGGCGAGAAAGCTACAAAAATTTATTCACAATGAGGGTAGTCATAATTTGACCGCTGTGTGTGTGTGTTCATAATTTGACCGCTGTGTGTGTGTATATATATATATATATATATATATATATATATATATATTTCGTCTTATGCTTCCGTTCGGTTTTTATTTTTTCCTGGGGGTTTGTAAAATGTTCAATATATATATATATACACACACACACACACACCTTTTAAATGTTCCGTGCGATGATTCCTCATTTCACGAAGGTCAAGCTTGTCGCCCCTCCTCTCGAGTTGGCCTGGTGAAGTAGAGAGTTGGTTTCTTGTAACTCTGCACCTCACATAGACAGGTACGCCCGGCTCATCGGGGGTTGTTCTGAGCCAGGCGTCTAATCTTCTTTTGATGATTTCCACCGCAACACCACTCGTGTTCCTTAGTTCTTTGGGCAGCTGATTAAACAGTCTTGGTCCTCTAACAACAAAACTATTTTCTTTCAGGGTTAAGGATGTTCCCTGTCTAGCCTTTAATTGGGGAACACGACACAGTCTTCCTTTTCTACATTCCACTGTTGTTTGGGGAGTTATAATCTTATATAGTAAGATTAGGGGCTAGTTTCTCCATTATTTTCCAAGTGTAAATAATGGTGTATCTCTCTCTTCTCCTTTCCAGTGAATATAGGTTTAATTCGCGTAACCTTTCCCAGTAATTTAGTTCTTTGCACCCATTGATCTTGGCTGTGAAGCTTCTCTGAATCCCTTCTAGCTGTCTAATGTCTTCTTTTTTATATGGGCATGTTAGGACCAAGCAATATTCCAATTTGGGTATGATCAGTGTTTTTAGTAGAGGAATCATTATATTCCTATCCCTTCGTTTAAAGGTTCTCAGTATCTGCCGTTATTCTCTTTGCTCTGTTTACTGCTATCTTATTTTGTGTTTCAAATTTCGCATCATCAGTCATTACAACTCCTAAATCTTTTGCTTTAGAATTTCTCTGTATTTGCTGTCCATTTGGGGTATAGTATTCCATGGATTTTAGGTCCTCCCTTTTTCTGTACCGTAACAAGTGAAATTTCTCAGTGTTAAATTTCATATTGTTGTCTTCCATACACTTGTAGATTCTGTTCATGTCTGTTTGTAGAGATCCTATATCCAATGGATTTCTTATTTTTCTACTGATCTTTGTGTCATCGGCAAAGGATGTTACTGTGCTGTCTCTGGTAACGTCCTCATCTATGTCAGGTAGCATGATTACGAAGAGTAGTGGAGCTAATACTGTTCCATGTGGTACTGAGCTGAGGACCTCTCATTCTGATGAAGATATTCCTTGTACTGTAATGACTTGCCGTCGCTCACTAAGGAAATTATATATCCATTTCCCTACTTTTCCTGTTATTCCCATATATTTCAGTTTATGTATTATGATTCCATGGTCACACTTGTCGAACGCTTTGGCAAAGTCTGTGTATATTTCATCATAGTTTTCATTACTTTCAAGTGGATCAATAATGTTGTTATAGTGTTCCATTAGTTGTGATAGGCATGATCTGCCTGACCGAAATCCATGTTGGTTATCATTTAATTTTTTCTGAGTTTCCAAAAAGTCATAGATTTTCTGTCTAAGTATGCTTTCAAATATTTTAGTGAGATGAGACGTAAGCAACACTGGCCTATTTTTTTTGGCCTCGGATCGATCTCCTCTTTTATATATTGGGACTATGTTCGCGTTCTTCAGGATGCCCGGTATTTCTACCGTGTCTAGTGATCGTCTCCATATCCAATATAGGGGCTCAGCTATTGCATTCTTGTAGTTTTTGATCAGTGTGGTATTCCATTTGTCCGGTCCTACCACTGAATGTGCTTTTAGTTTCCCTATTCCTTGTGTAATATCTCTCGTAAAGTCGAAGTCCGTTATACTTCCCCTTGTATTTCTTCTTCAAAGAACGCGTTTCTATCGCATATCAGTTTGTCAGTTTTTGGGATACGAAAAGATGATTCGTACTGAGCTCTTAATATTTCAGATATTTCTGTTAGATCATCAGATAAAGCACTGTCTTCATTTTTAAACGATCGATAGTCGTGTGATTTTTCGACTTCCTTTTTGGAAAATTATGGAAGTACTTTGAGTTAACTTTTATCGCTTCTATAGCGTCGCCTTCTTCTTTTTCTGTATGTTTCTCAATTAGTTCCTGTATAACGTCATCGATACTCCGCAGTTTATCATTTTTTCCTGATGTTATTATCTTTGCAGTTAGTTAATTTTGCAGTCACTCTTTTTCTCTTTCAAAACAATGACCTTTTTTGTCTCTCGAACCTGCTTCTCTTTCCTCTTTGTTGTATTTTTGGGACATGTCTTTCCACAATTTCCAGCCTCTTCTCTAAGGTCATTAGCGTCTCTTCCGTTGTCTTGGCCTTGAAGATGGTTTTCCAATCTATTACTGTCATACTGGATGCAACACCTTCCCACTTTATAGCTTTGGAGTGAAAATTAGAAATTTCCAATTTGCTTCTTTCTGTTGTTCGTGTTCTTTACTTTCCTGTTGCTTTTACATTGGTTGTTATTTCAATAATGTTGTGATCCGATATTATAGTTGGGGATATTTCTACGTTATCAATTAGGTTGCTGTTGTTTGTGAATACCAAATCTAGGTAGTTGTTTTTTTGTGTGTTTTCTGTTATTTCTTGTGTTAACATAAATTCATCAGCTAGAGCTAGTAGCATTTTTACCTGCTCCTGGTCTTCCCGTGTGCCCCCTTGTCCTGGTGTATACATATATTTTTTCCTATCCTTTAATATTTCATGAATGGAAAATTAAAATTACCACAGAGAAAAATATTTGGGGTTGGAGAATGTAGATCTTTTACTGAGTTTCTGACCTCTGCAATGGAGTCTGAGAATTTTGAGGTTGGCGTGTTCGGGGGTCTGTACATTACAATTAGTACCATATTTAATTTTTCAACTTTTGCTGCTACACATTCTACGTAGCTGTTTGAGGTACTTATAATCATTTCTGCCATATGCCTTTCGCGTGTGAAAATAGCACATCCTCCTTTACGTCTCACTGTTCCGTCGGCTTGGAGGATGTTATAGTTGTCAATTTGTATTTCCTTTCTGTCAGTACAGAACTCACAGTGTTCACAGTTCGCCTGACAGTCCTTTAGATGGGTTTCCATGAGGCATGCGAAGTCTGCTCCGGTTTCATGCATGAATCCTTTCAGGTATAAAACTTTGTCCGGGGAATGGTGTTGATTTAAGGCCCTGAATTTTGGCTAGGATTATTTTTATTTTTTCTCTTTCGTTTTTACATACATGTGGTTCCGATTCGTTTTCCAAAGGTGGTTCCGATTCGTTTTCCAAAGGTGGTGCTGGTTTCGTTGCCTTGTATGTATATATAAGCACACCGGACAAAAAATTAGTCACCCCTCTCAGAATGTACCTAATAACGTGTGACGGCGCCTCTGGCCTTGATAACCGCACGAATCCGGCGAGTTTAGTATGCGGAGGTACGCCTGCTGGTTCAAATTCATCGTCACTGGAACGAGAGGGCCCATTTCGTGGTACAAAAAACATCCCCAGAATATCACGGAACCACCTCCAGCCTGAACAACACCTTCGACGCATTCAGGATTAAAGGCTTCATTGGACCTGCGATGTACTCGTCGCCTCCCATCATTGGAGAACAAACAAAACGGGACTCATCGGACCAAATTACACGTTTCCAATCTGCCGCAGTCCAGTTTTTGTGCCTCTGAGCCCATTTATAACGTGCCAAGTTGTGACTTGCTGTTAACAGCGGCCTCTTCCGTGGTACCCTGCTCCAGATGTCCATCGCATGCAGTTCTCGTCGCAATGTCCGTTCGGAAATTGGTCGCTGGAGAACCTCATTGGTTTCTTGGAGCAATTGTTCTCTGGTTTGAAAACGATTTGCAGTTACTAGACGACAAGAAACATGGCGGCGGCCCCTATTGTCGAGAATTGTTTTCCGGCCACAGTTACGCCGTCGATTTTCAGTTGATTGCGAACTACACCACTCTTTGTAAACTCGCTGGACAGTACGCGTTGACACACCAACAAATTGGGCTACTTCAGACATTTTGTGTCCGTGGGCTCTGCTAAACACGATGGCTCCTTTTTGCCACTGAGTAACGTCTGCCTCACGACCCATTTTGCAGACTATATCCAACACACACTTTGTTCTTCACCACCTCACGAAACAGATCTGATCCTGTGTGCTACGTCACCGCTACTTGTCACTTACCAATGCTACATCAGCGCCCTCTGTGTGACCTTGAACTTCCTACTATCGGTGCTAGTAGGGGTGACTAATTTTTTGTCCGGTGTGCTTATATATATATTAGGGTGTTTTATAAATGAGAACCACATTATATTTTTAATCCACATAGATGCCCGTGTTCGTTTTACATATTTATCACTCCTGGCCAAAAATGAGACTCTTTCGACAACAATAAGGGGTCCCGAGAAATCACGCCTTACGTCAGAGAGCACAGACTCATCACTTCTTCATCATTTCCCCCTTCTGCTTCTTCGGAAAATCCTTCCTGTTCTTGAAAACTGCTTTCAGCAGGTACTGTTTGTCTTCTTCCTTCGTAAGGGCAGTATTGAATTTCTCGATGAGAGCGATCCCCCGTTCAGCCGAGTCGTTCACCACAGCCAGGACGCGGACCCTAGCTAGGCCTGCTTGGTAGTGGGGGTCGCTTTCCCAAGACGAAGCGGGATTTTCGACGAAGGCGCCGTTGATCCCGAGTGCGGTGAAGAGATCCTTCGTGCTCGAGGTAACGAAATCCGAAATCTTCTTTCCTTTGAAGGAGCCGAGGACGGTCTTCCCCTCCAGACGCTTCAACGCTTTCCTCGATGCCGGCTTGGCGAGGTTCTCTCGCATCCTTTGTTTCTCTTCCTGAGGAACCCCTTGATCGAAGAATGCCAAGCCGACCAGCGTCTCAGAGAAGTACCAGAGGTGTCGTTTCATGCCGCTTGCGCTTGCTTGGCGACGTCGACGATCACGGCATCTTCCTGCAGTATTTCCAAGTCCAGCAAGAACTCCAGATCCACACGTGAGGCCTTCTCTGCTCTCGTCGCACGACTCCAAGCCTTTGCGTAGGCCAGGGCGACGAACAGGCAGATTTCTGTGACTCCTTTCAGCTCCCGCCCGGTGATCCTGAACTGGTCCTGAAGGAGGTAGAGCTTCAATCCGTAAATGGCTTTCGCCATCCACCGCGCATGGTGGTATGCTCCTGGCTTCCGCAGTGGCACATTGGCGACAGTCTCTTCCCCGAGGAAGAGGATAACCAGTTGAAGAAGTTCTTGGTAGTCATCCCGCGGCTGACCAGAAGCCAGAGCTTCCCTCACGACAAGGATAGTTCGGTCCTTGAGACCCTGAAGAGGTCCAGCGATGCTGCAGCTATCTGAATCAATAGCAGTGGTGATAAGAGATCGGTCGATGAAATCCCACTGCTCTTGGAATCTTTTGAAGATCCCAGTCTCGGGCCCAGAGGTGGGGCCCATTGAAGACCGGAAGACTTGGACCAGGACGATTTCGTACATATGGTGCCTGCATGCTAGGTAAAGAAGTTGCTTCCCGAGACCCTCCTCAATCTTGACGCAGGCTCCCACGTGAATCCCGGTGTTCGATGCCGTTGTGTCGAATGATAACCAATTGATTCGTTCGGACAGGTCGTGTTCCCGCACAAGATCAATGCAGACGCGTGCCGTCTCCGCTCCCGTGCCAGCTGGAACTTTCGGAACTCCAAGCAGCTTCTCCTGGCCGTTCCCGGTGACCAGCACAGCAATCCGGTCCACAGATCCGTCACCTGTGATTTCAGGCAGCATTTTCCCGTCCCAGTGCAACACCAAGGGCTCCGCAGGACAGAATTCTCCCTCTTGATACGCCTCTGCTACTTGCTTCCGAAGCGACTGGCGAGCACGATACATTGTGGAAGAGGAGATGGATACCTCGTTCAAATCGTGCCCCAAGGATTGCGCGACGACGGCGTAGGACATCGCTGCATCACGATAAGAAATGTTCATCCGGTCGTGCGCGATAGCCACATCCTGAGTGATGAGGTTCCTCGACCGCTTCCTCGGAGAAGGACATGAAGCAGACGTGGAGGCTGCCAAGGAGGGATCATCTTCCGCAGATGGCGACGCCGAGGACGAGGAGCTGTCTTCAAGAGTAGCAGCTTCTGTAACCGTCTTGGCCCGCTCGAATTCCCGGTGTCGTCTCTCCTCCTGCTGTTCCTCTCGACGCCTTTTCCTACTCTCCATTTGGGCCAGCTTCATGTCTGCCGATCCCATACTGCTCTCTGTTGGGTCCTCCTGCTGACTCTTGTAGAAGAGCTTGTCTTCCTCGTTTGTCATCATAGAAAGGGCATTGGAATGACCAATATCGAGGATTTCGTTCTTGAGTTCCGCCTTGAACATGCCCTCCGCAACACGACAGCTCTCCTCGGATCTGTTCCTGCTTTTCACCAACTTGTCGTAATGCTGGAGCAGAGCTTCCATTTTCCGAAGGGCGCTGTCCCGCCTCATAGTAGGGATCCTTGCTCTTTTCCAGAACACCATCACCGCATCCAAACAGAGGTTCAGACATTTTCTCCGTCCTAGGTTTTCCTGTTTTTGATGGAAGAAGCACTTTTGCAAGACTTGCAACTTCGTCGGCAGGCGGCTACCCAGGATCTCCTTATTCGGGTGTCCGATGAGCCAAACCTCTTTCTTACTTCGAGTTGCCATGTTTATCTGCAATGAGGAAATATACGAATTAGAAAAGAGTACAAATACGCAACGGTAGACACAACGAGGACAAAACTCGACAACTGACATGAAGGACAGAGAGCAGTGCACCCTTCCGTCAGGAAGCAAGGCAGTCGACTAACACTAGAACAGCTGAAATTAGAAATACCTAAGCAATCTGAAGCGTCAAATCTCGGGACCCCTAAACGTGTTCTGATCTGGTTGAAACCTGTTCAGACGAGTTTTCTCGGCAAAAGGAACAGGGGCATCAATGTGGATTGAACTTCCTTCCACTTCATCCATCAACCACACTGCCGTGAAACACCCTAATATATATATATATATATATATATATATATATATATATATATATATACACGAGAGGGCCACTCAATATATTTTGCCCCACCTTTTTTTTTTCTTTCCAAGTTTCCTTGTAAGTTCCAGAAATTTTGTACGTAAGTATTTACATACCTTTTTTTCACAAGTTTTTATTTTTCCACATAGTCTCCACCCTTTCCTACGGCTTCCCTCCACCTCGAAACAAGGGCCTTTATTCCTGGCTGGTAAAAGTCCGCTGGGTTCCGTTGGAGCCACCTCTTAACCTCCTCAACAATCTCATCGTCACTCTGAAACTTTCTTCCACGAATAGCATCCTTAATTGGCACAAACAAATGGAAGTCTGAAGGTGCAAGATCCGGACTGTATGGAGGGTAGGGTAATACAGTCAAGCGCATTTTTGTGATGGCCTCTCTTGTTTGTAAACTGTTGTGTGGTCTTGCGTTGTCGCGCAAAAGAAGGACGTCTTCCAGTTTTCTCTCCGGTTGAACTCGCTTTATACGTCTCTGGAGTCTCTGTAGGGTAGCAATATATGCCTCTGAGTTGATTGTTTGTCCTTTCTTCATAATGTCCACCAGAATCACCCCTTTCAAGTCCCAGAAGATGGTGGCCTTGACCTTTCCTGCAGAGGGAGCCATTTTGAACTTTTTCTTGCGTGGGGAGTCTGCGTGATGCCACTCCATGGATTGGCGTTTTGTTTCAGGTTCAAAGTGGTGTACCCAAGTCTCATCCCCAGTCACAATTCGTGAAAGGAAGTGATCCCCATCTGTCTCGTATCGAACCAACGACTCAGAAACAATTTCTTTTCTTTAGACTTTGTGATCTTCAGTCAGTTTGCGAGGAACAAACTGTGAACACACTTTTGAGTATCCCAGTTGCTGAATTATCGTATTCACACCTCCTTCACTAATTCCTTGCTCCACTGATAGCTCCTTGTATGTGACGTGCCGATTTGATCGAATAATGCCGTTAGCACGTTGCACAGTGTGAGATGTCACAGCCAATGCCGGGCGACCGCTACGTGGCTCATCATCGAGGCTGGCTCTCCTCTCTCCGATGATCTCACACGTTTAGACCAGTGTCCAACTGTGCTTCGCTCAACAACAGCATCTCCTTAAATGTTTTGTAGAAGTTTGTGAATATTTCCAACTGTTTCCTTCTCTGCGGTTAAGAGCTCGATAACGGCTGTCTGTTTACGAGCACATCACTGTCAGACGCCATTTTCGAAACTGCGTTAACCATGGGCTTTATACAACTTACAAGGGCGTTTAAAAGCGGTTTTATACAAGGAGGGGAGGTTCAAACTGGAAGAATCCGGTTATGTGAAGCGCAGAAAGTTCAAACTTATGGCCCAAAAGACATTTCAGCCCCATGGCCTATTATTTGGATCTCGAGTATATTGTACAAGTATGTTTTCAAAATGAGTTTCGCAGTTTCACTACTGCGTATGTCATATTTTGATTCCACTGACATAAAAATAAGTGTAACTGTCCTTGACTAAAACTGTCTGTGGCTACAGTTAGAATGTAATTTTTAAACTTTGTTGATATACGGGTATACGGAGTCATGGAATGAAAAATAAAAATCAATGAATGATTAAAAATGTCAAAATTTTTCGACGCACTTGTCTTACTCTTGGACGTCCGCGAACACTTCGGGTACTTTAAATAAATTACTATTTTAAATGAATAATTTCTAAAAGGCGCTCCTCAAACCTTTTCAGAGCTAAAACTTTTGATCGAACAAATTCTCGAGACGTCGACAAATTTTTCGCGAATGCAGAATTTTTGAACGACAATATTTCGAGCTGCGCAAAGAAAGTGACAAAACATAAAATGATCTGACCTAATCTAACCAAAATAACTGATCTACGTTAACTTTAGTAGACCTAACTTAACAAAATTTAATGTAATTGGATATACTCAAAAATAAAATCTTTTGGTGCACTGTTCTTTTTTTTATCGTCGGATGTGTATAATCACAACCTAACTAACTTAACCTAACCTACTAATTAACCCTCACCCAACTAAATAGGCAATGGTGTAACTTCTCCCCTGTAAAATAGATCCTCTTGACTTTGACTGAATTTATACAGGCAGGCCTCGTTTATCGCAATTTCACTTTAACGGAAATCAGTTTTTGTAGCAAAAAATTTGAAAATCGCAACGTGTTTCGCATTATCGTCAGTGAACGCGAGGCAAAATTCAAAATTGGCGCCTGGTCACCAACCGCCTGGTCTCCACCACTTGGTGAATAAAGACTTACATTTTATAGATGTAGAACACAAGAAAAACATTAGAAAATTAATTTTCTAATGTTCTAATGTGATGCACCTGATTATGTATTGGAATTTTTTATTATACGTTTTTTTTTTAATGTTTTGTATGCATTTATTTATTTATTATTTATATTTAAGTCATTTTAACTAAAATGTTTTTACTTATAAATAAAGTTCCCAAAATTTTTGACAAATCAGTATATAATTTTCGAATGGGTTGTAGACTACCAAAGCAGCCTACATGTAGGCCGCAGGAAAAGGTCTACTGAGGAAAAGGCATCACCTTTTCCTCGGGAGTGTAACTCACTTATATATTAGCCATTGCGTGTTATTCTACCTACAACAAAAAATAGGTCCCAAAACAAAACATCAATTTGAACATTTGTTTTAGTTCTAATGTATTACTTTTGGAAATTTAATTTTAAATAAATTTCTTCATAAGACCGGACTTATGGGACACCCTATATATATATATATATATGATGAATAAAACCACGAAGGAAAGGAAACACAAAATGGTGCTCAAGCGCTTTCGTCTAATGACATCCTCAGGAACACTAGGAAAGGAAACACAAAATGGTGCTCAAGCGCTTTCGTTAGTGTTCCTGAGGATGTCATTAGACGAAAGCGCTTGAGCACCATTTTGTGTTTCCTTTCCTTCGTGGTTTTATTCATCATAAATATTTTTCACGTGTTACCTTCGTGAAATAATTTTCATATATATATATATATATATATATATATATATGCCTTGTATATGTTACACACACGCACGAGCGCATGTGCTTTGCTGCTTCGTTATATCAGGATGTGGAACCAAAATTCCTGCCTAAATGGATCCCTAATGGGGTTTATAAACATTTTAAATTTTAATATTCCGATGCCTTTCATTAACTGCGCAAGGTTCTCATTTAGTTTTAGAGAATGACATTTATTTTTAAAAACATTTTGACATTTATTTCCTAACTTCATTTCTCCTTATGAAATATTATGAAATGCTTTCTTTGAAACTTCACAAAAACATTCGATTTTGAAGTTAAGTAATCCCTAATGGAAAATGAATATTAAATACTATACTTACTAAGACACTTTAATCAAGTATCGAATATACAGGGTGGCGCAAAAGTCGCGCATCATAGGAATTTTCAGTGTTGACTATAATATATTTTTTTTCTTTTAGGCAGAGGATGGCTGCGAAATTAACAATAGACGAGAGGGTGGGATTCTTTTTAATGCGTAGAATACCAGGTAGTACAAATCGATGAATCGGTACAGAATTTAATTCTGTACCGGTTCATCGATTTGTAGTACCTGGTATTCCATGCATTAAAATCAAGCTCACCCTCTCGTCTATTGTTAATTTCGCAGCCATCCCCTGCCTAAAAGACAAAAAAATATTGTATTCAACACTGAAAATTCCTATGATGCGCGACTTTTGCGCCACCCTGTATATATATATATATTATATATATATATATATATATATACAGGGTGGGCCGTAAGTTTCCATACATAGGAAAAATAAACATTTTTTTATGGACAACCATTTTTATTTATATAATATGCTCTACATGGTTGCCATTGTTTTGAAAACACATTTCAATACGTGTTCCCCATTGTTGATGAACACGCATTAGCACAGTTGACGTTATGCTTGTAATGGCGTTGGTGATACGTTCCTTTAGATGATTTATGTCTCGTATCTTTTCCTGATACACCATGGCCTTCAAGTGCCCCCAAAGATAGAAATCAAGGGGGTGAGATCTGGGGATCTGGGAGGCCACTCCACAGGACCAATTCAATTCGTTGCTCTTTCGTCAAACGCATATTCTTAGGGTATCTGAAACATAAAAACAAACGTTTAATTTTTCCTATGTATGGAAACTTACGGCCCACCCTGTATATATATATATATATATATATATATATATATATATATATATATATATATATATATATATACAGGGCGTCCCAAAAAAATGTATACACACTTTAACAGCTGATAGCTCAATTGATGTTTCTTTCTTTCCAAGTTAAACCCATTAGAATTAATAATGGCAGTCAGACTAAGCTTTGAACAAAGGAAATTCATTCTAAAATGCTACTGGAAGTGTGAAAACGCAGTTGAAGTGCAAAGACAGTTTAGGAGGGAGTTTCAAACAGATCCACCAACGCGACTTACCATCACTCGAATTAGAGATAAGTTTGAAGCCGATGGAACTGTTCAGAATGTCCACAAGAAGCGTTCCGGAAGACCACGGACATCGACAAGCCCCACAAAGCAAGAAAGAGTACTGGAAACGTATCACCAAAGTCCAAGAAAATCTGTGCGGCAAGCGAGTCGTGAGGTAGGAATTTCAAAATCGTCTGTCCAACGCATTTTGAAGCGCTGTCAATGGAAAAGTTACATTCCAAGATTAGTCCATGCTATTAATGAAGATGATGATCCGGACCGAAGAGTGGAGTATTGCGAGTGGTACTTGGCACGATGTGGATGTGGATTGGACGAAGGGGTTTCGTAGAATACCCTCCGCGTTCACCAGACCTCACACCACTAGACTTTTTTTATGGGGATACTTAAAAGACAAAGTCTACGCTATAAAACCTGCAACAGTCGCTGAATTGAGAGCAGCCATTGAACGAGAATGCACACAAATACCAAACGAAATGTTTCGTGATGTTTGCGATTCCATTGCTTCGCGTTATCAGCAGTGCCTGGACCAGAACGGACGTCAGTTTGAAAACAGGCGTTGACAAAACAATTAAATAATATCTGTAGATTCTATTACATTTTGAAAATGAAATGTATTTTAATAAACACTGCCTTTATAAGTATTTAAAGTGTGTATACATTTTTTTGGGACGCCCTGTATATATATATATATTAGGGTGGTCCTTGCTTAGGGGGTGAAATTTCAAGTTGAACATTTTTCAGCTCCCACCCGCGGAAATCGTTCGAATGGTCGAGAAAACTCTCTAGGTGATTTATGTTTTTAATCGGACAACGTTTACCCCTCCCTCATTGAGCATTACCATTAAGCTAATTTTTTGACTTTCAAGTAAATGTTACATAATTTGTAATGTTTGTTTTTTTCATTCTTTCCAGATTTTCAGTGGTTGGATAACTAATGTGTGTAAAACTGTAAATTCTAATGATTATAATTTAAACTGAATAACTCCTTTAACCATAAGTCAAGCTACCCGTCAGTGGTTGGATAACTAATGTGTGTAAAACTGTAAATTCTAATGATTATAATTTAAACTGAATAACTCCTTTAACCATAAGTCAAGCTACCCGTCAGTGGTTGGATAACTAATGTGTGTAAAACTGTAAATTCTAATGATTATAATTTAAACTGAATAACTCCTTTAACCATAAGTCAAGCTACCCGTCAGTGGTTGGATAACTAATGTGTGTAAAACTGTAAATTCTAATGATTATAATTTAAACTGAATAGTGAATAACTCCTTCAACCTTTAAGTAGATAACCTGGATCATGGCAGCGAAGCTGCGCTACCTGATTGCCCCGCAGGAATCGATCGCCGGGTCGCAACTTCCTTCGCAAAAAGAGGTCTTGGCCCTGACAGTCTACAGGATCGACGTCCAGAAGTCACTTCGAGAGGCCGCCAACCAGGTCGTCGAGCTCGTCACCGAGGTGTGGTCCAAGGCGCGAATCCCCCTCCGCCGGAAGGACCACATCGTCACCAAGATTGAGAAGCTCCACAAGGAGTTCAACGATGTGAAGAGGAACAAGGGGCGAGCTGGCGCTCAAGTGAAGCGGGAGGACGAGTTCAGCGAGCGGATGATGAACCTGTTCGACGTCGCTGCCGCTAACGCCATGGAGCTGCTCAAGAACGAGGAGGACAAGGCGTTCCTCCTCGCTCAGCGCGAACCCCGTCGGCGCGGCAAGCTGGGGTCCGTCGACTCGACGCTAGCCGCTGTCGATGCCCGCGCATCTCAACGCCAAGGGAAGAAGACCGACGGAGGCAGCGAGCCGAGGAAGAAGCGACGACATCTACGGCACGAGTGGAGCTCGAGTGGTCTTCGTCCTCTTCCAGTGGTGCCGCAAGCGCAGCGGAGAGCGACGACCATGGAGAAGAAGGGAGCCCTCGGGCTCCGAAGCGCTCCAGGCGGGGCACGACGAACATCGTTTCGGCGGCTGTGGCGTCGTCGCTGGATCGCACGAAGGTGACCGACCGAGGAGCTGTCTACGTCCTGACAGAGGTTGCCCGGTCGCTTGGGCACGACGTCGCAGAGCTCAATATCAACCGCAGCTCCATCCGCCGACACCGGCGCAGGCACCGCTCCAGGCTCAACGTGGCGCTCAAGGAAGAGCTGAGGGCCGGCAATCTTGTCGTTCACTGGGACGGCAAGCTCATGCAGGACTTGACGAGCAAGGAGCAAGTCGATCGGCTTCCCATCTTGGTCTCCGGTAACGGCGCGGTGCAGCTCCTGGGCGTCCCGAAGCTGCCGAGTGGAACGGGCTCTGAGATGGCCAAGGCCGTCCTCAACGCGTTGGAGGAGTGGGAGCTCACTGAGCAAGTGAGTGGCTTGTCATTCGATACCACCGCCTCGAACACCGGCCGGAACAACGGAGCGTGCGTCCTCATCGAGCAACACCTCGCGAAAGACTTGCTCTACTTCGCGTGCCGCCATCATGTGCTGGAGCTCCTCCTCGGTGCGGCGTTCACGGCTGTGATGGGCCCCACGTCCGGTCCTGACGTGACCCTCTTCAAGCGTTTTCAGGAGCGCTGGAATTTCCTGGACAGAAGCCAGTACGAGTCCGGCGCTGCGCACCCCGATGTCGCTCCTCTGCTCACCACTGTCGACACGGAGTGGTTTGAGAAGGCGATAGTCGAGCGCAAGGACCTGCGCGACGATTACCGTGAGCTGCTCGAGCTCACCCTCCTCTTCGTCGGTCACGTCCCACCGCGAGGAGTGCGTTTCCGAGCTCCCGGGCCGATTCACCACGCCCGCTGGATGGCGAAAGCAATCTACGCCTTGAAGGTCTGGATGTTCCGACAGCAGTTCAAACTCACGGCGAGGGAGGAGAGTGGCCTCCGGAGCATCTGCATCTTCGTCTGTCGGGTCTACGCCAAGGCGTGGACGGAGGCTCCGATCGCCGCAACTGCCCCCAGAAATGACTTCGCCCTCCTCAAGGACCTGCTGGCCTACTCTGACATCAACCCTGCGGTGGCCAAGGCGGCGCTGACCAAGTTCCAGAACCACCTCTGGTACCTGTCGGAGGAGCTGGTGGCGCTGGCGCTGTTCGATCCGGGGATCGCTGTCGATCAGAAGAGGAAGATCATCGCCTCTCTCCACGACCGGGTCGGTGAGGAGTCCCCGGCGAAGCGGCCCACGCTGCCAACCGAGTACTCGCCGGGCTTCAGTTGGAAGACCTGGCGTCGTCCAACACACGAGGTTTCTTCGAGAAACTTCGACTGGAGGACGGCTTCCTCGAGGTCGACCCGGAGACCTGGCCGAAGCGGGAAGACTTCAAGACAGCGGCGGCACGTGTGGGAGGGCTCGCCGTAATCAACGACCATGCGAGCGAGGAGTTGCCCTCGTCCAAGAGTACAACCGGACGCTGACCCACGACGAGGAGCACTCCAGTTCCTCCTGCAAGTCGTCGCTCGCCACCGCTGCCAGTTTCCGGACTCTCGGAAGCGAACCCTACAGACCCAGGATCGCTAACCGGGCAACAACGGCAACAACTGCAACCAGGCAACAACTCCGCGGGTAAAGGTTCAAGGTCAATGAGGGAGGGGTAAACGTTGTCCGATTTAATAAAAAATTCAACTAGAGAGTTTTCTCAACCATTCGAATGATTTCCGGGGGTGGGAGCTGAAACGTCCCAACTTTGAATTTTAAGGACCACCCTAAATTATATATATATATATATTACGGACATAAAAAAAGTTGTAAACAAAAAACAACAGCTTCACTCATTTTACAAGGAACTGCTCATGCCATATACCTACTCAAAGTACGAGCAACACGCAGCAGCATTGTATTGTATATAGTGTCAACGTATTAAAGAGTATATATATATACAGTGGACCTAGTTTTAGCCGTTTAAGGTGATAATGATTTAATTGTATGCAATGATTAATTGATGCAATGACTGATCGCTTATTAATGAAAGGCTGGGTTAAATAATTTATATTGTTATACAGTATCACCGATTGGAATGAATGGTTATTTGATTAGGTCCACCATACTATTGGAAGTGACCGAAATGGCAGCGAGGTCACCATCTTGGTTTACACCCAAGCAAATTAATGTTAAGGTTATAAAAGACACCTTATATTGTTTTGTATTTTATTATGAAAATAAAGCCGTTATTTATTCACTGTGATATAACAAAGAATTGACAGTAATTAATTGGTAGTTTTACGTTATGCATATGACATAGACTTGGCTAATAAGATGAAATGTTAATAGCTTAATTGACACGTAATAAATAATGTACTCATTAATGGTATGTAAATGGCATGCGGCATGGAACATTGAATGGGCCTAGTAAATGATATAAAGAATGCACGTGCGTTTGGTACATTGAATAGAATACTTGACACTGATTAAGTAGGCTAAATGATTGCATGGATGCACAAGGAATAATTGATGCGGCCTAATAATACTGGATTGAAATGCTTGACAAAATAACAAATATTATTTATATATAAGACCATTATGTGATGTTAAGTGATTACGTCAAGAGAATATTTAGTTAACACATAAAATATATGAATTGAACATAATAACGGATGATACGCGCAATAACGGTATTGAAATGACACTTGAGTTGGAGAACAGGCCTACTGCGTTCTTTCACGAGTGTCAGTTGGAACGCGTGGTTACACACTTTGGGAGTATAGCCTACCGTTCGGCGGTAGGCTAATGTAGGCTTCACAAGAGTACTTAGAATAGGAGGTACTTATCTTAGGACGATATAACCTTGTTGAAGGCGGGTTGAAGACGAACCATTTTACGCAGATTGGAGTTGTCGTTGTCCGTTAAGCCTCTTGAGATGATGGATGTAGGCTTCGTGGAGGCCTGAGGTGACGTTACTTCTCGAGGTGCAGGCTGGCCTTATGATCTTGCTTGATGATAAATTGTAGGCCTTGAAGAAAGTAGCGGCCGCGCCCCTCGGCCAGGGGGCCGGAAAGCGGTTGGTGAACGTTTTGCTCACGTTCGATGATGTGAGTACGAGTGAGTGAGAGTGAGGATGAAAGCTGTTGTTGTTGTTGTTGACGTTATAAGAGGTGAAATTAGAGTTGTAGGAGTGATAACAGAAAGTGGGGAAATGGGAAATATAGATGAAGAGTTGATAGGTCCTCGGGCTCACCAAGGATGCGCAGGTTTTTTTTTTTTATTTATTTTTATTTTTATTTTATTTTTTTTTTTTTTATTTTTTTATTAGTTTCTTCTATTTTATTTATTTATTTATTTATTTTTTATTTTTTCGGGTACAAAAAGTGCCGTTGGTGGGGGTGTCTGCTGCGGGGTAGACTTCTCTTGAAATAGAAGTACTCTCTCCCGCGCTGAGGTCCAATATCGAGTTCTTCATAGGTCTGTGGAGAGGTGTTTTGTACCTTCCTCCAAGTTTTCTCCGCCCTGCTGTGCAGGAGGACATTGAGGGCTGGTAAGTTTGCTTGTTGGTGCAGTGCCTGGGATGATATCCTGTCGCTGAGTCGTTTCCCCAGGATGAATCTTGTTCCAGCGTTCTGTATTTTTTGTAGCAACATCAGATTTGTGTCGCTCGTTGTGTGCAGTGGAATTGCCGGGTATTCGAGGATAGACCGTACCAGCGCCGTGTACAGCATCTTCTTATTTTTTACCGAGAGTCCCCTGAAACGGTAGAGTTTACTGAGCTCTCTTCTCGCTTTGTTTGACCTTGCTGTGGTGTGGTTTTTTAGCCAAAGCTGTTGATGGTCAGGCCGAGAGCTGTGCCTTGTTGCTTGTAAGGTTGGATTCGGTTGTTTATTTCTAGTGCGTGAACGTTCCTGTGGCCAATGTTAATAACTGTGAATTTCTGTTGGTTCGTCTGAATTTTCCAACGTTCCTCGAATTCATTGATTCTTTCAATTTGTCTCTTCAGCCTGTTGGCGTGTTGCTCTTTGCCGAGGTTTGATGTTACTATTTGCGTGATGTCGTCCGCGTAGATGACTTCTCGGGTGTGTGGTGGGGGCGGAGGCAATTGGGCGATGTACAGGTTGTACAGAGTGGGCGAAAGTATCGCTCCCTGGGGCACTCCCGCCTGGATGTCGAAGAGCTTGCCAGTGTGGGTCTTGTGTTGGACGTAAGCTTTTCGATCTTTGAGGAAGCTGCAAAGGATTTTCCCTAAGTTTGCGTCCATGTTCTGTTCGAGGATGCGGTATTGTAATCCTTGGTGCCACACTTTGTCGAAGGCGGCCTTCACATCTCTCAGTACTATCGAGACTCTTCTGCTGAACGCTAGTTTGTTTGCCACCGTTTCGTGCAGAATGGCGAGGGCTGTGGCTGTGCCTCTCTTTTTCCTGAATCCATGCTGGGCGTCTGAAAGTGCACCATTGACCGTGAGGTGGAAATTCAGTTTCCGAAGGAGTATTTTTTCCAGGGTTTTGCCGAGTACTCTAACAGGCTGATGGGTCTATAGTTCTCGATGAACTCTGTGGATTTCCCTCCTTTAGGGATCATGATGATTTTTGCGGTTTTTAATGCTTTTGGGAAGTATCCGATGGAGAGACTGGCGCTAAATATGTTTGCTATCTCTTCGTGTATGTTCGGGGGCGACTTTTGGATCAGGGTTTTCGTGATTCCGGAGGGGCCTGGTGCCTTTTCTTTAAAGAGGCTGATCGTGTCAGTGACCTCTTTCACCGTAATTCTGAAGTTGGCATTTAGGGGTTCTGCCCTATCCGTTGGTAGGATCCTTTCGTGGTTGTCTTCCAGCCACTGTGTGACCCTTGCTTCATTGTCTTCGTCGAACAGGTCATTTTCCTCACTTATGTTGAACGTTCTTCTGAGACGATTTCGAAAGCTTTCCGCTATTTCTTGGTCCGAGATGAGAGGTCTTCCGTTTTCATTCCGGAGTGTCTTGAATTTTTCAGCTTTGGGTGTTCCTTTTAGTTTCCTTATCTGTGACCAGAAGGTTTTAGGGTCTCTTTCTACGTCTATCCTGTCGACGAGCGCGTTCCACATGTCGTGTTCTTTTTCAATCCACAAGCCTCGTAGTCGGGCTCTGAGGATGTTGTATTGCAGTTTGTTATGCAGGTAATTTATGCCGCTGTCCATCTGGTTCCTGACGACGTTTAATTGGCGTGTGGCGGCGACGATTTCTTCGGAGGGGGAGGGGTGTGGCAGAATGCGGTGGGTGATGGTGGGTACGTGTTTTTCCTTGGCAGTCTTCAGCGCCTTCAGAAGGTCTGCCGTGGCAGCTTCAATTGCTGCTATCCCCCCACCATTCAGTTCTGAGGGCTCGTGTTGGGCGAGGTCAGCCTGGTACTCCTCCCAGTTCGTCTTGCGGATGGAGGGGCGGGGACGGATTGGGACTTGTAAAGGAGCGCAGGCAATCTTCATGATGATAGGGACGTGGTCGCTGGGTGTGGCTGGGCCCGGATAGTGATGAGTGTTGAGGTATGCCAGATTATTGGCAATAATTTTGTCGGGCATCGTTCCGGCGTTCCTGCCGTAAAAAGTTGGAAAATGTGGCCCTAACCACTTCATTTTCCCCCTTCTGTTTATTTCCGCCAGTTGTTTCCCGTAATGGTTACTGTAGTTATCGTCGAAGTCCACATGTCTGGCATTCAGGTCTCCGATGATGTAAACTGGGCAGTTGTAGTTCAGAAGTTTGATAATATCTGCTGATGAGATGGTGCCCCTCCTCGGGGGGCAGTATGTCGTCCCAATGATGAGGTCTTCGTGGCCCAGTTTTAACCTCACTGCCAGTGTTTCGTCTTCGAAGCTTGTGATCTCTTCGAAGCGAAGACCACGTTTGACGGCAATTGCAACACCGTCATGCAGTTCTTGCGATCTGTTCGATTGTATGATGTTGTAATTGAACAGTTTTATTTGCTGGGGTGCCTTTAGGCTGTGTGAGTTAATGAGGATGATGTCTGGGTCGATTAGTCTGTAGGTATTGGCCAGAGACGTCTTGTGCGTTTGCCAATGCAGTACATTTTGCTGAAGAATCGTTAGGTTAGATTGTTGCGCGTGCATGTTGATTGTGTTTTGCTTTTTGGTTCAGTGCCTGTGGGGGAGCGCGTCGCATTTCCTGAACGAATTTTTTTGAATGCCTGGTCCGGGAGAACGTCGAGGTCCTCACCTGACAGCGATTTCTTGTCGTTCGATCAAGAGTGGGATGTCATAAGTGGTGTCCACGTTCTCTTCGAAGGTGTACTTATAAGATCCCTCTCTCAGCCCTTTCACCAGTTGGGATAGCACCATGGGTTGAGGGAAGGGGTTGGAGGCCTTCGCGACGATCCTTAGCCCCAGATCTGAGGCCTTGTGTTGGGGATGAGCAATTTCTTCGGTAACGGTTAGAGGATTCAGTGTTCGGCTTCTCAGGAGATTTGGGGCAAGAGGTTTGCCCGGTTAGGGGCTTCACTTTCGGTGCCTCCCGATTCCCGCACGAGTGCGGCGGGGTCGTGGGGCATCCGTGTAAGATTCCGCTTCGTTGTCTGATACTGGGGCAGAGACGGGTTTGGGTACGGGTTCGGGCTCAGGTTCTGATTCACTGTCTGATTCGTCGAGGCGGCAGTTGTCCTTTCTGGGAGTCGTGCCGCGAAGATAGATGCCGGGGGACATCGTCGGGGGCGTTGACTTCCGGCATGCCGTTTCTCCTGAGCATGTCATTTAGGTGCTTCGAGTATGTGCCTGGGGTGCCCATATTGAGGAGATGAGCGTGTATGACGCAAGTCAATAGGGTCAGGCTGTTTGATTTTCAAGTACGATTTCTGTGGGACTGAGGTGGGAGCGAGCCTCCTCGATGGACTGTTTGACTGCAGCTCTGTACGGTTGCAGCTCTTTTACGGCGGAGTCCTCCTGAGTTTTTTCCTTCCTCAGTCGGATGGCCTCCTTTCTTCGGCATGCCATTGCCAGTGTACGGTGCGGGCCGTGGCAGTTGATGCATTTCTTTTGTGTGGCCTTACATTCGGTCCACTTATGTCCCACTACTGCGCACTCGGAGCAGACCGTGATGTGTTTGGTGGGACAGTCCTTCGAAGGGTGCTCCTCGAATTTATAGCAATTGAAACAAGTCAGGACAGTAATAAATTCGTCCACGGTGATCTGAGAAGGGGTCACGAACATGTGGAATAGTAACAGTCCTGATTCCGCTGCTTTGCGCGCAATCTCGGGGGTCTTGAATTCAACTTTAACGACGTGGGTGAAGTCTTTGATTTTTGTGACTTCTTCAACTTTGGCCAACGTGTTCTCCTTTTCTAGTTCCTCTTTTATTTTCCTTAGACCGGCATCCGATGTGGCGGTCGAGTTTCTCATAAAGATAGAGCTCTTGACTCTGATATTAGGGGCACCTGGATTTGTATGCCCGCGGTACGAAGCGACTCTTTAGTTTCAGGCGCCAGAAGCTTCGACGCGTCTTCCTCCCTGCATACTGCGGTGAACGTGGGGTGCTCACCGTAAATTCAGATGAAGGGCACGTGTGCCCTCGTGAAAACTTCCGAGATGACGTAGCTTCTCGTAGCTTTCTTAGATGTTGCTTTGATTTTTAGTCGCATTTGTTTTTGGGGCGTTGCGGTCGCCATCTTGTAAAATGTGTCGCGAGATAGGGTCGCCAGGGGTCGGCCATTAGGCAGGAGGGGGGGGGGGTGAGAATGGTGGTGTATGATATGGGCTCTGGCCGCATCTCCTGAGGGGATGACTCATGGCGGACTTATGAGCG
Source organism: Bathynomus jamesi (assembly GCA_023014485.1). Taxonomy (NCBI): domain Eukaryota; kingdom Metazoa; phylum Arthropoda; class Malacostraca; order Isopoda; family Cirolanidae; genus Bathynomus; species Bathynomus jamesi. The sequence goes on along the minus strand of JAJOZX010003513.1, from coordinate 417,526 downwards.
CCGCCTCCCCTCAGGCTTGGTTATCAGGATTGCAGTTTCCATACACGGAGACGGGGTGATTAGAGTCGCACCGTGGTCTTGGGAAACCTCTAGCCCTGACATGCATTTTCCCCGAGAGGTGATGTCATGCCAAAGTTCGAGTGCAATTCTGGATGCAGTTCGAGTGAACCCTGATCTGGTCCGCAGCGGGCTAAGCCTCAGACCTGCTTCGTCAGATCCTATTGATGCACGCATCGATAGACGGGTTCTAGTAAAACCCCCCAACCTGCCCCTCCGGCTTGGCCCCAGCAAGCCCTGGGTCTCTAGTGAAGACACATACTAACGTAGAACGCGCTCAAATAGAAGTAGTCTTATTTCTGCGATGTCCTGGGTTTATACTTTTTGGCGCCAATACTACTGAAGCGTGCACTTCGGCTTCGGCGAAGAAAAACGAAGCGTTGTCTTGTCTGCGGGGTCCAAGCGAATTCAATGCTGCTCGTGTTAGTCTGCCTGGGCGAGATGAACTCTTATTCCCTTGCGGGTAGTGATTCTGGGCAGGCAGAAGCGGGCGAGAAATGATTCTCCGGGAAAAGAAAATTTTCCTCCAACTTTACCACCTTTGCCAGAGCGAGATTCAATCGACGAGAAGTTGAGGTAGAAATCAGCGTAGCGAGCAGTCACCGAGGATGAAAGCAAGTGGAAGCTCGCTTTTATACGCAGTTCCTGTGACGTAGGACTTCACGCCAAATCTTAAGACGCTTTGTCCACGCGTCCTTTAGTTGATAAAGGCTTACATTCGCGCCTTTTGGGAAGAAACAGACTTTCCATTGTTTGTTTGCCCACGTGTGTTTTCCAAGTTCTTTGATGATAGCGTGGAAGTAAAGTATTTCTGTCTATTTGTTGGTCTATTTCTTGTCGATCCGCTACATATATATATATATATATATGGTGTGTGTGTGTGTGTGTGTGTGTGTGTTCTAAAATTACCTAGTAAACTTTTATATGTCTGTCTGTCAGTAGTCGGACGTTGTGAACAATGTGTTGAAGTTGAAGGAAGACACTTTGAACATCTAAAATAAACAATTATTGTTGCTTTTCTATGTTGCTGTATTTGAAACAAAATTGGTAAATATCGCATATTTTTGATAAGATATTGCGTGCATGTAAAAGTTTACTTGGTAATTTCAGAACACTCTGTGGTGTGTGTGTGTATATATATATATATATTAACCGGGTGTCCGAGAATTATCTGTACAATTTTTGGCTGTTATTAAAAGTCAACCATGAAGTGTAGAATTCCAGTCTGTCCCATTTTACAAGAAACTCATTAAGTTTTTTCCTGATAACAAGTTTTGACAAGTTTTTCTTTTTTGTACGCGGGTGACAGACATTGATGATTTAAAAGCAAGAATCACAGCTGCTATTGAGCGAATTGATGTGGATATGCTGCAGCGTACATGGCAACATTTGGATTATCGATTGGATGTTTTGCGAATCACTGATGGTGCACATATCGAATGTTTGTAACAACGTTACTTTAATAAAAGAAACTTTTGAAAATACAGATTCTAAATAATCTTGTTTAAGAATTTTACGTGTGTTATCAAGAATTTTATTAAAAGATGAAATTATACAGATCATTTTCGGACACACTGGAATTTCTAAAAAACTTGTCAAAACTTGGTATCAGAAAAAACTTAATGAGATTCTCTGTAAAATGGGACAACACTGGAATTTCTACACTTCATGGTTGACTTTTAATAACAGCCAAAACTTGTACAGATAATTCTCGGACACCCTGTATATAAGCAAAGAACCACAGAGAAAAGGAAAAGGAAACACGAAATCCGAGCGCTTTCGTGATATATTCACATCTTCAGGGACAAGAAAGAAATAGACAGAATTTACCAAGTAAATGAGTTAAATACACAAGCGAAAAAATTTCCCAATAGGCAACTCAATTTAAAAACAACAATATAACAATCTAAAGATTTTTTTCCCCCAAGAGATAACTTAATTATTGAATACATAAAAAAACTATATAAAGGAAATTAGACAATTAGCATGTACACAAAAAAATTATAACAGTTATTAGAAATAGTATTTAATTAAAACAGGCAATTAAGTGGCAAGAATCTAAGGAAACAAAAGACATGGTGCAATCGTCTCATCTAAAAACAATCTAATTTTTTTTTTCCAATAGATAACCTGTTCAAAAGTCTACTAAACTATCGAGTACATAAAGACTATATGAAAGAAATAATACAATTAGCATGTACACAAAAAAATGGTAATAGTTATTAGAAATAGTATTAAATTAAAACAGGCAAATAAGTGGCAAGAATGTAAGGAAACAAAAGACATGGTGCAATCGTCTCATCTAAAAACAATCTAAAATTTTTTTTTTCCAATAGATAACCTGTTCAAAAGTCTACTAAACTATCGAATACATAAAGACTACATGAAAGAAATAATACAATTAAAATGTATACATAAAAATGTTAACAATTATTAAAATAATATTTATTTAATTAAAGCAAACAATTAAGTGGCAAGAATGCGGTCAAAATAATACACCACTTTTCTAACAATGTACGGATCTAATTTATAAAGCCCAGGGCTAATATTAAGAACAAAATCAGCATTATTCTTGATCACACTCGATTCAATTATATTTCTACTAAGAATAGATTTACTAAAACTTAATTTGGAGGCATTTTTCCAGTCAATGGGATGATTAGTATCTCTTACGTGAATTAAAATGGCGTTAGATTCCTGGCCGGTTCTTATACTGTATTTGTGCTGCTTAATATGTAACTCTAGCGTCTTGCCAGTTTGACCAATGTAAAATTTATTACATATTGTGCATGGAATTTTATATACACAACCCTGTTCACTTAAAGGAGAGTTTTTAATCAATGAATTCTTAATTACATCTAAATTTCTGAACGCAATATTTACGTTAAAAGTCCTCAGCAGTTTCGGCAGATCAAGGAAATTTTCTTTAAATGGTAATGCTAAGACGTTTTTTTGTGGTATAAGGAGTCTTGTTTTACCTTGTAGAAGGTTTTCTTTGCCATTTTTAAAGATTTATCTATGCAGTTCTTTGGATATTTTAAGCCAAACGCAATTTTATATATTTTACTAATTTCATCATCAATGAACTCTGGGCTACAAATTCGTAAGCATCTTAGGAACAAAGTAGAAAAAACGGTTCGTTTTACGTTAATGTGGTGAGCCAAATAATAATGTATATAGGAACAATTATTAGTGGGTTTTCGTAAATATTGTACTTGAACTTTTTTCCGGACCTATATATTAAAACGTCTAAAAATGGGATCGATGAGTCTTTTTCTATTTCAACTGTAAATTTGATAGAGGGAGTTAAATTATTAAGCTTGGGTATGAATTCATTGAGATTTAAAGTTTCTGACCAAAGACAAAGAATATCATCTACATATTTAAACCACGGAACGTAATTTTGCAGAATCTTCCTTAATAATTTACTTTCAAAAAACTCCATGTATAAGTTACTTAAAATGGGAGAGAGGGGGTTTCCCTTAGCCATACCAAATTTCTGCCTACAATATTCATTATTAAACACAAATTTCGAGTCTACTATGCACAGTTTAATTAATTCTATAATGGTAGTCACAGGTAATGTCAAATGATGCTTAACCAATTCTCCCGAAAGAAAAACTAACAGATCCTCCACCGGGACTCTTGTAAATAAAGAGGTAACATCAAAGCTTACCAATCTAAAATTGCAATTGGCACTGATACTATTTAATTTTTCTACAAGGTCCACATTATTATTTATGTGTGATTGTGAAATTGTGCCCAGGAGAGGATTAAGGATGGATACAAGCCATTTGGACAGCTTACATGAGATAGATCCTATAGAGCTAACAATAAGCCTTGCAGGATTATTTGGCTTATGAGTTTTAATTACACCATACATATAGGGTAATGACGGCGAAGTACTCAAAAACTGATTTCTTTACCCTTCAAAAGTTGCTTAATTTTCTTGTTAAATGCACTGTTCACTGTTTCAAGGAGTTTTTTGAAAGTAAATTATTAAGGAAGATTCTGCCAAATTACGTTCCGTGATTTAGATATGTAGATGATATTCTTTGTCTTTGGCCAGAAACTTTAAATCTCAATGAATTCATACCCAAGTTTAATAATTTAACTCCCTCTATCAATTTTACAGTTGAAATAGAAAAAGACTCATCAATCCCATTTTTAGATGTTTTAATATATAGGTCCGGAAAAAAGTTCAAGTACAATATTTACGGAAAATCCACTAATAATTGTTCCTATATACATTATTATTCGGCTCACCACATTAACGTAAAACGAACCGTTTTTTCTACTTTGTTCCTAAGATGCTTACGAATTTGTAACCCAGAGTTCATTGATGATGAAATTAGTAAAATATATAAAATTGCGTTTGATTTAAAATATCCAAAGAACTGCAGAGATAAATCTTTAAAAATGGCAAAGAAAACCTTCTACGAGGTAAAAGACAAGACTCCTTATACCACAAAAAAACGTCTTAGCATTACCATTTAAAGAAAATTTCCTTGATCTGCCGAAACTGCTGAGGATTTTTAACGTAAATATCGCGTTCAGAAATTTAGATGTAATTAAGAATTCATTGATTAAAAACTCCCCTTTAAGTGAACAGGGTTGTGTATATAAAATTCCATGCACAATATGTAATAAATTTTACATTGGTCAAACTGGCAAGACGCTAGAGTTACATATTAAGCAGCATAAATACAGTATAAGAACCGGTCAGGAATCTACCGCCATTTTCATTCACGTAAGAGATACTAATCCCATTGACTGGAAAAATGCCTCCAAATTAAGTTTTAGCAAATCTATTGTCAGTAGAAATATAATTGAATCGAGTGTGATCAAGAATAATGCTGATTTTGTTCTTAATATTAGCCCTGGGCTTTATAAATTAGGTCCGTACGTTGTTAAAGTGGTGTATTATTTTGATCGCATTCTTGCCACTTAATTGTTTGTTTTAATTAAATAAATATTATTTTAATAATTAATATTTTTATGTGTACATTTTAATTGTATTATTTCTTTCATATAGTCTTTATGTACTCGATAGTTTAGTAGACTTTTAAACAGGTTATCTATTGGGAAAAAAAAAATTTAGATTGTTTTTAGACGAGACGATTGCACCATGTCTTTTGTTTCCTTAGATTCTTGCCACTTAATTGCCTGTTTTAATTAAATACTATTTCTAATAACTATTACCATTTTTTTGTGTACATGCTAATTGTCTAATTTCCTTTATATAGTTTTTTTTTATGTATTCAATAATTAAGTTATCTATTGGGGGAAAAAAATCTTTAGATTGTTATATACTTATATTGTTGTTTTTAAATTGAGTTGCCTATTGGGGAATTTTTTCGCTTGTGTATTTAACTCATTTACTTGGTAAATACTGTCTATTTCTTTCTTGTCCCTGAAGATGTGAATATATCGACGGATGTGTATATCGACGGATTAATTGCTTCACTTAATGAGGCAACAGTGGGATGTTGTATAGATAACACAAGGATAAATAACTTAGTTTATGCCGATGAGAAACATGATATTCTTTTTACCCCTTCCCTACGATGACGAGCGTGCGTTCGTCATGAAAGTCGTATATTGCACCATACGTTGCTGAGGCAAAGTCGTGCGGAAGGGGTTAATGTTACAAAAACTAAGGTTATGCAATTTCATCCTAAAAGCTGTAATCAGCCAGCTGATATAAGGTTTAAAATGAATGATGAAGTAATTGAGGAAGTACAAGAGTTTAAGTATTTGGGTCAAACTATTACCAGCTCCTTGAGTGATGACTCGGATATAAGAAAACAATCTCGAAACCTGTGTGCTAAAGCGAATATGACCATAAGGAACTTTTGATTCTGTACAAGTGAAGCTAAAGACACTCTCTTTCGTTCTTTCTGCAGTAATAATACGGACAGCAACTGTGGGTGAATTATAAAAAAGGTTCTGGCAGAACTTTAAATTTGCTGTACAACAGGTCTTTTAGACCCTTACATAAATTACCCCCGAGATGCTCAGCTTCGCAAATGTTTGCTACCCGCAATGTCCCGAGCTTCCCGGAAGTAACAAGACGTGCTCAATACAGTCTAATGCAAAGAATTAAAAAATCAACCACCCCGATCATCCAAGCTATCCATGAGTCCTGCCATTTATCCTCTAAGCTATGGACTTCTTGGTACGAAAACGTCTGTCTGTAGCTCCACTTAACTTCGACATTACAGTACTATTTCTAATCAATTGTATATATTTCTATCTTTAGTATATGAACTGTCATTGTATTAATAATATTTGTCATATGGAATATAATCTGCCAATAAACCTTTTCATTTTCATTTTCATATCACGAAAGCGCTCGGATTTCGTGTTTCCTTTTCCTTTTCCCTATGGTTCTTTGCTTTTAAAAATATCACGTGTTGTTTTGTGATTATATATATATATATATATATATATATTATATATATATATAGTCATGCGGTTTGCTTCTACAAAGCTTCAATTTAATATTTAGGAGAAATCCAATGACAAGGAGGAATGTAAATGCCATGAAAAGTCTTCTTTAATGCGCAACGTTTCGAGCAATACGCTCATCATCAGGCTAGATAATAACAATATGAAATTAGAATCAATAAATAAATGTGAACAAGACAAAATAATTTCCATAAAACCTATTCAGTAAAAGCAAATTTTAAAAAGACTAAAAGAAGAGGGTTAAATTCAAAGTTATAAAAATTTACATATAAAATTAACCAGAAATTTAAAAAGCTATTTTTAAATTACATATAGTAAATTTGAAATTAGTACACTGGAATAATTAACACTAATACAATGGAATAATTAACACTACGAACCTTTCAATGCTGGTTCCGAGGCACGAGTAATTTAAAACAAAACAAAACAGGAAACAAGCTATGGGTTGGGCGGTTGGAGTTATAAGTTAGGGGAGGGGGGATTATAAAAAATTGGGGAGGGGGGAGGGGAGTCGGGGAGGGGGTTTATAAAAAATTTAGAGGACAGCTGAGGAATCCACGTTTAGAGAAGGGTCAATGTTTTAATATAAAGAGATTCCAAAATTCTAAGTGAGTTAGGACAAGAATTACAACCGCCCAACCCATAGCTTGTTTCCTGTTTTGTTTTGTTTTAAATTACTCGTGCCTCGGAACCAGCATTGAAAGGTTCGTAGTGTTAATTATTCCATTGTATTAGTGTTAATTATTCCAGTGTACTAATTTCAAATTTACTATATGTAATTTAAAAATAGCTTTTTAAATTTCTGGTTAATTTTATATGTAAATTTTTATAACTTTGAATTTAACCCTCTTCTTTTAGTCTTTTTAAAATTTGCTTTTACTGAATAGGTTTTATGGAAATTATTTTGTCTTGTTCACATTTATTTATTGATTCTAATTTCATATTGTTATTATCTAGCCTGATGATGAGCGTATTGCTCGAAACGTTGCGCATTAAAGAAGACTTTTCATGGCATTTACATTCCTCCTTGTCATTGGATTTCTCCTAAATATTATATATATATATATATATATATATATATATATATATATATATATATAAATAATTTTTTTAATTGTTACTCCTAAAATTTTATCGTTGTTTTTGACACTCAACAAAAGAAGACGTAATAAGTTATTGGTAACTTAAATATATATATATAATCGTGCGGCGAAAAGTTGAGAATTTATCACATATTTCTAGAATGTCCTTTTGACATCAAAATAAATATATTTTGAAGTTAGAAAATGACAATTATTATCACGTGGACCTTATCTCATATAAACTGAAACACACGTGAAAATGCAAGGTAATATCAAGGGCGGATATAGGGGCGGGCGGTCGGCGACGTCCGGACGGACCCCCCCCCCCCTCAATTTCTTGCGAGTGCCCTATTTGAATGATGTGTATTGCCTCTGAAAGTCAATTTTGTTTTTGTAAATAGATCATGGTTATTTTATTTTATTTAAATCCTGTTTTGAGTCTTTATCCATATACAGTGTATAGTACTTCCAAATTTGTAGTTGTAATGGTTTTCATAGGTGCCCTTAGTACTGGTGCAATCATATCACTATTTTTATCTTCATCTTATTCTCATAGTTTTTTTAATTGGCAACACATGCGTAATTGTTTGAAAATTTTTCTGTGATAACTCTTGTACCCAAATTAGATTTTTATTTTGCACCATAAAACAATGCAATTGATTTTACACTCGTTCATTGGTGATCTGTTTCAAGAAAAAAATTTAGCACTGACTGTGCCCTTTTTATTTTAATGGGTGCCTTTTTTTCTTTGGAATCCCCCTTACTGAAATGCTTAGATCCGCCCTTGAATATATTATAGGAAGTGATGAAAACGAAGGAGAGGAGGCTAACTTGGAAAATGTAGAAATTACATGCATTTCTTAAACATTTTTTTAAGTCAAATGAATACGTTCAATCACGAGAAGTTGAATTCATTTTTCAGTTTTTACTCTCTCAGCAATATTATTTATTATTTTCGTTCGTTTATTAATTTTTGTATATTCTTCAAAATATCAGATTCTGATCGAATTCTTTTTTAAATTTATTGCAGTTTTAATAAATAGAATCACAATTTGTGTTAATAATTAATTTTTTATTGGTGCAGCGACGATTTTAACATTACGTTTGATGGTTTAGCACGAGTAAAGGCTGCAAATGTACAATTACTCTTTAAATTCGTGTGCATTACCTAATGAATTCCTAATTTACAAAAGCAAGGAGAGATAGAAATAAGAAATTTGACCAGAGAAGCGAGGTCAGAGGGAAGTACTTATAAGAGAAATCTACAGTCGAAGGCAGGTTGCCCCGACTTAAGATACTTCAACAATATGCAAGATCACAAAGAAGATTTTCGAGGGTGGAGAATACAAACCAAAAAGGAAGATCCAGAAGGCCAGGGATAATAATAATGACTCAATGAGATATGGTGACTGGACAGCTGAACAGTGGACCAAGGTTTTCTTCAGCAACCAGAGTCAATTTATACAATTTGGGCAAGATCATCTTACGTCAAGCGGCCACCCAGTCAACGACATTATTCCAAACACTGTACCGCTGCCATGAAACGCTTTCCAAAGGTCATGGTTTGCAGGTGATTTAGCGCCCAGAGTACGGGGGAACTCCGCCTTTGCCCAAAAGATTTAACCGTAAATACCCATGTCTACTTAAACATTGCGAACGACATACTTTGAGAAGTATGCAGGAGGGCAGACAATCCTGATTTCAGCAGGATAGTGCGCCTTAACACAGCTAAAATTGACCTGGTAACTCTCCTGATCGCAGTCCAATTGAGAACCTGTGGAAACTTTTGAAGGTGAAAGTCTCCGGAAGAAGCCAGGATACCCTGAAGATTTTTGCTCTTCTATAAAAACAGCTTGGCAGTCCCAAATGGCCCTGTAATTGTGTCAAAACATTATCATTTCCGTGTCGAGCAGGATTAAAGCAATCATTGATATCGAGGCAAGACACAAAATATTAAACCTACTGACCCCAAAAATTAGTGATGTAGGTCACATCCGCATCCGCATCCGCATCCGCGGAACATCCGCACATTTTCTCGCATCCGCGTCCGCATCCGCACTTTGGACTGCGGATGTCGTGCGGATGTGGACCGTTGAGATAAAACGTCATTAATAAGCAGAAATTATCAAATTCTACTATATTAATAGAACTAGTTCATTGTGCGCAAAAGTGATGCAAGCGACAAGACGAGAGGCTGTTCTTGTATGAAGTTACTCTCTTGCAACCTACTTAGATCCACGTTACAAAGCTAAGTTATTTTCACCTAGTACATTAGAACGAGTTAAATCATCACTTGGCAAAGCAGTTGAAGAGCTTCAATCTCTTGAATCTGTCGCTTCGCCACCCACCAAAAGAATAAAAGTTTCAGTGACAGAACCAACACCTTCAACAAGCAAATCTATCACAGAATCTGTCTCTCAGTTTCTTGAGTCAAGCAGCAATGACGAGACCTACGCGATGTCAAAAGATGTAGTAAAAATGATCGAGAGCTATCACCAAGAAAAACGCCTGGCTGCATGTGACAATCCTATTAGTTGGTGGAAAAATACGCAGAATATCTATCCATACTTGAGTAAACTTGCAAGGAAACATTTAGCCTGTCCTCCAACAAACGTACCAAGCGAGAGATTATTTAGCAGTGCTGGATTAATATATGATGAAAAGAGAAACAGACTGGCAGCAGAAAAGGCAGAAAAATTAATGTTCCTTAAGCATAACCTTCCTATAATTAAGTTTGAACATTAAACGATGAACATCTTAGTTTACTTTATTTTAATTACTCATTTATAAATATGCCTAATAAAACTTTAAACTTAATATAAATAGTTATCAAGCTAATTAAAGATCTCTTTCTATAAGGGTGGTGGAGGTTGGGGAAAGAGGTCGGTGGGGTGCATTTGAGTTGGGTTCACGTCCCGCATCCTGGTAACACAATTATGGTTTCTAATTGTGGCTGAAAACTCAACAAAATATAACGAATTTATTTGCAGACGAATTCACTAATTGATTTCTATATTAGTTAGATGCTTGATATTATTTTATATGTTCAGAGAAAAGTACAGCAATTATTGTACAATTAATCAATTATACTACATTATAGCTACAGCTCTCTCTATATAATAACTTATTATATACGTTAAACACAACAAATCTCGAATATATCCTAAAAAATAACGAAAATGTAGACATCCGCATCCGCGGATGTTGAAATCAAACATCCTCATCCGCATCCGCATCCGCGGATGTGAAAAAAATGACATCCGCTACATCAGTACCAAAAATGTTATTTTTTTAAAACTTATTTTTTGCAATTTTGTTTAATTCCAAACTTTTAGCTATACATACACACACACACACACACACACACACACACATATATATATATATATAATATGTAAAGAACGACGCTTGTGTAGAAGAGCGTTCCTCACAAGATGAGGAGGGAGAACGAGCAAATGAAAAGTGAGGTACCTCCCAGGAATCGAACCTGGGATCATCCAATTGCCGGTCGGATATGCTAACCACTGCACCAAGGACCCCGATTAGTCAGTACTCGTAATTCTCCTACATAAGAGCGGAATCAAATGTCCTGAGGGGGCACCTTCGCATGCCGTACATATATACATTTTAACTGCAAACAACACACAGTATAATTAATGTAAAGAACGACGCTTGTGTAGAAGAGCGTTCCGCACAAGATGAGGAGGGAGAACGAGCAAATGAAAAATGAGGTACGATATATATGTACGGCATGCGAAGGTGCCCCCTCAGGACATTTGATTCCGCTCGTATGTAGGAGAATTACGAGTACTGACTAATCGGGGTCCTTGGTGCAGTGGTTAGCATATCCGACCGGCAATTGGATGATCCCGGGTTCGATTCCTGGGAGGCACCTCGTTTTTCATTTGTTCGTTCTCCCTCCTCATCTTGTGCGAAACGCTCTTCTACACAAGCGTCGTTCTTTACATGAATTATACTGTGTTGTTTGCAGTTAATATATATATATATATATAGATAGATAGATAGATAGATAGTTTCTCTTTGCACATGTGATAATATTAAAGCAGATTTGCAGGTTGTGAACTTTTTCGAAAATTTGAAAATATGACGTTATACAAATATGTTTAGCTTTCAAGACACACCCGTTAGCCGCCACCTCTCCCCTCTTCCCCAAGAAAAAAATTTGACACATGAATAACATTTTTCAAACTTTACTTTTTTCTTCTGGCTTTGAACAATGATTATACATATAAATTTATTTATTTATGCAGTTTAAGTGTGGCACAATTTAGGTTTAGTTCTTATACAGAGAGAGAGAGAGAGGAGAGAGAGAGAGAGAGAGAGAGAGAGAGAGAGAGAGAGAGAAGCATGACCTACTGTACGTGCTGTGAAAGATCTTTGTATGAATTTAATTATACTGTTGGACTATCAGGGATATAATCTAGCAAAGATTAAATTCCAGTATTAAATGTTGAAGATGATAAATTACAGTTAACGCAACGTTTTATTATTTCAGGGCAGAAGAAGAAGACAAAGTTGTAAATGATCCACACGCAAATGAGTCATTGATATCCAACTTCTCTGAGTCGGAGAGAGTGATCCATAATCCAAAAGGCGAAGATGGTTCCGAGGGTCAACCGCGTATTTTACTCACAGTTCACGATGAAAAGTCTGGAGTTGGAGTCGAAGGTAATAAGGACGGAAATGAAAATTCAAACGAAGAACCCTCCAGTAGTTCTAAAAGCTATGCTGATCGTGAAGTTGGTTTAACCAAAGATGAAAAGGCTGCTTCAAAAGATTCACAGTGTACATTAGCTTCCTCGGGAGATTTAAGGGAAAAACTGCAGAAGAATGTTGAGAGTGATGAAATACTTTTCATTGATGATAGCCTTGAAGAAGAGGAGGAAAGAAAGGGGAATGATGACCCTGTCTGTGCCATAAATCTTAATATTTCTCATGAGGAATACTATTCGTGGTTCGATGCACAAGGGACTCCTTTAAAGCTAGAACGTAAAGTTCCGTTGACTGTCGAAGCTGAAGAAGAGTATTCCAATTACTTAGCCAGTGAATACTTTGACGCTCAGGATTCACGAACCATGACTCCCGCCTCAGGCAAGTCCTACGAAGACATAGAAATACCTCCAGAAAATATTGCAGTGCCAGGTTCTGCAAAGGCAAGAGAGTGGGTCAAAAGCTTCAATGAAGATGCTTCTAAAAGAGCCGAAGGAAGCATGAAGAATGAAGTTAAAAAGCAACAAAATCTCCCCCGTAGCAGGTCAGAAGTTCAGTTAAGTAACGTGGAAGAGAAGTGGAAAAAGAAGGATGAAATAGTTCTTAATACAGACACGAAAAGTACCCAAGGTGGCATAAACTTATTACAGAAACTATTTTCAAAAGAAAATAAAACTCCGAGCAACCGTAATCCAAAAACTGTCTCCCAAGATAACGCAAAAGCGGATGCGGAAGTATCGAGAAAAGAAAATATCAAAAAGATTTTTGGAGTTAGAGGAAAACTATCGCTTAAAACCCCAATTATAGATTCCAAAATGTCCTCTTACAAGGAAACCGATATTTACATCGCTTCAACACCATTCGCTCTAGCTAACACAATGAAATCTACTGGTAGGGAAGAGCATCTTTCAAAGGGAACTATGGATACACTCGACGATGGCATTTTAGAAACCCCGGTTGATCACAGTGACAAAAAGCGATCTACGGACCGGACGACGGATGACACGGAAGAACTTTTAAAAGAAATCGAAAAATATTTGTCTGACACAGATATCATCGGTGGCAAAAACCCTTCACCCGGGGATGTTGTGCCCAAAGTTAACTCAAACTGTCAACATGAAGAAGAGCAAACAAAAACTAAAAACGTTTGTGCAGATAACGATAACATTACAGTCGCTTCCCACGATGATACTTCTAAAGATAAAAAAAGTGAGCCGTGCGATGATAAGGAATTTAAAATGGGAATTAATGCCAAGGATTCTAAAGAGCCAGAAAGTACCGTCGATTCGGATAATGTAAATAACATAATTAGTTCACCAATGAAAGAAGAAGCACCATCATTGATTAAACCACTAGTCGAACCTGAAGATAATGCCAATGCAGAAACTCAAGTGAACACTGGTGAAACCAACTTAAAGGAAGTAGTTGAAAAAGTAACAGATACTAAACCGAATAAGTTTAAATCGAGTACTGCGGAAACGAATGCACCTGATTCGAGTAAACCTCCTACTGTGGTTCAAAATGAAATCCCTAAAGTAAACACAAAGGAAGAACAGTCAACGAACACAGAAGAGAAAAAGAAAATAAAACCGGGTATGTATATTTCAAAAACTTTTAAGAACATAAAAGAAAACATTTTATCGTCGGACATCAAAGAAAGATTTAAACTAAAAGAAGACAAGAGAAAAAAGAAATCAAGGATTATTATTCCTTTTCGTCACGGAATGAAATTTAAAAACTCTGCAAACTTGATTCGAGATGGTAGGACAAACATCTTTACTGAAGGATCGAAGACAACAGCGAATTTACTTGATGAACCCATAGCTAGCGTTGATGTGTCGGTTTCAGACTTGAAATGTGTTGATGAAACTAATGAAAAAGCTGTAGAAGAAAACTTAAAGGAAACTGAAATAAATATGAACAAAATGAACGCAGGAAATGGTTTTAAAACTATTGATGAAAAAACTGATAACGTTGATGAAATAGCAAAACGTAGCAACCGAGACTCTCTTAAAGAATGGGAGAATGATTCAGGTGTTAACGAGGCCCTTTCAATTGATCATAAACTGCAGGATGAAATAAAATCTTCCGACCCCGAAACAGATCATTTCGAAAAGCAAGATGATAAAATTATATTGAGTGAGAAAAGAGAAAGTGTAAATGTCAGTGAAAAGGATGAAAATAAGTCCAAAATAAGTCCTGAAGTTGAAAATGAAATTAAGTCAGTTGACGAAATTCAGATTAAAGAAAATGAACCAGAAATAACAAATAAAATTCCAAATGAAATGACTAAAAACGACCTAAAGCAAAGAGATGAAAGTGATAAAGAAAACAAAAATCAGTTTGATGAAACCAATGAAAATCGGAATATTGACAAAAACAAAACAAAATTAAATGAAGTGGAAGAAAATATAGGAAGGGAGTACGCAAATGTGAATGTAATGGATGAAGACACTCTTGTCTCACAAGACGCGCCACAACCTGACCTCTCAACTAAACAAAATGAAATCTTAACAGAAAAGGAGAGAGAGAGTGGCACAAGTAATATCACTCAACCTCTAACTTGTGTTCAAATGAACAAGATAATTGACACTAAAGAACGAAAACCGCTTGATGAAGGTAAGCAAGATCTACCACTTTACGAAAATAAAGCTTTTGGAAATAATGATACCAATGAGAACACAGAGACTAACATTTTTAAACCCGAAGAAAAACCAGCAAAACCTGAAGTAAAATCCAGTGACAAGGCAACTGTAAAACTTGGTGTAATAGGTCCAAAACCAATTCCAAGAGCTAGAAAAAACAAATATGGCTACTCTAAAAGTGCGCGAAATAGCACTAATTCAGAGAGAACGTCTCTAATAAATGACGAAACAAAGCTCATTTTTGAAGAAAACGAACAACCTAATGAGACTATAATTCAAGAGAAGGTTCAAGCAAATAATTTAGAAACGTCCAAGGTTGCCATAGAAACAAATAATAATAAGAATGCAAATAATTTAGAGGTGAATAAAAGAGAACTAAGAGATTCTGGGTATGGTAACAGTGTGGTGGACGAGAGCAACGGAATCAGTGACCCAATTTACTGGGAAATAGCTGAGACCACAGTTCCAACAGCGAGTCCACGAAGAAGGAAAAACAAAAGTGCGCTCAGTGTCCAGGACGTTAGTACTGTCGCGAAAGTGTCGGAAAGTTCAGCGAACATCCCTGAATGGATACAACAACGACCTCCTATCCCGAGTCCAAGGGCCAAAATGCCTAGATCGACGCAGTCCCTCTTTCATGATACCACCAAATTTTCCTCAAAGGCTGATCTGCCGAATGTGAAAGTCTTCGGGGCTTCTTTCACCAATTTGAACTTCGAAGAACCCAAAACAAGAGGCGAAGCCAAATGGTCCGGAGAAGACTTTTATAGCGGTAAAGCCGCCTCCATAGCTTATGGAATCACAACCCGCGTACAACCCGCACAACCTCCAAGTTTACCCCCGCGTATGAAGAAACCCTCTTTGACGTCTCTCCCAGCTTCGATTCTGAACGAAGAGTCACCGTTCTTCAGACAAAGGGAAAAGATCGAAATGTCTCGAAACGTTGCCTCAGACTTGAACCAAAAGAGATTGAGAAGAAGAACTGCACCCGAAGTCCCTCCGAAAGTGGTGCCACGACACTTAAGACCGCTTGTTCTGAGCCCCCTTCAGGTAATTGAATTAGTCAAGTTGGGATTTCATTCCCATGTATTACTTCTAAGATGATTTAAATTATATATATATATACACACACACACTAGTATATATATATATATATATATATATATATATATATATATATATATATATATATATATATATATATATATACTAGCCGAGAACCCGCCCTTCGTGCGGGTAGCAAAAATATCCCACGTTTTAACGAAAATATCACGACTTAACCTAACCAATCGTCAAGGGCGTACAGTTGACTTAACCGGGCATTCAATGAACCTAACCAGGTATTCAGTAATTTTACCATAGGTTTCGAGATATATAATATATATATATATATATATATATACACGTAATGACGTAATGATCTTGATGACGTCATTTAATTTTTTTAAATTAATTATCTAATTTATTAATACCCAGGTGCAAAACCTCGGGACCTAATCAATATACACTATGTGTGAAGTGTCATGTTTGTAACTGCTTCCATTTTGGAGTTATGGCTGGAACAGACAAACACACGCACACACACACACACACATATATATATATATATATATATATATATATATATATATATATATATATATTAAATCTAACCTCGTTGATTAAAACTGAAAAAAGCAAACGTCGATAAAAAGCACGATACAACTGCATTCATGCAACATTTCAACATAGAATAAATTGAAAATAATAAAAAATGCTTAACTTAATGATGATATACTGTAGTATATTATGTCTGAATTTCACCTAACTTTAACAACTGCGGAATTGGAGTGAAGAATATAGTCTGAGAATGGAAGTTGCTGTTTCGTGTGTTACTGTAGTTTTCGTAGTGGTGCACGAAAAAAAATATTATTGGTTAAAACAACCAAACATTAATTCCCACTTCACTATATCCCTATTCACATTCGCGGTCCGACAGTGAGAACTCCGAATTTGGGAAAAGAGTTTCCCGTTTTGGGGAAAGGGTCTTAAAAAAAGTTTGTGACGCAATTGCGTACGCAAGGGGTATCTTCTATGGAAATTCTAGTGTTAAGTGTGAATTCCTACAAATTCCTTCGATCCACTTCCTACATGGAAGTGGATCGATTTGAAAATTTCCTTCTTTGAGAGTCCCACTTTGGAATTTCTCATTCTTGGACGAAGACTGGGAATGACTGAGATTGGGAAGCAGCCCAACCAAAGTACGCGTTTTTGCTACCTGACAACCAGTCCAAATTGATTAAAAGAACCGTGCGATGATTGCACTAACCATGTCTCTAATAAAAAAACAAATAGATGGTGCAGTCATCGCGTGGTTAAATCAACTATTTTCTATTGGTTACCAAACAGTTTAGTTGTTTCGACTTTCAACCAAGTATTTTTTTTGTACGAGTAAATAATACGAATTGCATAAGGAAATGAAGCCATTGTGAATCAAATATCAATAAGTGATCCGTCAAATAATGTCATTCTGTTGAACTCTAAAGTTACACTTCCATTACATTCTGAAGGTCTCTCTCTCTCTCCCTTTCTCATACACACACACACACACACACACACACATATATATATATATATATATATATATATATATGTGATGAATAAAACCACGAAGGGAAAAGAAACACAAAGTGGTGCTCAAGCGCTTTCGTCTAATGACATCCTCAGGAACAGTCATTAGACGAAAGCGCTTCAGCACCACTTTGTGTTTCTTTTCCCTTCGTGGTTTTATTCATCATAAATATTTTTCACGTGTCACTTTCGTGAAATAATTTTTCATAATATATATATATATACTGTATATGATGAAAATCCACAAGGATAAAGAAAATATTATATTAGGGTGTGTATATATATGTATATATATATATATATATACCTTTCAACCTTTCAAATGTTACGTGTGATGATTCTACCTTTCAACCTTTCAAATGTTACGTGTGATGATTCCTCATTTCACGAAGGTCAAGCTTGTCGCCCTTCCTCTCGAGTTGGCCTGGTGAAATACCGAGTTGGTTTCTTGTACTTTCCACCTCACATTGCCAGGTACGCCCGGCTCATCGGGGATTGTTCAGAGCCAGGCGTCTAATCTTCTTTTGAAGATGTCCACTGCAACACCACTCGTGTTCCTTAGGTCTTTGGGCAGCTGATTAAACACTTTTGGTCCTCTCACAACAAAACTAGTTTCTCGATTATTTTCTAAGTGTAAATAATGGTGTGTGTCTCTCTCCTCCTTTCCAGTGAATATAGGTTCTAGTTGTCTAATGTCTTCTTTTTTATATGGGGATGTTAGGACCGAGCAGTATTCCAATTTGGGTATGATCAATGTTTTCAGTAGAGGAATCATTATATTCCTATCCCTTCGTTTAAAGGTTCTCAGTATCTGCCCAATTACTCTCTTTGCTCTGTTTACTGCTATCTTATTTTGTTTCAAATTTAGCATCATCAGTCATTACAACCCCTAAATCTTTTGCTTTAGAATTTCTCTGTATTTCCTGTCCATTTGGGGAATAATATTCCATAGATTTTAAGTCCTCTCTTTCCCGGTACCTTAACATTTGAAATTTCTCAATGTTAAGCTTCATATTGTTGTCTTCCGTCCACTTGTAGATTCTGTTCATGTCTGTTTGTAGAGATCCTATATCCAATGGGTTTCTTATTTTTCTACTGATCTTTGTGTCATCGGCAAAGGATGTTACTGTGCTGCCTCATCTATGTCAGTTAGCATGATTATGAAGGGTAGTGGAGCTAATACTGTTCCTTGTGATACTGAGCTGAGGACCTCTCATTCTGATGAAGATATTTCTTGTACTGTAACGACTTGCCACCGCTCACTAAGGAAATTATATATCCATTTCCCTACTTTTCCTGTTATTCCCATATATTTCAGTTTATGTATTATGATTCCATGGTCACACTTGTCGAACGCTTTGGCAAAGTCTGTGTATATTACATCATAGTTTTCATTAGTTTCCAATGCATCAATAATGTTGTTGTAGTGTTCCATTAGTTGTGATAAGCATGATCTGCCTGACCGAAATCCATGTTGGTTATCACTTAATTTTTTCTGTTTCCAAAAAGTCAGATTTTCTGTCTAACTATTCTTTCAAATATTTTAGTGAGATGAGATGTAAGCGACACTGGCCTATAGTTTTTGGCCTCGGATCGATCTCCTCCTTTATATATTGGGACTATGTTCGCGCTCTTCAGGATGCCCAGTATTTCTCCCGTGTCTCGTGATCGTCTCCATATCCAATGTAGGGGCTCAGCGATTGTATTCTTGGCATTTTTCCTTGCAGTTTTTGATCAGTGTGGTATTCCATTTGTCCGGTCCTGCCCATGAGTGTGCTTTTAGTTTCCCTATTGCTTGTGTAATATCTCTCGTAAAGTCGAAGTCCGTTATACTTTCCCCTTGTAGTTCTTCTTCAAAGAACACGTTTCTATCGCATATCAGTTTGTCAGTTTTTGGGATACTGAAAGATGATTCGTACTGAGCTCTTAATATTTCAGATACTTCTGTTAGATCGTCAGATAAAGCACTGTCTTCGTTTTTCAAAGGTCCAATAGTCGCACGCATGGTTTTTCGACTTCCTTTTTGAAAAATTATAGAAGTACATTAAGTTAACCTTTATCGCTTCTATAGCGTCGCCTTCTTCTTTTTCTGTATGCTTCTCAATTAGTTCCTCTATGACGCAATCGATACTCTTCAGTTTATCATTTAATATTTTTCTGATGTTATCTTTTCAGTTACTTAATTTTGCAGTCACTCTTTTTCTCTTTCGGAACAATGACTTCTTTTGTCTCTCGAACTTGCTTCTCTTTCCCCTTTGTTGTATTTTTGGGACACGTCTTTCCACAATTTCCAGCGTCTTCTCCTCTGGGGTCATTAGCATCTCTTCCGTTGTTTTGGCCTCGATGATGGATTTCCAATTTATTACTTCCATGCTGGATGCACCACCTTCCCAGTTTATAGCTTTGGAGTGAAAATTAAGGATTTCGAATTTGCATTTTTCTGTTGTTCGTGTTCTTTCCTTTCCTGTTGCATTTATATTAATTGTTATTTCAATGATGTTGTGGTCCGATATCATAGTTGGGGATATTTCTACATTATCAATTAGATTACTGTTGTTTGTGAATACCAAATCTAGGCAGTTGCTTTTTCTTATGTTTTCTGTTATTTCTTGCGTTAACATAAATTCATCAGCTAGAGCTAGTAGCATTTTTACCTGCTCCTGGTCTTCCCGTGTGCCCCCCATGTCCTGGTGTACACATATATTTTTTCCTATCCTTTTATATTTCATGAATAGAAAATTAAAATCATCACAGAGAAAAATATTTGGGGTTGGAGAGTATAGATCTTTTACCCAGTTTCTTACCTCTGTAATGGAATCAGAGAATTTTGAGGTTGGCCTATTCGTGGGTCTGTACATTACAATTAGTACCATATTTAATTTTTCAACTTTTGCTGCTACACATTCTACATTACGGTAGTCCCTAAAAATCTTTTTTAAATTTTATGTGGGCTACTCCGGCACTTGGTGCCTTTCGACTGGTAAAGAATTCATGAAAATTTCCTCTTGATTGAAGAAGATTTAGAGGTGTCCCCAAGCACTTGAAGTTTTCACACTTCGAGTCACAGGGTAGAAATTAACAAAAGCTATAACAGTTTTCTTTAATCGATGGGGAAGATTTGGGGTGAACGTGTTTCATGCCTCTTCCCGTCTCGGCACCGACTAATGTTCTTCAACTCATGAAGAAACTGGATTCCTACTCCGTTATCCATCCACAAATCGCATAAGCTGCCACCAAGAAATTCCTTCGGCCTTTGTGATATCAGAGCGAAGAACCCTTCGGATTTAGTTTCTTTGCTGATGAGGAGGAAGTGTTTGTTCCCACGAAGCGTCGAATGGTCTTGACTGGAGAAAAGAAGGTCAAAAGCGGTTCCACCCAAACGAACAGACCATTGGAAAAGTTTTCCAGATTCGGAGGACGCCACTTCAGTTAAGAGACTCGGGAAATGAAGATACTCGCGTTTGTGGTCATCATTTTTTGTTGTTAACAATCTTCCTTTTCAGTGAAAACGAGGTTTGTAGAATAAATTTCGAAAACTTCGATGTTGGGGGAACGTGAAGGCCTATCGGAGAGTGTAGCAAGCTTCATTAGTTTCATAACTGTAAAAATGTTTGTACATTCTTGCTAGATCAGATCTGTGGTGGGCCTGCAGCCTGGCCTCCACATTCCCTCCCCTTCCCATCTAAAAGAAAATGATGTAGCTTCTGCGCGTTTTCCCCCGTGACTTGAGGAGTGAAAACTTTAAGTGCCCTGGGGCACCTCTAAACCTTTTTTAGTCAGGTTGAAATTTTGTATGAATTTTTTGTCAGTTAAAAGACACCAAATGCCGGAGTAGACCATATAAAATTGTAAAAAATTTTTTTTGAGGACCACCCTATTATATTATATATACAATAAATATTAGGTCATCCCATAAGTAATGCGGCATTTTTTAATTTTCTTTTTTTTTTCATTTTTATCATTATTTTACAGATAGAAATCAAACAACTCTTTGAAGTTATTTATATTTAAATAAATATTTATTTAAATATAAATAACTTCAAAGAGTTGTTTGATTTCTATCCGTAAAATAATGATAAAAATGAAAAAAAAATTTTTTTTTAAAATGTCGCATTACTATGGGATGACCTAATAATATGTAAAATCTCCCTTTCTTACAAGAGCTAAATATTATAATTTAGTCCTACTCGTGATATATACGTAACCTAACCTATTATACATCATATGTATATGCAATGTTCACTACACACTTATCCTAACAGCATAACTTCTTCGTAAATTTTACATCTCCAAGACGAAATATGGCTTCATGTTTTACATTAAGTATATCATACACAGTGGTCATACCAGCGTCGTAGCTCAGTGACTAACGCATTTTCGAGGTGAAGATACTGAGGTCGGGTGTTCGAATTCCGATAGGTCTGGTAATAATAACACTGCCCAACACCAATTTTGCTGATTTAATTCTAACACTTGTTTTTAAGTAACTTTGGTGTGCTGATTTCAAAAATCACCTTAGTTTTTGCCTATCACGTCAGGTTTGCGAGCAATCAAATACGGATATTTTGGAGATATCGCATTTTGGCAGGGTTATGCCCAATTTTTTTTCTTTTCAAAAAATAAGTTTTTACATACTCAGAATCAGCATGGAAAAGTAAACAATTGTGCAGGGAGTGAATTTTAATATACAATGGTAATATTGACACATAAAGTGATTAAAAGTGTTTAAATAAGCAAAAAATGAATCCATGATCATGACGTCACGCTCACACCTGGGGAAATCACAGATACCCAAGATTTTAATATGTTGTACATGACCTTTAGATTTAATGCACAGATATGCGTATTCCACAGAATAAAATTTTGACAGCAAAACAGCTGTTAACAGGTCTCAAAATCATCAATTTTGATAAGCGCCCTTCATGGATCACCCAAAATAGGTATATTGCATTGCACGAAAACCTGATGTGATGGACAAAATCTAAGGTGATTTTTGAAATCAGCACATCAATATTATCCAGAAACAGGTCTTAGAATTAAATCAGCAGCAAAACATTTTTTTTTTGTGTGGCCAGTGTAATCCGAGAGTTGGCGTAATGGGCCGTGTTCGTCTGGTCTGAGCGCTTCGCCAGTTTCTGGCATTTTTCACTGATTCCACATAATGCTGTGTTAAACACAAAATAACTTATATGACAATAGAAAAATTCTTTCATATAAAAAGTTACAAACTTTGCCTGTTACGTTAAGGATATATATATATATATATATATATATATAAGCAAACAACCACAGGGAAAAGGAAACACAAAGTCCGAGCGCTTTCGTGATATATTCACATTATCAAGGCGGAACAGAAAATAGACGGAGATTATAAAGTAAATGAGTTAAATAGACAAGCAAAAAATTCACAATCGGCACCTCAAATTAAAGGCCTTAAAGCCCTCTAAAGATTTTTTCAATTGATAACATAATCTGTAGGCTGCTAAATTACTAAATATAAAAGAAGTATACTGTATAGATGAAATTAGACAAAAAAAACAATACAGAGAACAAAAATTATTATAATGGTTATTAACACTAATATTTAATTAAAGCAGGCAATTAATTGGCAAGAATTTAATGAAAAACGAATAGATAACGTAGATAACAAATAGATAACATAATCTGTAGGCTGCTAAATTACTATATAGATGAAATTAGACAAAACACCAGTACAGAAAACAAAAATATTATAATGGTTATTAACACTAATATTTAATTGAAGACGGAAATTAAGTGGCCCGAAATTAATGAAAACAAAGGGTTTGCCATCGTCTTACAGATTATTACAAAATTTCTACAAACAGTCTGGAAAAAATTGTTTTCCAAAAAGCAACCCAGTTCAAAAGTCCAATAAACCCCCAGCAACCAAAGATTATACACGAAAGAAATATTACAATTAAAATAGACACATAAGAATGTTAACAGCTGTTACAATAATATTTACAGGGCAAACCATTATGGGGCAAGAATGCAGTTAAGAAAACAGTAGGCCCTTCGCCAGCTTTCTGACAATGCACGAATCTAATTTGTACAACCCAGGGCTAATATTAAGGACCAAATCCGCATTATTCTTGATCACACTTGATTCCAGTATATTTCTGCTAACAATAGATTTACTAAACCTTAATTTGGAAGCATTTTTCCAATCAATGGGATGATTAGTATCTCTTACGTGAATGAAAATGGCGTTAAATTCCTGGCCACTTCTTATACTGTATTGATGCTGTTTAATACGTAACTCAAGGGTCTTACCAGTTTGGCCAATGTAAAATTTATTACATATTGTGCAAGGGATTTTATAATCACAACCATGTTCACTTAAAGGGGAGTTCTTAATCAATGAATTCTTAATTACATCTAAATTTTTGAACACAATATTTACGTTAAAAGTCCTCAGCAGATTCGGCAGATCAAGGAAATTTTCTCTGAATGGTAACACTAAAACATTTTTTGTGTTATAAGGAATCTTATCCTTTACTTCGTAGAAGGTTTTCTTTGCCATTTTTAAGGACTTATCTATGCAGTTTTTGGGTATTTTAAATCAAAAGCAATTTTGTATATTTTACTAATTTCGTCGTCAATGAACTCAGGGCTACAAATTCGTAGGCCTCTTAGAAACAAAGTAGAAAGAACGGATCGTTTTACATTAATGTGGTGATCAGAATAATAATGTATATAGGAACAATTATTAGTGGGTTTTCTGTAAATATTGTACTTAAACTTTTTTCCAGACCTATATATTAAAACATCTAAAAAAGGGATCGAACAATCTTTTCTATTTCAACTGTAAAATTGATAGAGGGAATTAAATTATTAAGTTTGGGTAAGAATTCATTGAGATTTAAAGTCACTGGCCAAAGACAAAGAACATCATCTACATATCTAAACCATGGAACATAATTTGGCAGAATCTTCCTTAATAACTTACTTTCAAAAAACTCCATATATAAGTTACTCAAAGTGGGGGAGAGAGGGTTTCCCATCGCCATACCAAATTTCTGCCTAAAATATTCATTATTGAACACAAATTTTGAGTCTACTATGCACAGCTTAATTAATTCTATAATTGTGGCCACAGGTAATGGCAAATTATGCTTAACCAATTCTTCCGAAAGAAACACTAATAGATCCTCCACCGGGACTCTTGTAAATAAAGCGGTAACATCAAAGCTTACCAATCTAAAATTGTAATTGACACTGATACTATTTAATTTTTCCACAAGGTCTACATTATTATTTATGTGTGATTGTGAAATTGTGCCAAGGAGAGGATTAAGAATGGAGACAAGCCATTTGGATAGCTTATATGAGATAGATCCTATAGAACTAACAATAGGCCTTGCAGGATTATTTGGCTTATGAGTTTTAATCAGGCCATACATATAAGGTAATGACGGTGAAGTACTCAAAAACTGTTTAAGTAACATTTCATTCCCCTTCAAAAGTTGTTTAATTTTCTTGTTAAATGCACTGTTCACAGTTTCAAGGGGATTGTTCCTTAATTTCACGTAAGTGTCCGCATCATTCAAAATCATACATTTTTCCTAGATAAACGTCTTTATTGAGGATCACTAAGGCATTTGATTTATCAGCTTTGGTTATATGTAGATTCTGATCTTTTCTTAAAGCTTCATAAGAGTCGAAAAACCTCTGTGGACAATTTGGAATAGAGGGTTTAGACATGGCACTATATACTATACCTTTACAAATATTCACATCCTCTATAGGTAAATCATTATATTTTTCTAAATTACAGAAAGCCTTAGCTATTTCTACATAGTCCACCTCCTTTTTAGCTGCTGAAAAATTTATTCCATATCCAATGTAGTAATGCTTAGTTAAGAAATTAAATTTTGTTTAATTAAATAAGATAATGTTTAATGTAAATCATTTACTAATAATTATGAAACTAATTGTTTAAAATGGGTAGGGTTGGTAATACTGAATAGGCTTTGAGTGGACTACCTATAACGGTTTTTCAGTCTTGAGGCAGAACGCGTTACGCGTAGTTGGGCAAAATGTAACGTAGAATAAATAAGTTGTGTGTGTCCCTCTCCGACCGAAAATATTTAGTAATATTTCATACTCGCATATCCCCTAATTAACTAAACCACTTTCGAAATTAATAAAACGTAATAAGTGTTAATAAGAGTATTAATATACCTTCCCCCCCTTCGTTTTGTAACGGTCTTTTAGAGTCAGAACTCGGCGTCGCTACCGGAAACTACGAAGAAAGTGATAAATTAAATGAAAGAGCAATAGAGATATAGTAAAGTAGGAAGAAGCGTAAGTAAATGAAGAAAAAGATATAATAAAGCGTTCACTACATTCTGGTGGCTAGCGGGGTCTTACATCATATTTTGTGAGGCTTACCCACGTGTTAGTATTTCCATTAAAATTCTTAAAACCCGGTATAATAACAAATAGCGTTAATGAATATTTTATTTCGATTATTAAAATATCTAAATGCAAAATTTTACCCCGTTTGCAGGCAAATTTCGATTTCATGCCTTAAAATTTCATTGTAAATAAAATTTAAAAATGGCGCTTGCCTTCGCGTCGATAGCGTCCCTGACTGCCTAAGAATTCAATTTGTTTCGTCCAGTTCCGTTGCTTTTCGTTTGTCCGACTCAGTATTGCGAGTCATTATTACGTTAAATTTTGTTCATTTCGGTTGGAGAGGGTATAGTTTGAAAATTATCGTGCTGCCTGAAGACTCAAATTTCTTTTTTTTCATCTCTACTCTTTCAGCTTACCTTTTTACTTTTTGTTTAAAACTTTTGGAATTAGTGATAATTGTAAAATCATAATAATAAGAATAATGATTTGTACGTAAGTGAATTGTTAGTTTAAATACAGTATGATACACAATTTATATGGTCTTTTCAAAGTGTTTCAGCGAAAATTTGTATCGCATTTCTGGGTATATATACATATATAGTACAACCATTTCATGAACATGAGAAATTTTCTGGGTTTCATTAGCAGATTTTTGATTATATTTCGATTGCCTGTATATAATAATAGGATTATTTTGTAAATATAGGTTTACGGGCTTTTTGCTTTGCTCGCTTCGCGCTAAAATAGGATTACGTTACAGTTAAGGGACAAATCGAAAAATAAATCTTAAAGATATTAAAAATTGTCAGATTGGGCCGTATAGGATTGTGTTAAATTGTGTTGTGAAATTTTCTATAAAAGTTGTTTTGGATATTTTTTTATACTCATTAATTATATACAATTTGGTAGGTAAGCTGATTATTTTTTCCTCTCTCTGTTTCTTTCGATTCATTTCACGACAATTCCGACATATTTGGTAAAATGGCTATTGTATCGTACTTAAGAAGAATTTCTTGTAGGCCTATCGTAAAATATTGTTCGGAGATTAACCGTTATTACGGTATGTCTATTGAGTAGTAAATTTTTAGTTATTTAACAAAATTTTCATTGGTTTAACATAAATAAGCATAGGATTTTTCTTTAAAAAGCACAAATGTGACTTAAATTCTTAATAGCTCTTTCACGCATAACATTGAATTTATTAAATATAGGCCTAAAAGCGGCAGTAAATTTTATTTTTATTTTGGCGGCCAATGTGAGTTACGGTACACATTTTACTAAATCTCGATATTATAATTTTTTTGAATTACAGAAATTTGTGTAGAAATTTTCTTTACGTTTTATAATTCATTCAATAATCAATTTATTTGTACAGTAGGCCGATTTTTATTTTTCTTCCAGTTCAATGACAATGGTAAAATTTTTAGTTCAAATTTAGATTGTATTCTAAAAAGGATGTTTTAATTTGAATTTTAATTTGGAATTAGAAATGAAAAATGTCCTTTTTTTTAGTTTGAGCGTTTGCATGGAAAATATTACGAAATTATGTTAGGATATAATGCAGTTTCATTCGGTTAGGGATATTTGTATAGAGGTTCGCTTACAAACAAAGCGACCGCTCTCAATTAGGAAATGTTTTAGTTTTGTTTACAGTGGATTGTGTGTAATTTTTTAGCATATGATCTATTCTTATTTAGTATAACGATAAAAATTTGTATTTTCACTTGGAAACGATAAATTACTGAGATTTCTGTGATTTGAAAACCATACTGAGGTTTCTGTTGAAGGAGAGAGTTGTATCTCAGATGTTTGCGAATTGCAAGTTCAATTCTTATGAAATTTGACGTTTCAAGTTGGAATTACTGTATTAAAATAATTTTTGGTAGTAATATTTAAATTTTTTTTACTTTTTAATAACTGTTTAGAAAATTATTATTGTTTAAACCTTCAGTCGGAGTTAACTAGTGCATTTGAAACATTGACTCAAGTGTACACTCGGAAATGGAGCCCATAGATAGCCAGTAACGTTTTTGTGGCGTCTGTGTGCTCCTCCTCAAAGCAAGAGGGTTCATGATTGTCAGAGAATGGATGACATGAAGTTTCTGGGGTTCATTTTTGTCTTTTGTATTTAGAGGTATTGAGGTGATTTCTGACGATAGTTTGAACAATAATAATTCTTAAATTATACAAACAGTTACTATGTATGGGCGCTTTTATATTTATACTGTACAATTTTGTTTAGCGTTTTATGACTTTTTTTTATCTTCTCTGCTGTGACTGCCATAAGTGACCTTATTGGTACTAGATTTGATTAAATTTTTGCGAAATTTTTATATTTTTTTTCCGTGAATTTGGCCAGAGCAAATGTGTAGTTAGTATTTCGAAGTGAATTGTCGAAAGAATTTGATAAATTAAATATGAAATGATAAGCAGTACAGAAACACGTTTAGAATAAACTTTTTTTTCAAAATTGCAAGACTCAGTTTGGGGTCAACCAAGTTGAATCCGAGTTCCATCAAGTGAGTTTAGTCGACCGGATAGGTGATCGATCACCAATGAGAGAGAGAAGAGAAACCAGAATGCGCATGGACTTGGCGCAGGATGGTTTCGGAAGAGAAGAGAGAAGAGAGGAACCGAATGCGCAGGGACTTGGCGCAGGACAGTTCCGGAAGAGAAGAGAAATTTACGTCTGCAGGGTCTTGGCACACGAAAATTTCGATCGAAGATGGTCTACTGGTATTTTTCGGGCAGTAGCTGGTCACGTTGCTCGAATGCTTCGCTAAATATGTGTCAAAGCGCGCGGTAGACAAGCCACGAGAGCTTGAACGGGCGCCTACGACTGTACTGTCCATACAGACATACAGTAGGTTCGTTGGGAAACGGCCTACGGCGGAGTCATCGTTTGATTGTTGCCAGTAGAAGAGTCTTTCAGCTGGACGTAGGAAGAGCAGCGTTCACCGACAAAAGTGGAGATGAGACAAGGCGAGTTTCTTCATCGACTTCTAGAATTGCAAATTCCGTCCAATTCCAGCGCGTGGTCCCGCTTTCAGATATCTCCCCCCTGATCCTTTTAGAATTGGACGTCTCTTGTTTTTTTTTTTCGCCATTGGAGAGAGAGCGGAACCATTATAGCGTGCTGCCCTGTTGCATATTGATTGATGCAATCCCTTGCATTCTAGCGAAGTGAGCAGGAGAGCTGCGATTGAAAATTGAAATCCGTTGTCAGCGTGCGGAGTGTCATCTAAACAACGTCCAGCAAATAAATGTACTGATTATTATCTAATGAAATTATAAGTGAAAAGGGTGCGATATTGCCCAATTGTTGTGTTTTTCGTGAAATAGTATGTGCGCTCTTGGTCAGAATTTTATGTAAACTTTTTCTTATTTTTTTCTATGTTGCCCTGATAGTAACTGTATAACTATACAAATAATTGTTTCGAATGTAAAGCGATCGTTGATGAGAAATCGCGGGAATAGATTGTGAACTTGAGATTTGTGTAGCCACTGTAAGAAAATTTTCTGTTATTTTTTTGGCATGTATAGATTAGTTACAGGTTGTAATTTAATTATTAGAGTGAAATGTTATTTTATGCAAATGTGAAAATTATAAAGTTTTCGGTTTTATAATATGATACAATATATGTATGGGAATTGTCATTCTATTATTTCTTGTCTATTCTAAACTTTGAATAAGTGTTAAAGAAAAAAAAAAAAAAAAAAAAAATTGCAAAATATATAAGTTTGTTGAATAAATTTATTGACATTGTTAAACGATATTAATAAGTTTTCCTAATGGAAAAACTTATTTTCAAGGGGGTGATGCGAGTGTAGTAATGCTTAGTTAAGAATATTAAATTTTGTTTAATTAAATAAGATAATGTTTAATGTAAATCATTTACTAATAATTATGAAACTAATTGTTTAAAATGGGTAGGGTTGGTAATACTGAATAGGCTTTGAGTGGACTACCTATAACGGTTTTTCAGTCTTGAGGCAGAACGCGTTACGCGTAGTTGGGCAAAATGTAACGTAGAATAAATAAGTTGTGTGTGTCCCTCTCCGACCGAAATATATTTAGTAATATTTCATACTCGCATATCCCCTAATTAACTAAACCACTTTCGAAATTAATAAAACGTAATAAGTGTTAATAAGAGTATTAATATACCTTCCCCCCCTTCGTTTTGTAACGGTCTTTTAGATCAGAACTCGGCGTCGCTACCGGAAACTACGAAGAAAGTGATAAATTAATGAAAGAGCAATAGAGATATAGTAAAGTAGCAAGAAGCGTAAAGTAATAATGAAGAAAAAGATATAATAAAAACGTTCACTACACCAAGAGCCGTAAACATATTTTTATTTAACACTTTATCTGATAGATTTATCACAAATCCGGGGTTAGCATCCTTAGTCCAATCACTTCTTTCAATTAGAATTTGTAATTTAATATCCAGTTTCCTTTCCACTACACTACATTCTCGTCTAAGTTTGTTATAACAATAGTCCAGTAACCGTTGTTTCCAGTCAGGTGGAATTGCCATATCAAAACTATATCTTCTCGCCCTAGTAACTTTAAAAGTTTCTTCGACTTCAATCTTAGTAATTTCTATATGCTTCTGCAACACTATTCTCTGGAATTCATCGAAGTGGCGTTCTCTCAAATTCAAAAGTCTATTAGGGAGTAAAGAGGTGGGGAGAACTTGTTCAATTAGACATCTTCTTAGAAATATCAGGTGAACCTTTCGCTTGTGTGACTTAACTAAAGAAGAACAAAAAGTAGAAACAAATAGTGCTAGGCCAGGGAAGAGCAAAGAGAAGGTCTCGAAGTGGCGCGTGGTATCCATTATGCACTAAAATCACAAAATAACACGTGACCTTATTAATAAGCAAACAACCAGCCTACAGATTATGTTATCTATTTGTTATCTACGTTATCTATTCGTGTTTCATTAAATTCTTGCCAATTAATTGCCTGCTTTAATTAAATATTAGTGTTAATAACCATTATAATAATTTTTGTTCTCTGTATTGTTTTTTTTTGTCTAATTTCATCTATACAGTATACTTCTTTTATATTTAGTAATTTAGCAGCCTACAGATTATGTTATCAATTGAAAAAATCTTTAGAGGGCTTTAAGGCCTTTAATTTGAGGTGCCGATTGTGAATTTTTTGTTTGTCTATTTAACTCATTTACTTTGTAATCTCCGTCTATTTTCTGTTCCTCCTTGATAATGTGAATATATCACGAAAGCGCTCGGACTTTGTGTTTCCTTTTCCCTGTGGTTGTTTGCTTATTAATAAGGTCACGTGTTATTTTGTGATTTTAGTGCATAATGGATACCACGCGCCACTTCGAGACCTTCTCTTTGCTCTTCCCTGGCCTAGCACTGTTTGTTTCTACTTTTTGTTCTTCTTTAGTTAAGTCACACAAGCGAAAGGTTCACCTGATATTTCTAAGAAGATGTCTAATTGAACAAGTTCTCCCCACCTCTTTACTCCCTAATAGACTTTTGAATTTGAGAGAACGCCCCTTCGATGAATTCCAGAGAATAGTGTTGCAGAAGCATATAGAAATTACTAAGATTGAAGTCGAAGAAACTTTTAAAGTTACTAGGGCGAGAAGATATAGTTTTGATATGGCAATTCCACCTGACTGGAAACAACGGTTACTGGACTATTGTTATAACAAACTTAGACGAGAATGCAGTGTAGTGGAAAGGAAACTGGATATTAAATTACAAATTCTAATTGAAAGAAGTGATTGGACTAAGGATGCTAACCCCGGATTTGTGATAAATCTATCAGATAAAGTGTTAAATAAAAATATGGTTACGGCTCTTGGATATGGAATAAATTTTTCAGCAGCTAAAAAGGAGGTGGACTATGTAGAAATAGCTAAGGCTTTCTGTAATTTAGAAAAATATAATGATTTACCTATAGAGGATGTGAATATTTGTAAAGGTATAGTATATTGCCATGTCTAAACCCTCTATTCCAAATTGTCCACAGAGGTTTTTCGACTCTTATGAAGCTTTAAGAAAAGATCAGAATCTACATATAACCAAAGCTGATAAATCAAATGCCTTAGTGATCCTCAATAAAGACGTTTATCTAGGAAAAATGTATGATCTTTTGAATGATGCGGACACTTACGTGAAATTAAGGAACAATCCCCTTGAAACTGTGAACAGTGCATTTAACAAGAAAATTAAACAACTTTTGAAGGGGAATGAAATGTTACTTAAACAGTTTTTGAGTACTTCACCGTCATTACCTTATATGTATGGCCTGATTAAAACTCATAAGCCAAATAATCCTGCAAGGCCTATTGTTAGTTCTATAGGATCTATCTCATATAAGCTATCCAAATGGCTTGTCTCCATTCTTAATCCTCTCCTTGGCACAATTTCACAATCACACATAAATAATAATGTAGACCTTGTGGAAAAATTAAATAGTATCAGTGTCAATTACAATTTTAGATTGGTAAGCTTTGATGTTACCGCTTTATTTACAAGAGTCCCGGTGGAGTATCTATTAGTGTTTCTTTCGGAAGAATTGGTTAAGCATAATTTGCCATTACCTGTGGCCACAATTATAGAATTAATTAAGCTGTGCAAAGTAAACTCAAAATTTGTGTTCAATAATGAATATTTTAGGCAGAAATTTGGTATGGCGATGGGAAACCCTCTCTCCCCCATTTTGAGTAACTTATATATGGAGTTTTTTGAAAGTAAGTTATTAAGGAAGATTCTGCCAAATTATGTTCCATGGTTTAGATATGTAGATGATGTTCTTTGTCTTTGGCCAGTGACTTTAAATCTCAATGAATTCTTACCCAAACTTAATAATTTAATTCCCTCTATCAATTTTACAGTTGAAATAGAAAAAGATTGTTCGATCCCTTTTTTAGATGTTTTAATATATAGGTCTGGAAAAAAGTTTAAGTACAATATTTACAGAAAACCCACTAATAATTGTTCCTATATACATTATTATTCTGATCACCACATTAATGTAAAACGATCCGTTCTTTCTACTTTGTTTCTAAGAGGCCTACGAATTTGTAGCCCTGAGTTCATTGACGACGAAATTAGTAAAATATACAAAATTGCTTTTGATTTAAAATACCCAAAAAACTGCATAGATAAGTCCTTAAAAATGGCAAAGAAAACCTTCTACGAAGTAAAGGATAAGATTCCTTATAACACAAAAAATGTTTTAGTGTTACCATTCAGAGAAAATTTCCTTGATCTGCCGAATCTGCTGAGGACTTTTAACGTAAATATTGTGTTCAAAAATTTAGATGTAATTAAGAATTCATTGATTAAGAACTCCCCTTTAAGTGAACATGGTTGTGTATATAAAATCCCTTGCACAATATGTAATAAATTTTACATTGGCCAAACTGGTAAGACCCTTGAGTACGTATTAAACAGCATCAATACAGTATAAGAAGTGGCCAGGAATCTAACGCCATTTTCATTCACGTAAGAGATACTAATCATCCCATTGATTGGAAAAATGCTTCCAAACTAAGGTTTAGTAAATCTATTGTTAGCAGAAATATACTGGAATCAAGTGTGATCAAGAATAATGCGGATTTGGTCCTTAATATTAGCCCTGGGTTGTACAAATTAGATTCGTGCATTGTCAGAAAGCTGGCGAAGGGCCTACTGTTTTCTTAACTGCATTCTTGCCCCATAATGGTTTGCCCTGTAAATATTATTGTAAGAGCTGTTAACATTCTTATGTGTCTATTTTAATTGTAATATTTCTTTCGTGTATAATCTTTGGTTGCTGGGGGTTTATTGGACTTTTGAACTGGGTTGCTTTTTGGAAAACAATTTTTTCCAGACTGTTTGTAGAAATTTTGTAATAATCTGTAAGACGATGGCAACATTCCCTTTGTTTTCATTAATTTCGGGCCACTTAATTTCCTACTTCAATTAAATATTAGTGTTTATAACCATTATAATAATTTTTGTTTTCTGTACTGGTGTTTTGTCTAATTTCATCTATATAGTAATTTAGCAGCCTACAGATTATGTTATCTATTTGTTATCTACGTTATCTATTCGTTTTTCATTAAATTCTTGCCAATTAATTGCCTGCTTTAATTAAATATTAGTGTTAATAACCATTATAATAATTTTTGTTCTCTGTATTGTTTTTTTTGTCTAATTTCATCTATACAGTATACTTCTTTTATATTTAGTAATTTAGCAGCCAACAGATTATGTTATCAATTGAAAAAATCTTTAGAGGGCTTTAAGGCCTTTAATTTGAGGTGCCGATTGTGAATTTTTTGCTTGTCTATTTAACTCATTTACTTTGTAATCTCCGTCTATTTTCTGTTCCTCCTTGATAATGTGAATATATCACGAAAGCGCTCGGACTTTGTGTTTCCTTTTCCCTGTGGTTGTTTACTTATTAATAAGGTCACGTGTTATTTTGTGATTTTAGTGCATATATATATAATATATATATAATATATATATATATATAAGCAAACAACCACAGGGAAAAGGAAACACAAAGTCCGAGCGCTTTCGTGATATATTCACATTATCAAGGAGGAACAGAAAATAGACGGAGATTACAAAGTAAATGAGTTAAATAGACAAGCAAAAAATTCACAATCGGCACCTCAAATTAAAGGCCTTAAAGCCCTCTAAAGATTTTTTCAATTGATAACATAATCTGTTGGTGCTAAATTACTAAATATAAAAGAAGTATACTGTATAGATGAAATTAGACAAAAAAAACAATACAGAGAACAAAAATTATTATAATGGTTATTAACACTAATATTTAATTAAAGCAGGCAATTAATTGGCAAGAATTTAATGAAAAACGAATAGATAACGTAGATAACAAATAGATAACATAATCTGTAGGCTGCTAAATTACTATATAGATGAAATTAGACAAAACACCAGTACAGAAAACAAAAATTATTATAATGGTTATAAACACTAATATTTAATTGAAGTAGGAAATTAAGTGGCCCGAAATTAATGAAAACAAAGGAATGTTGCCATCGTCTTACAGATTATTACAAAATTTCTACAAACAGTCTGGAAAAAATTGTTTTCCAAAAAGCAACCCAGTTCAAAAGTCCAATAAACCCCCAGCAACCAAAGATTATACACGAAAGAAATATTACAATTAAAATAGACACATAAGAATGTTAACAGCTCTTACAATAATATTTACAGGGCAAACCATTATGGGGCAAGAATGCAGTTAAGAAAACAGTAGGCCCTTCGCCAGCTTTCTGACAATGCACGAATCTAATTTGTACAACCCAGGGCTAATATTAAGGACCAAATCCGCATTATTCTTGATCACACTTGATTCCAATATATTTCTGCTAACAATAGATTTACTAAACCTTAATTTGGAAGCATTTTTCCAATCAATGGGAGGATTAGTATCTCTTACGTGAATGAAAATGGCGTTAGATTCCTGGCCACTTCTTATACTGTATTGATGCTGTTTAATACGTAACTCAAGGGTCTTACCAGTTTGGCCAATGTAAAATTTATTACATATTGTGCAAGGGATTTTATATACACAACCATGTTCACTTAAAGGGGAGTTCTTAATCACTGAATTCTTAATTACATCTAAATTTTTGAACGCAATATTTACGTTAAAAGTCCTCAGCAGATTTGGCAGATCAAGGAAATTTTCTCTGAATGGTAACACTAAAACATTTTTTGTGTTATAAGGAATCTTATCCTTTACTTCGTAGAAGGTTTTCTTTGCCATTTTTAAGGACTTATCTTTGCAGTTCTTTGGGTATTTTAAATCAAAAGCAATTTTGTATATTTTACTAATTTCATCGTCAATGAACTCAGGGCTACAAATTCGTAGGCCTCTTAGAAACAAAGTAGAAAGAACGGATCGTTTTACATTAATGTGGTGATCAGAATAATAATGTATATAGGAACAATTATTAGTGGGTTTTCTGTAAACATTGTACTTAAACTTTTTCCAGACCTATATATTAAAACATCTGAAAAAGGGATCGAACAATCTTTTCTATTTCAACTGTAAAATTGATAGAGGGAATTAAATTATTAAGTTTGGGTAAGAATTCATTGAGATTTAAAGTCACTGGCCAAAGACAAAGAACATCATCTACATATCTAAACCATGGAACATAATTTGGCAGAATCTTCCTTAATAACTTACTTTCAAAAAACTCCATATATAAGTTACTCAAAATGGGGGAGAGAGGGTTTCCCATCGCCATACCAAATTTCTGCCTAAAATATTCATTATTGAACACAAATTTTGAGTCTACTATGCACAGCTTAATTAATTCTATAATTGTGGCCACAGGTAATGGCAAATTATGCTTAACCAATTCTTCCGAAAGAAACACTAATAGATCCTCCACCGGGACTCTTGTAAATAAAGCGGTAACATCAAAGCTTACCAATCTAAAATTGTAATTGACACTGATACTATTTAATTTTTCCACAAGGTCTACATTATTATTTATGTGTGATTGTGAAATTGTGCCAAGGAGAGGATTAAGAATGGAGACAAGCCATTTGGATAGCTTATATGAGATAGATCCTATAGAACTAACAATAGGCCTTGCAGGATTATTTGGCTTATGAGTTTTAATCAGGCCATACATATAAGGTAATGACGGTGAAGTACTCAAAAACTGTTTAAGTAACATTTCATTCCCCTTCAAAAGTTGTTTAATTTCTTGTTAAATGCACTGTTCACAGTTTCAAGGGATTGTTCCTTAATTTCACGTAAGTGTCCGCATCATTCAAAAGATCATACATTTTTCCTAGATAAACGTCTTTATTGAGGATCACTAAGGCATTTGATTTATCAGCTTTGGTTATATGTAGATTCTGATCTTTTCTTAAAGCTTCATAAGAGTCGAAAAACCTCTGTGGACAATTTGGAATAGAGGGTTTAGACATGGCACTATATACTATACCTTTACAAATATTCACATCCTCTATAGGTAAATCATTATATTTTTCTAAATTACAGAAAGCCTTAGCTATTTCTACATAGTCCACCTCCTTTTTAGCTGCTGAAAAATTTATTCCATATCCAATGTAGTAATGCTTAGTTAAGAACATTAAATTTTGTTTAATTAAATAAGATAATGTTTAATGTAAATCATTTACTAATAATTATGAAACTAATTGTTTAAAATGGGTAGGGTTGGTAATACTGAATAGGCTTTGAGTGGACTACCCTATAACGGTTTTTCAGTCTTGAGGCAGAACGCGTTACGCGCAGTTGGGCAAAATGTAACGTAGAATAAATAAGTTGTGTGTGTCCCTCTCCGACCGAAATATATTTAGTAAGATTTCATACTCGCATATCCCCTAATTAACTAAACCACTTTCGAAATTAATAAAACGTAATAAGTGTTAATAAGAGTACTAATATACCTTCCCCCCCTTCGTTTTGTAACGGTCTTTTAGAATCAGACTCGGCGTCGCTACCGGAAACTACGAAGAAAGTGATAAATTAAAGAAAGAGCAATAGAGATATAGTAAAGTAGCAAGAAGCGTAAAGTAATAATGAAGAAAAAGATATAATAAAAGCGTTCACTACATTCTGGTGGCTAGCGGCGGTCTTACATCATATTTTGTGAGGCTTACCCACGTGTTAGTATTTCCATTAAAATTCTTAAAACCCGGTATAATAACAAATAGCGTTAATGAATATTTTATTTCGATTATTAAAATATCTAAATGCAAAATTTTACCCCGTTTGTAGGCAAATTTCGAATTTCATGCCTTAAAATTTCATTGTAAATAAAATTTAAAAATGGCGCTTGCCTTCGCGTCCGATAGCGTCCCTGACTCCTGCCTAAGAATTCAATTTGTTTCGTCCAGTTCCGTTGCTTTTCGTTTGTCCGACTCAGTATTGCGAGTCATTATTACGTTAAATTTTGTTCATTTCGGTTGGAGAGGGTATAGTTTGAAAATTATCGTGCTGCCTGAAGACTCAAATTTCTTTTTTTTTCATCTCTACTCTTTCAGCTTACCTTTTTACTTTTTGTTTAAAACTTTTGGAATTAGTGATAATTGTAAAAATCATAATAATAAGAATAATGATTTGTACGTAAGTGAATTGTTAGTTTAAATACAGTATGATACACATATGTGTTTTTCAAAGTGTTTCAGCGAAAATTTGTATCGCATTTCTGGGTATATATACATATATAGTACAACCATTTCATGAACATGAGAAATTTTCGGGTTTCATTAGCAGATTTTTGATTATATTTCGATTGCCTGTATATAATAATAGGATTATTTTGTAAATATAGGTTTACGGGCTTTTTGCTTTGCTCGCTTCGCGCTAAAATAGGATTACGTTACAGTTAAGGGACAAATCGAAAAATAAATCTTAAAGATATTAAAAATTGTCAGATTGGGCCGTATAGGATTGTGTTAAATTGTGTTGTGAAATTTTCTATAAAAGTTGTTTTGGATATTTTTTTTATACTCATTAATTATATACAATTTGGTAGGTAAGCTGATTATTTTTTCTCCTCTCTCTGTTTCTTTCGATTCATTTCACGACAATTCCGACATATTTGGTAAAATGGCTATTGTATCGTACTTAAGAAGAATTTCTTGTAGGCCTATCGTAAAATATTGTTCGGAGATTAACCGTTATTACGGTATGTCTATTGAGTAGTAAATTTTTAGTTATTTAACAAAATTTTAATTGGTTTAACATAAATAAGCATACGATTTTTCTTTAAAAAGCACAAATGTTGACTTAAATTCTTAATAGCTCTTTCCACGCATAACATTGAACTTATTAAAATATAGGCCTAAAAGCGGCAGTAAATTTTATTTTTATTTTGGCGGCCAATGTGAGTTACGGTACACATTTTACTAAATCTCGATATTATAATTTTTTTGAATTACAGAAATTTGTGTAGAAATTTTCTTTACGTTTTATAATTCATTCAATAATCAATTTATTTGTACAGTAGGCCGATTTTTATTTTTCTTCCAGTTCAATGACAATGGTAAAATTTTTAGTTCAAATTTAGATTGTATTCTAAAAAGGATGTTTTAATTTGAAATTTTAATTTGGAATTAGAAATGAAAAATGTCCTTTTTTTTTAGTTTGAGCGTTTGCATGGAAAATATTACGAAATTATGTTAGGATATAATGCAGTTTCATTCGGTTAGGGATATTTGTATAGAGGTTCGCTTACAAACAAAGCGACCGCTCTCAATTAGGAAATGTTTTAGTTTTGTTTACAGTGGATTGTGTGTAATTTTTTAGCATATGATCTATTCTTATTTAGTATAACGATGCAAATTTGTATTTTCACTTGGAAACGATAAATTACTGAGATTTCTGTGATTTGAAAACCATACTGAGGTTTCTGTTGAAGGAGAGAGTTGTATCTCAGGTGTGTTTGCGAATTGCAAGTTCAATTCTTATGAAATTTGACGTTTCAAGTTGGAATTACTGTATTAAAATAATTTTTGGTAGTAATATTTAAATTTTTTTTACTTTTTAATAACTGTTTAGAAAATTATTATTGTTTAAACCTTCAGTCGGAGTTAACTAGTGCATTTGAAACATTGACTCAAGTGTACACTCGGAAATGGAGCCTCATAGATAGCCAGTAACGTTTTTGTGGCGTCTGTGTGCTCCTCCTCAAAGCAAGAGGGTTCATGATTGTCAGAGAATGGATGACATGAAGTTTCTGGGGTTCATTTTTGTCTTTTGTATTTGGAGGTATTGAGGTGATTTCTGACGATAGTTTGAACAATAATATTTCTTAAATTATACTAACAGTTACTATGTATGGGCGCGTTTATATTTATACTGTACAATTTTGTTTAGCGTTTTATGACTTTTTTTTTATCTTCTCTGCTGTGACTGCCATAAGTGACCTTATTGGTAGCTAGATTTGATTAAATTTTTGCGAAAATTTTTATATTTTTTTTCCGTGAATTTGGCCAGAGCAAATGTGTAGTTAGTATTTCGAAGTGAATTGTCGAAAGAATTTGATAAATTAAATATGAAATGATAAGCAGTACAGAAACACGTTTAGAATAAACCTTTTTTTTCAAAATTGCAAGACTCAGTTTGGGGTCAACCAAGTTGAATCCGAGTTCCATCAAGTGAGTTTAGTCGACCGGATAGGTGATCGATCACCAATGAGAGAGAGAAGAGAAACCAGAATGCGCATGGACTTGGCGCAGGATGGTTTCGGAAGAGAAGAGAGAAGAGAGGAACCGAATGCGCAGGGACTTGGCGCAGGACAGTTCCGGAAGAGAAGATAAATTTACGTCTGCAGGGTCTTGGCACACGAAAATTTCGATTGAAGATGGTCTACTGGTATTTTTCGGGCAGTAGCTGGTCACGTTGCTCGAATGCTTCGCTAAATATGTGTCAAAGCGCGCGGCAGACAAGCCACGAGAGCCTTGAACGGGCGCCTACGACTGTACTGTCCATACAGACATACAGTAGGTTCGTTGGGAAACGGCCTACGGCGGAGTCATCGTTTGATTGTTGCCAGTAGAAGAGTCTTTCAGCTGGACGTAGGAAGAGCAGCGTTCACCGACAAGAGTGGAGATGAGACAAGGCGAGTTTCTTCATCGACTTCTAGAATTGCAAATTCCGTCCAATTCCAGCGCGTGGTCCCGCTTTCAGATATCTCCCCCCCTGATCCTTTTAGAATTGGACGTCTCTTGTTTTTTTTTTTTCGCCATTGGAGAGAGAGCGGAACCATTATAGCGTGCTGCCCTGTTGCATATTGATTGATGCAATCCCTTGCATTCTAGCGAAGTGAGCAGGAGAGCTGCGATTGAAAATTGAAATCCGCTGTCAGCGTGCGGAGTGTCATCTAAACAACGTCCAGCAAATAAATGTACTGATTATTATCTAATGAAATTATAAGTGAAAAGGGTGCGATTTGCCCAAAATTGTTGTGTTTTTCGTGAAATAGTATGTGCGCTCTTGGTCAGAATTTTATGTAAACTTTTTCTTATTTTTTTCTATGTTGCCCTGATAGTAACTGTATAACTATACAAATAATTGTTTCGAATGTAAAGCGATCGTTGATGAGAAATCGCGGGAATAGATTGTGAACTTGAGATTTGTGTAGCCACTGTAAGAAAATTTTCTGTTATTTTTTTGGCATGTATAGATTAGTTACAGGTTGAAATTTAATTATTAGAGTGAAATGTTATTTTATGCAAATGTGAAAATTATAAAGTTTTCGGTTTTATAATATGATACAATATATGTATGGGAATTGTCATTCTATTATTTCTTGTCTATTCTAAACTTGGAATAAGTGTTAAAGAAAAAAAAAAAAAGAAAAAAAAAATTGCAAAATATATAAGTTTGTTGAATAAATTTATTGACATTGTTAAACGATATTAATAAGTTTTACTAATGGAAAAACTTATTTTCAAGGGGGTGATGCGAGTGTAGTAATGCTTAGTTAAGAACATTAAATTTTGTTTAATTAAATAAGATAATGTTTAATGTAAATCATTTACTAATAATTATGAAACTAATTGTTTAAAATGGGTAGGGTTGGTAATACTGAATAGGCTTTGAGTGGACTACCCTATAACGGTTTTTCAGTCTTGAGGCAGAACGCGTTACGCGCAGTTGGGCAAAATGTAACGTAGAATAAATAAGTTGTGTGTGTCCCTCTCCGACCGAAATATATTTAGTAAGATTTCATACTCGCATATCCCCTAATTAACTAAACCACTTTCGAAATTAATAAAACGTAATAAGTGTTAATAAGAGTACTAATATACCTTCCCCCCCTTCGTTTTGTAACGGTCTTTTAGAATCAGAACTCGGCGTCGCTACCGGAAACTACGAAGAAAGTGATAAATTAATGAAAGAGCAATAGAGATATAGTAAAGTAGCAAGAAGCGTAAAGTAATAATGAAGAAAAAGATATAATAAAAACGTTCACTACACCAAGAGCCGTAAACATATTTTTATTTAACACTTTATCTGATAGATTTATCACAAATCCGGGGTTAGCATCCTTAGTCCAATCACTTCTTTCAATTAGAATTTGTAATTTAATATCCAGTTTCCTTTCCACTACACTACATTCTCGTCTAAGTTTGTTATAACAATAGTCCAGTAACCGTTGTTTCCAGTCAGGTGGAATTGCCATATCAAAACTATATCTTCTCGCCCTAGTAACTTTAAAAGTTTCTTCGACTTCAATCTTAGTAATTTCTATATGCTTCTGCAACACTATTCTCTGGAATTCATCGAAGTGGCGTTCTCTCAAATTCAAAAGTCTATTAGGGAGTAAAGAGGTGGGGAGAACTTGTTCAATTAGACATCTTCTTAGAAATATCAGGTGAACCTTTCGCTTGTGTGACTTAACTAAAGAAGAACAAAAAGTAGAAACAAATAGTGCTAGGCCAGGGAAGAGCAAAGAGAAGGTCTCGAAGTGGCGCGTGGTATCCATTATGCACTAAAATCACAAAATAACACGTGACCTTATTAATAAGCAAACAACCAGCCTACAGATTATGTTATCTATTTGTTATCTACGTTATCTATTCGTGTTTCATTAAATTCTTGCCAATTAATTGCCTGCTTTAATTAAATATTAGTGTTAATAACCATTATAATAATTTTTGTTCTCTGTATTGTTTTTTTTTGTCTAATTTCATCTATACAGTATACTTCTTTTATATTTAGTAATTTAGCAGCCTACAGATTATGTTATCAATTGAAAAAATCTTTAGAGGGCTTTAAGGCCTTTAATTTGAGGTGCCGATTGTGAATTTTTTGTTTGTCTATTTAACTCATTTACTTTGTAATCTCCGTCTATTTTCTGTTCCTCCTTGATAATGTGAATATATCACGAAAGCGCTCGGACTTTGTGTTTCCTTTTCCCTGTGGTTGTTTGCTTATTAATAAGGTCACGTGTTATTTTGTGATTTTAGTGCATAATGGATACCACGCGCCACTTCGAGACCTTCTCTTTGCTCTTCCCTGGCCTAGCACTGTTTGTTTCTACTTTTTGTTCTTCTTTAGTTAAGTCACACAAGCGAAAGGTTCACCTGATATTTCTAAGAAGATGTCTAATTGAACAAGTTCTCCCCACCTCTTTACT
Source organism: Bathynomus jamesi (assembly GCA_023014485.1). Classification (NCBI taxonomy): domain Eukaryota; kingdom Metazoa; phylum Arthropoda; class Malacostraca; order Isopoda; family Cirolanidae; genus Bathynomus; species Bathynomus jamesi. Next base: position 374,404 of record JAJOZX010003513.1, on the reverse strand, counting down.
CCCTAATAGACTTTTGAATTTGAGAGAACGCCCCTTCGATGAATTCCAGAGAATAGTGTTGCAGAAGCATATAGAAATTACTAAGATTGAAGTCGAAGAAACTTTTAAAGTTACTAGGGCGAGAAGATATAGTTTTGATATGGCAATTCCACCTGACTGGAAACAACGGTTACTGGACTATTGTTATAACAAACTTAGACGAGAATGCAGTGTAGTGGAAAGGAAACTGGATATTAAATTACAAATTCTAATTGAAAGAAGTGATTGGACTAAGGATGCTAACCCCGGATTTGTGATAAATCTATCAGATAAAGTGTTAAATAAAAATATGGTTACGGCTCTTGGATATGGAATAAATTTTTCAGCAGCTAAAAAGGAGGTGGACTATGTAGAAATAGCTAAGGCTTTCTGTAATTTAGAAAAATATAATGATTTACCTATAGAGGATGTGAATATTTGTAAAGGTATAGTATATATGCCATGTCTAAACCCTCTATTCCAAATTGTCCACAGAGGTTTTTCGACTCTTATGAAGCTTTAAGAAAAGATCAGAATCTACATATAACCAAAGCTGATAAATCAAATGCCTTAGTGATCCTCAATAAAGACGTTTATCTAGGAAAAATGTATGATCTTTTGAATGATGCGGACACTTACGTGAAATTAAGGAACAATCCCCTTGAAACTGTGAACAGTGCATTTAACAAGAAAATTAAACAACTTTTGAAGGGGAATGAAATGTTACTTAAACAGTTTTTGAGTACTTCACCGTCATTACCTTATATGTATGGCCTGATTAAAACTCATAAGCCAAATAATCCTGCAAGGCCTATTGTTAGTTCTATAGGATCTATCTCATATAAGCTATCCAAATGGCTTGTCTCCATTCTTAATCCTCTCCTTGGCACAATTTCACAATCACACATAAATAATAATGTAGACCTTGTGGAAAAATTAAATAGTATCAGTGTCAATTACAATTTTAGATTGGTAAGCTTTGATGTTACCGCTTTATTTACAAGAGTCCCGGTGGAGTATCTATTAGTGTTTCTTTCGGAAGAATTGGTTAAGCATAATTTGCCATTACCTGTGGCCACAATTATAGAATTAATTAAGCTGTGCAAAGTAAACTCAAAATTTGTGTTCAATAATGAATATTTTAGGCAGAAATTTGGTATGGCGATGGGAAACCCTCTCTCCCCCATTTTGAGTAACTTATATATGGAGTTTTTTGAAAGTAAGTTATTAAGGAAGATTCTGCCAAATTATGTTCCATGGTTTAGATATGTAGATGATGTTCTTTGTCTTTGGCCAGTGACTTTAAATCTCAATGAATTCTTACCCAAACTTAATAATTTAATTCCCTCTATCAATTTTACAGTTGAAATAGAAAAAGATTGTTCGATCCCTTTTTTAGATGTTTTAATATATAGGTCTGGAAAAAAGTTTAAGTACAATATTTACAGAAAACCCACTAATAATTGTTCCTATATACATTATTATTCTGATCACCACATTAATGTAAAACGATCCGTTCTTTCTACTTTGTTTCTAAGAGGCCTACGAATTTGTAGCCCTGAGTTCATTGACGACGAAATTAGTAAAATATACAAAATTGCTTTTGATTTAAAATACCCAAAAAACTGCATAGATAAGTCCTTAAAAATGGCAAAGAAAACCTTCTACGAAGTAAAGGATAAGATTCCTTATAACACAAAAAATGTTTTAGTGTTACCATTCAGAGAAAATTTCCTTGATCTGCCGAATCTGCTGAGGACTTTTAACGTAAATATTGTGTTCAAAAATTTAGATGTAATTAAGAATTCATTGATTAAGAACTCCCCTTTAAGTGAACATGGTTGTGTATATAAAATCCCTTGCACAATATGTAATAAATTTTACATTGGCCAAACTGGTAAGACCCTTGAGTTACGTATTAAACAGCATCAATACAGTATAAGAAGTGGCCAGGAATCTAACGCCATTTTCATTCACGTAAGAGATACTAATCATCCCATTGATTGGAAAAATGCTTCCAAATAAGGTTTAGTAAATCTATTGTTAGCAGAAATATACTGGAATCAAGTGTGATCAAGAATAATGCGGATTTGGTCCTTAATATTAGCCCTGGGTTGTACAAATTAGATTCGTGCATTGTCAGAAAGCTGGCGAAGGGCCTACTGTTTTCTTAACTGCATTCTTGCCCCATAATGGTTTGCCCTGTAAATATTATTGTAAGAGCTGTTAACATTCTTATGTGTCTATTTTAATTGTAATATTTCTTTCGTGTATAATCTTTGGTTGCTGGGGGTTTATTGGACTTTTGAACTGGGTTGCTTTTGGAAAACAATTTTTTCCAGACTGTTTGTAGAAATTTTGTAATAATCTGTAAGACGATGGCAACATTCCCTTTGTTTTCATTAATTTCGGGCCACTTAATTTCCTACTTCAATTAAATATTAGTGTTAATAACCATTATAATAATTTTTGTTTTCTGTACTGGTGTTTTGTCTAATTTCATCTATATAGTAATTTAGCAGCCTACAGATTATGTTATCTATTTGTTATCTACGTTATCTATTCGTTTTTCATTAAATTCTTGCCAATTAATTGCCTGCTTTAATTATATATTAGTGTTAATAACCATTATAATAATTTTTGTTCTCTGTATTGTTTTTTTTGTCTAATTTCATCTATACAGTATACTTCTTTTATATTTAGTAATTTAGCAGCCAACAGATTATGTTATCAATTGAAAAAATCTTTAGAGGGCTTTAAGGCCTTTAATTTGAGGTGCCGATTGTGAATTTTTTGCTTGTCTATTTAACTCATTTACTTTGTAATCTCCGTCTATTTTCTGTTCCTCCTTGATAATGTGAATATATCACGAAAGCGCTCGGACTTTGTGTTTCCTTTTCCCTGTGGTTGTTTGCTTATTAATAAGGTAACGTGTTATTTTGTGATTTTAGTGCATATATATATATATATTATATATATATATATAATTATATATTATATATATATATATATATATATATATAATATATATATATATAAGCAAACAACCACAGGGAAAAGGAAACACAAAGTCCGAGCGCTTTCGTGATATATTCACATTATCAAGGAGGAACAGAAAATAGACGGAGATTACAAAGTAAATGAGTTAAATAGACAAGCAAAAAATTCACAATCGGCACCTCAAATTAAAGGCCTTAAAGCCCTCTAAAGATTTTTTCAATTGATAACATAATCTGTAGGCAGCTAAATTACTAATATAAAAAAAATATGTATAGATGAAATTAGACAAAAAAAAAAAAAACAATACAGAGAACAAAAATTATTATAATGGTTATTAACACTAATATTTAATTAAAACAGGCAATTAATTGGCAAGAATTTAATGAAAAACAAATAGATAACGTAGATAACAAATAGAAAACATATCTGTAGGCTGCTTAATTACTATACAGATGAAATTAGACAAAACACCAGTACAGAAAACCAAAAAAATTATTATAATGGTTTTAACACTAATATTTAATTGAAGTAGGAAAAATTAAGAGGCCCGAAATTAATGAAAACAAAGGGAAAGTTGCCATCGTCTTACAGATTATTACAAAATTTCAACAAACAATCTGGAAAAAAATTGTTATCCCAAAGCAACCCACTTCAAAAATCCAATAAACCACCCAGCAACCAAAGATTATACACGAAAGAAATATTACAATTAAAATAGACACATAAGAATGTTAACAGTTCTTACAATAATATTTATTTATTTAACCAGGGCAAACCATTAAGAGGCAAAAAATGCAGTTAAGAAAACAGTAGGCCCATCGCCAACTTTGACAATGTACGAATCTAATTTGTACAACCCAGGGCTAATATTAAAGACCAAATCCGCATTATTCTTGATCACACTTGATTCCAATATATTTCTGCTAACAATAGATTTACTAAACCTTAATTTGGAAGCATTTTTCCAATCAATGGGATGATTAGAATCTCTTACGTGAATGAAAATGGCGTTAGATTCCTGGCCACTTCTTATACTGTATTGATGCTGTTTAATACGTAACTCAAGGGTCTTACCAGTTTGGCCAATGTAAAATTTATTACATATTGTGCAAGGGATTTTATATACACAACCATGTTCACTTAAAGGGAGTTCTTAATCACTGAATTCTTAATTACATCTAAATTTTTGAACGCAATATTTACGTTAAAAGTCCTCAGCAGATTTGGCAGATCAAGGAAATTTTCTCTGAATGGTAACACTAAAACATTTTTGTGTTATAAGGAATCTTATCCTTTACTTCGTAGAAGGTTTTCTTTGCCATTTTTAAGGACTTATCTTTGCAGTTCTTTGGGTATTTTAAATCAAAAGCAATTTTGTATATTTTACTAATTTCATCGTCAATGAACTCAGGGCTACAAATTCGTAGGCCTCTTAGAAACAAAGTAGAAAGAACGGATCGTTTTACATTAATGTGGTGATCAGAATAATAATGTATATAGGAACAATTATTAGTGGGTTTTCTGTAAACATTGTACTTAAACTTTTTTCCAGACCTATATATTAAAACATCTGAAAAAGGGATCGAAGAATCTTTTTCTATTTCAACTGTAAAATTGATAGAGGGAATTAAATTATTAAGTTTGGGTAAGAATTCATTGAGATTTAAAGTCACTGGCCAAAGACAAAGAACATCATCTACATATCTAAACCATGGAACATAATTTGGCAGAATCTTCCTTAATAACTTACTTTCAAAAAACTCCATATATAAGTTACTCAAAATGGGGGAGAGAGGGTTTCCATCGCCATACCAAATTTCTGCCTAAAATATTCATTATTGAACACAAATTTTGAGTCTACTATGCACAGCTTAATTAATTCTATAATTGTGGCCACAGGTAATGGCAAATTATGCTTAACCAATTCTTCCGAAAGAAACACTAATAGATCCTCCACCGGGACTCTTGTAAATAAAGCGGTAACATCAAAGCTTACCAATCTAAAATTGTAATTGACACTGATACTATTTAATTTTTCCACAAGGTCTACATTATTATTTATGTGTGATTGTGAAATTGTGCCAAGGAGAGGATTAAGAATGGAGACAAGCCATTTGGATAGCTTATATGAGATAGATCCTATAGAACTAACAATAGGCCTTGCAGGATTATTTGGCTTATGAGTTTTAATCAGGCCATACATATAAGGTAATGACGGTGAAGAACTCAAAAACTGTTTAAGTAACATTTCATTCCCCTTCAAAAGTTGTTTAATTTTCTTGTTAAATGCACTGTTCACAGTTTCAAGGGGATTGTTCCTTAATTTCACGTAAGTGTCCGCATCATTCAAAAGATCATACATTTTTCCTAGATAAACGTCTTTATTGAGGATCACTAAAGCATTTGATATATCAGCTTTGGTTATATGTAGATTCTGATCTTTTCTTAAAGCTTCATAAGAGTCGAAACAGTGCATTTAACAAGAAAATTAAACAACTTTTGAAGGGGAATAAAATGTTACTTAAACAGTTTTTGAGTACTTCACCGTCATTACCTTATATGTATGGCCTGATTAAAACTCATAAGCCAAATAATCCTGCAAGGCCTATTGTTAGTTCTATAGGATCTATCTCATATAAGCTATCCAAATGGCTTGTCTCCATTCTTAATCCTCTCCTTGGCACAATTTCACAATCACACATAAATAATAATGTAGACCTTGTGGAAAAATTAAATAGTATCAGTGTCAATTACAATTTTAGATTGGTAAGCTTTGATGTTACCGCTTTATTTACAAGAGTCCCGGTGGAGGATCTATTAGTGTTTCTTTCGGAAGAATTGGTTAAGCATAATTTGCCATTACCTGTGGCCACAATTATAGAATTAATTAAGCTGTGCATAGTAGACTCAAAATTTGTGTTCAATAATGAATATTTTAGACAGAAATTTGGTATGGCGATGGGAAACCCTCTCTCCCCCATTTTGAGTAACTTATATATGGAGTTTTTTGAAAGTAAGTTATTAAGGAAGATTCTGCCAAATTATGTTCCATGGTTTAGATATGTAGATGATGTTCTTTGTCTTTGGCCAGTGACTTTAAATCTCAATGAATTCTTACCCAAACTTAATAATTTAATTCCCTCTATCAATTTTACAGTTGAAATAGAAAAAGATTCTTCGATCCCTTTTTTAAATGTTTTAATATATAGGTCTGGAAAAAGGTTTAAGTACAATGTTTACAGAAAACCCACTAATAATTGTTCCTATATACATTATTATTCTGATCACCACATTAATGTAAAACGATCCGTTCTTTCTACTTTGTTTCTAAGAGGCCTACGAATTTGTAGCCCTGAGTTCATTGACGATGAAATTAGTAAAATATACAAAATTGCTTTTGATTTAAAATACCCAAAGAACTGCATAGATAAGTCCTTAAAAATGGCAAAGAAAACCTTCTACGAAGTAAAGGATAAGATTCCTTATAACACAAAAAATGTTTTAGTGTTGCCATTCAGAGAAAATTTCCTTGATCTGCCGAATCTGCTGAGGACTTTTAATGTAAATATTGCGTTCAAAAATTTAGATGTAATTAAGAATTCATTGATTAAGAACTCCCCTTTAAGTGAACATGGTTGTGTATATAAAATCCCTTGCACAATATGTAATAAATTTTACATTGGCCAAACTGGTAAGACCCTTGAGTTACGTATTAAACAGCATCAATACAGTATAAGAAGTGGCCAGGAATCTAACGCCATTTTCATTCACGTAAGAGATACTAATCATCCCATTGATTGGAAAAATGTTTCCAAATTAAGGTTTAGTAAATCTATTGTTAGCAGAAATATATTGGAATCAAGTGTGATCAAGAATAATGCGGATTTGTTCCTTAATATTAGCCCTGGGTTGTACAAATTAGATTCGTGCATTGTCAGAAAGCTGGCGAAGGGCCTACTGTTTTCTTAACTGCATTCTTGCCCCATAATGGTTTGCCCTGGTTAAATAAATAAATATTATTGTAAGAACTGTTAACATTCTTATGTGTCTATTTTAATTGTAATATTTCTTTCGTGTATAATCTTTGGTTGCTGGGGGGTTTATTGGACTTTTGAACTGGGTTGCTTTTGGGAAAACAATTTTTTTTTTCCAGACTGTTTGTAGAAATTTTGTAGTAATCTGTAAGACGATGGCAACTTTCCCTTTGTTTTCATTAATTTCGGGCCTCTTAATTTCCTACTTCAATTAAATATTAGTGTTAATAACCATTATAATAATTTTTGTTTTCTGTACTGATGTTTTGTCTAATTTCATTTGTAAGTAATTTAGCAGCCTACAGATTATGTTATCTATTTGTTATCTACGTTATCTATTTGTTTTTCATTAAATTCTTGCCAATTAATTGCCTGTTTTAATTAAATATTAGTGTTAATAACCATTATAATAATTTTTGTTCTCTGTATTGGTTTTTTGTCTAATTTCATCTATACAGTATACTTCTTTTTTTATATTTAGTAATTTAGCTGCCTACAGATTATGTTATCAATTGAAAAAATCTTTAGAGGGCTTTAAGGCCTTTAATTTGAGGTGCCGATTGTGAATTTTTTGCTTGTCTATTTAACTCATTTACTTTGTAATCTCCGTCTATTTTCTGTTCCTCCTTGATAATGTGAATATATCACGAAAGCGCTCGGACTTTGTGTTTCCTTTTCCCTGTGGTTGTTTGCTTATTAATAAGGTCACGTGTTATTTTGTGATTTTAGTGCATATATATATATATATATATATATACCTTTGGTAACCTTTGATTTGCTTCCGCCTGACTTGTTCGTTCTGACGAAGGTCAAGCCTTTCACGCCACCTTAGACCTACAATTTAACGTGGAATCCGAACCACGCCCCACCAGCAGCCCAGCGTTTTAACCACTAGGCTACCCAGGGTACCCATTTATCTACCAACCACTTTCTTTATTGTGTGGAAGGATGAACAGCTGGGTTTTGGTGCGTGCCGTCTGCCGTCACCGGGTCTCGATCCCGGGGCCGATGGATTCGTAGTCAACAACGCTAACCACTACACCACTATACACACACACACACACACACACACACATATATATATATATATATATATAGAGAGAGAAGAGAGAGAGAGAGAGAGAGAGAGTTGACAAAAGTAAATAGACACACTATGATTGTCGTCAAGAACAAATGGCAAAGTTCATAATGGAATGCCAAAACATCGGTTAGTTTTAGAGAATGCAAAAGGGGAAACGAACCCGATTTTAAATATATTCATTCGATAAATGTGTTATTTCTTTTTTTAAATTCGAAAACAACAAAAGTATCCATTTACTTTTGTCAACCTCTATTTATGAATCATAATGACTGGGATGAAAATTCCAGTTACAATTACATCTGGACGACGATAATAGCTATTGCATACTTTCACGCAGGTTCAGAAACTAATCTTATATTAAAAACAAACTAACATTGGATTCTTCTTCTTCTTCTTCTTTTTCTTCTTCTTATTATTATTATTATTATTATAAGATGCAATTCTCTCTAAAGTTCTGATTTAATCTGTGGATCAACCTTTTATGACTCAGGAAGGGGTCGGGAGGGAGCCATTCCTTCATTTAAAAACCGATTAAAATCGTCTGTCGGTAACGAGAATAATATGGGTCTTAAAGTAACAATTAATATTTGAGATGCAGATACAAATTAAGTGAAAAAATTCGGTAACCCCTAGTGACTGATATATGTATATATTCTTGTGATTGGAACGGGTGCATTTGTGTGCCTCTTGCTCCTGATGAATCATACACCCGGACCTATATGTCCAGGAGCGTTTGCGAGGCACACTAATGATAAGCTCACGTGAAAGGATTATGGATTGGTTCCTTCATTTGAATAACGTAACTCGGAGCATTGTTGCTTTCAGTGGTGATGAACCACGTACGGAAGATTCGTTGGTAAGTTAACCCCCTCCCCCCTATATACTAGAGAATGATACTGCGAGCTGCTTGTACCCTGAATGAGGTTAGGGGCGGAGCGGCGATTTGTTAAAGTAGTAAATCTTTTGTTTTTATATAGAAATTAATCTGCAAAGAGTAATGTATTGGAAATGTTGACAAAATTATAGATTGAATGCAAAATAACCCCACCAGGATTCGAACCCGGGACTTCTTGAATAGAAGATCCGGGCGCTACTACTACTTTACGACAAGGTATCGCGGTGGTAGCGCCTGAGCCCTTTCTATTTAAGAGGCACCAGGGTTAGAATCTTGGTAGGGCTATTTCGCATTATGCAAAAATCGTGGTAATCATATATAGGGTGTCCCAAAACAATGCCCCATACTTTTATTTGTCTGTTATTTTATAATGGATTAAATTTTATTATTGGGGTTTTTCTTCAGAAAGGTAATAGACTGGGGATTTTATTTTATATATATATATATATATATATATATATATATATATATATATATATATATATATATATATAATATCGGGTGTGCCATAAAAAAAGGAGTACATTTTAAAAAGGCTATAAAATCAACATTTGTCATTTAATTTTAATAAAACTTCTACACAATAAAACATATGTATTTATTTATATGCAAACACGTTTTTAGGCTAAAATATCAAATAATTCAAATTCTATCAACACTTAACGAAAGAGTAGGATTTTTTCTACTTAACACGCAAAAATTATTGAACCTTTTTAAATTTTTTTATAAAAATAATTTTTAACGTAAAATTTACCTGAAATTATTAAAAAAATTGTTCGAAATGCATTCCTTCCATTTTAATAACTTTTTTATTCTTGGCCGGAATTCATCTATGGCTCGATTTACTTGTTCTTGTGGAAGCTCTTCCCATTTGTGAATGATGATCTCGCGTAAATGAGCGACATCTTTTATCCTAGTCCTGTAGACTCGCTCCGCGAAGTTCGCCCATATTCCGTCCAAGAATAAAAAAGTTATTGAAATGGAAGGAAAGCTTTTCGAACAATTTTTTTAATAATTTCAGGTAAATTTTACGTTAAAAATTATTTTTATAAAAAAATATTGAAAAGGTTTAATAATTTTTGCGTGTTAAGTAGAAAAATCATACTCTTTCGTTAAATGTTGATAGAATTTGAATTATTTATTTTAGTCTGAAAACTTGTTTGCATATAGAAATACATATGTTTTATTGTGTAGAAGTTTTATTAAAATTAAATGACAAATGTTGATTTTATAGCCTTTTTAATATGTACCCCTTTTTTTTATGGCACACCCGTTTTATATATATATATATATATATATATATATATATATATATATATATTCTAATGGCTAAACCCTCAGAAGTGCCACGTTTGCAGCTGAAACAGAAAATCAAGATCGTTAAGTGGTTTCATGTGTCAAATTCTGTGAAACAGGCGCAGAGGAACTCTTGCAGATATCCACCCAATATAAAGATAATATTACGAATTGTTTAAAAAAAAAAAAAAGGAAATGTAAACAATCCACATAAAGGTAATAGTGGAAGGCGACGATCCACAAGAACTGTGCAACACGTAAATATGGTTTATGAAATTATTGCGCGCAGTCTGCAGAAGTCATTTCGACGTTTGTCAGTAGAAGTAGATATTTCACGAACATCCGTGAATCATATACTTCGTGCCGAACTAAACCTTTTTCTCTACAAAATTCATTCACAAGCTCCACTGACTAATGTTCAAAAACAAAAACGAATGGAATTCGATGTTAGTAAAGCCGGAAGAAGATCGTGAGTTTTTTTAAACATATCCACTTCACTGACGAATGTTATGTACATCTGTCTAGGGAGATTAATAAGCAAAACTTTCGTTACTGAGGAAGTCATGCTGGCACTCCAATAAAACTTCCACGCAGTGTTGCTAAACTCAACATTTGGGTTGGTATTAGGTGGTATGGTGTAGTAGATCCGTACTTCTTTGAAAATAAAACTGGAAAAACAGTAAGGTAACGCAAAATTCATATCGTCAGATGCTACAAGATTTCTACTTACCACAACTAATTAGTTTGTCCCGTAAAAGAAATAACTGCATTACCCAAGATTCGCAGTGGTTTCAACAAGATGGAAGTGCTCGTGACACTCACAATTTTTTGAGAAAGAATTTTTCCGGCCGGCTCATCTCCCTTCATGAGCCAGTGGAATGACCCCCATACTCACCTCACCTCACACCTTTTGCCTTCTTTGTGGTTACATAAAATATAGGATCTATTCTAACGAGCCTAATACACGTCATTTTAACAAGCCTAAGATAGGTCACTCGCGAGGAAAAGACCTCCGGAAGCCTTTTCCTCACGAGTGTAACTCACTTCCATATTAGCCATTGCGTGTTGTAACACGATGTAACACTGGTTCCCGATAGATCAGAGAGGTTCAGCAACGTTGGGTTTGGATAGTTGTTTGAAATTTGAAAACGGCTCTAATTTTTTTTCTCCTTGTCCAGAATTTTAAAAAAGTATTGTTTGTGGGAGGAATAAGTTCATCAGCTGTTCCAATTGATTCTAGTTAACCAGTGGTCATTTTCGGAGGTTGACGAGAGAATTTGTTTTATTACCTCATTTACAAATTATATGAAAGTGACAGTGTGCCGATAATTAATTTGTGTTTAAGTATATACTACAATGCGTACTCTTATGATCTTATATCATTAAAATATATTGCGTAATTTTGAAGTGGTAAAAAACCCCCATTGAACTCGGTGATGACGATTCTTGAGTTTTTTTGAGTTGGACGAAAGAAAACTCGTTCGGAATGACGTCACTAATATATATATATATATAGGGCCTATCAGAAGGGGGGCTAGGAGGGCCATTTGGCCTGGGCCTCAAGCTTAATGGGACCCCAAATTTGGAAACTTTCAGGTTTGAATATAATGTTTTGTAGTGAAAGTAATAATTGGGTTTAGCTATGGTCCTCAAAAGCTAGAAGTGGCCCAGGCTTCTCTGGACCTCTGAGAGGGCCTGTATAATACAAACCCACAGGGAAAATAAAGAAGCGATTTCAAGGCCTTCCGTGTATTATCCCTGTGCGTTTGCATCATTTACCATTTTCACGTGTTTAATTTCGAAATTTATCTCGTGTGTGTGTGTATATATATATATATATATATATATATATATATATATATTATCTACAACCAATTTTTTATTATTATTATTTTGACTACAGGCCGTTGAAGCTAATCTACGTCATTTTATGGAAACTATAACATCAGTTGGTGGAGGAACAACATGTTATACCAAGGTTAGTCTATCAATCTCTTCGTCTATCTATCTACTGCATTAGAATGCATGTATGGTTTTAATAATGACTTCACACACTGAGAAGTGGATCTAAATTAATAAATCTGAGTTACCGTTGAAACATGGAAAAGAAAACGTGCACGTTTTTTGTTACTTCCCAAACGAATTACTCTTCAAACGGAGACTATTTTATACAGAGATTACGTCATAATTTAATTTTTAAAACACAAATGTACCACACACACACACACACACATATATATATATATATATATATATATATATATATATATATATATATATATATATACTAGCAGAGAACCCGCCCTTCGTGCGAGTAGCAAAAATATCCCGCGTTTTAACGAAAATATCACGACTTAACCTAACCAATCGTCAAGGGCGTACAGTTGACTTAACCGGGCATTCAATGAACCTAACCGGGTATTCAATAATTCTACCATAGGTTTCGATATATATATACTATATATACGTAATGACGTAATGATCTTGATGACGTCATTTAATTTTTTTAATTTATTATTTAATTTATTAACACCCAGGTGCACAACCTCGGGACCTAATCAATATGAGTGTGTGAAGTTTCATGTTTGTAACTGCTTTTTATAGATTATTATTACGGGCGGCAATGTGAAGCTCAAGATTTTCATGACTGCGTTCTTTTCTAGTTTTATTGACCAAATAATTCACTATGTAACAACATTTTACTATGCCCACCTTCCAAAGTAACAGAAAGACTAATCTTACAAATCACCAACCCACACATTCCACTATCGCCTACTCAACATGGATTCAGACCTCACCACTCAACCACGACATTACTCACTAACCTCACGCAGCACATCATGGATGGCATCAACTCCATGATGACCAGCTCAACGTACACTATTAGCAACAATAGACATTAGTAAAGCATTTGATGCTATCCCACGCTTCCCTCTCATAAACAAAATACTCAACACAAACATGCACAATAACACCAAAAGGTGGCTGAGCAACTATCTTTCAGGAAGATACTCACATGTCACATTTAATGGCAAGTCATCCAAAAACAAGTTTTTTCCGAACGGGGTCCCTCAAGGCTCTGTTCTCTCACCAACACTCTTCAACTTATACATGCATGACATTCCAACACCCATGGATAACAAGCTTACCTTATCATCATATGCAGATGATATCACTCTAACATCCTCCCACAACAACATCGACACCGCTACAAATAACCTACAAACATACATAAACAGTATACAAGACTGGCTCACACACAATAGACTCAAAGTAGCGCCCACAAAATCAAGCATCACCTTGCTTACAAGCAACACAAAAGAACACCAGATAACTCCACAGATTACACTAAACAACTCCAACATTCCACACACTCACAGAACCAAAATACTTGTGGTCACATACAACACATCATTATCTTTTGCAAACCACATTCAGGACATTAAAACCAAATGTACGTCAAGACTTAACACGCTTAGGGTACTAACAGGCACAAACTTTGGACACCATCAGGAAACAACATCATATACAAACAATATATTCGCTCAGTTATGGACTATGCTAGCCCATGCTGGGCACCCATTATCTCAAACACACACATAAAAACCTTACAAACAATACAAAACAACGCACTTCGTATCATTACAGGATGCACTCAAACAACACCAATAGAACACCTGCACACAGAAACAAAAATACTGAAAGTTAGGGAACATTTAGACATGAGAGGAACACAATTCATGGCAGCAGCGACAACTAACCCACAACACCCTTGCCACTACATGTACAATCATGCACCAACACCTCGCACCATTAAGGTAACACCAGAGAGACATTATAACCAAATACTCCATTCCATACCACGCCCCACAGACATCACACAGTACAGAAAACACATACACACACACCTAACCCACAAAGCACTGACACGACTCGGTCCGAATGCGGTCCTAGGTGCGAAGCCGCCACCCATTAACAGGTCAGAGATCAGCCTGAGCAGATCGGATCGAGTTAACTTAGTACGATTCCGATGTGGACATCACCCCAACTTACGGACATATAAACACAGACTAGACAACTCCATAGACGACACCTGCCACCTGTGCCAGGACACACCACAAACAATTGAACACATTATGACAGACTGTACCGCTCTAGCACAACAACGAACACAACACAACATCACTAGTGCGCTGAACCTCTGGTCCACTCCGGAGGGCGATCGGTTACCTGCGTGCCGCCGGCTTGCTCGATCAGGGTGGGCTGATCGGCTAAACAACAACAACAACAACATTTTGAAAAATTTGTGTTTATCTTATTTTTTTGGTGTTTCTTTATGTTTTTCGGTGCGCTGAATTAAAAAATCGCATTAGTTTTCTCGTGAAAACTCTAGTTTCTTCTGAAAACAATAATCTATTTTTTGTACCTAGTAGCTTATCAAAGAGCAAAATCACAATGAAGAAAAGGAAAGGAAAATAAATATATTTCATATGTAAAGATATATAATGTATATAATGTGTGTATATAATACATATAATGTGTATATATAATGCACCCAAATATAATATGCACACAAATATGCTCACAAATCTAAACGGATAATTCTTAAAAATGTACATTTCAGCGACTTTTTCTCTTGTAGTCCCGTGCATTATCTCGTATTAAACACCAGATATAGTCGCCCATCATAGCTTCGTCCCATTTCCCCTGATATCTCCTCTCCATGGTTTGGATATCTTGGTGAAAACGTTTACCATGTTCTTCACTTACGTCACCCAAATTTGGTCTGAAGAATTCTAAATGCGAGTCCAGATAGTCTAACTTCAGGGACATTCTACAAACTAACTTTTGAAAGTGTTTGAGTAGATTTTCTACTAGCTCTCTGTAGTTGTCGTTCTTCTTGTTACCTAAAAATCCATGGACTACAAGCCGAAATGACTGCCAAGCATTTTTTTCAAGAGCTGTCATTTTTTTCTTCTAACTCTTTAGATGCTAACATGCGTCTGACTTGAGGTCCAACAAATATGTTTACCTTGGTTTTAGCTCCAGAAAGTTTGGGAAACATTGGACGTATATGATAAAGAGCATCACTTTCAGCATCCAAAGCTTTGATGAACTGCTTAATAAGACCAAGCTTGATATGCAGCGGGGGTAGCAAAATTTTGTCTGTTGGAACAAGGGTTTCGTTAAGGACATTGTGTTTGCCAGGATTAAGCTCATTTCTCACGGGCCATTCCTTTTTAACAAAGTGCTCACCATCTGCTCTGCTGTCCCAAAGGCAGAGGAAACACGAATATTTAGTGTAACCGCTCTGTATTCCAAGCAGGAATCGTAGTATTTTGAAGTCTCCACAATATACATCCCATTTGTGTTCACTGTAGTTTATTTTGTCTAGCAACTGCTTTACATTTTCATATTCTTTCTTCAATTGAACCGAATAAGCGACAGAAATAGATGGAAACATGTTTCCATTATGTAGTAGGACGCCTTTTAAACTTCTAGTTGAACTGTCAATAAACAAACGCCAATCAGCAGGGCTGTATTCAATTCCTATCTCAGCAAAAAGGCCATTCACATCACAGCAGTAGCAAAGAGAGCTCGATGCAAAACAGGAGTAGAAAGAAGCGTATCGCAAATGCCTATTCCTCTAGAAAGAGATCTTGACACTTGGGTCCAAATGATTCCACTCTTTAAGGTGGGACGTCATAATTTCTGCAGTGGGTTTCGTAAGGTTCATATCCATGACTTGGTCGTCTATGTCTTTCTGGTTGGGGAAATGGGGTGACGTATTGGAGCTTGCCTCGAAGTCAGCATCTTCATCTTCATCGGAGGATATTAAAGGCGTTTCTTCTATTTCCTCCATGGTGGATGGGCATGGAACGGGTAAATCTTCATTATGGGGGACTGGGGCAATAGAAGATGGGATATTTGGATATTGGACATTTTTTCGACCTTTACCTCTCTTGTAGAGTGAAATGTCTACCAGGCAGAAGTAGTAATCATCGTGGTGATTGGTTTGCTCCCTCCAAATGCGAGGAATAGCAAATGGCATGCCTTTTCTGGTACCTCGTAGCTATCCTTCTAATGTGGAACGGCAGCTTCCACAGCAAAAGTGAGGTGCCCATGATTTATTTTGATCGCCCATGGGCATGCCAAATTAAGCATGATATGCTGTACAAAACTTCGTTCCTGTGTCAATTTTGTGCTTTACTTGCTTTGGATTGATGTAATGGCAGCAAACATAACAAAATGAATCTGCAGAGTGTCTGTAGGGCCTATTGGTAGCCATCACCATATAATTCTAATTCAAATATTTGAAAAATACAAAAAACATTTTATAAACAGAAATAAGGAATCAAATGTGTACAAATATTTAATAATGGGCCTTAACCATTAAAAACATTACTAATAAACCCCAGTGTTTGGGACATTTTGAATTTTGCACTTGAAATTACTTTTGCTATCTCAGAAAAATGCCTTAAAAATGGCGAAAAAGCAAGATTTCTAAATTTGAGCATATAAAAACTATAGTTTTCCGAGCAAAACCGATGCCAAATCTGTAATCAGCGTGGCCGAAACATATAGAAAAGATCGAAAAATCAACATAAACAAAAAATTGTTGCACAATGTATAAGTGAACCAACAGTAATTGGGGGTTCAATTTATTTCATCAGTAAAACTAGTCATGAAAATCTTAAGATTCACAAATCTTGACACAATGTGAAGCTCAAGATTTTCACGGTTGCGTTCTTTTCTGTAGTTTTATCGCGGTGCTGGGGCCTTCGGGGCCAGTCATTTTAATTATTTAATTTATTAACACTCAGGTGCACAACCTCGGGACCTAATCAATATATTTGTGAAGTTTTGATGTTTGTAACTGCTTCCATTTCGGAGTTATGGCTGGAACACACACACGTCGTTATATACACACACACACACACACACACATATATATATATATATATATATATATATATATATATGCGTGTGTGTGTGTGTTTGTGTGTGTGTGTGTGTTTTGCTTAAAACACACGAAAGCGTCCGGTCGGTAGTGTCTAACTTTTTTATGGTAGTTTGTAATGCACATATTATTTCACGCACATATATATATATATATATATATATATATATATATATATATAT
Source organism: Bathynomus jamesi (assembly GCA_023014485.1). NCBI lineage: Eukaryota > Metazoa > Arthropoda > Malacostraca > Isopoda > Cirolanidae > Bathynomus > Bathynomus jamesi. Next base: position 356,937 of record JAJOZX010003513.1, on the reverse strand, counting down.
GTTACACACAAACTGTGCAAAGACCAAGGAACTCTTCTGGGAAAATTAAATCTACTCTCGTCCGAATAAGTAATGATAAATGACAAATACTATCATTTTTCGGATCAAGTAAAGATAACATTTTTCTTTTTCGCGATGGAAACTCAACGTGGACAATGAGTCATAAGCAAAGAGGCCCCAAAATATAGCCTCCCCTCACCAGCTATCTGCTAAGCAGATAGGACCCGGCTTTGGGACAGGGTGTAGGGTTTAAAGCTTTCCAGACCGCTACATTGAAAACCTCAATATACGCAAGAAACTCGTTGCATTTACGTCGGCTCGAATACATCAGAGAAACAGGGGTAACTACTGTATTTTTAGCCAAAAACCAAAACTTAAACCTCAGCCGGAAAATCTGACCATCCACTTTTCAAAGCACTTAACACTTAACACAACCCGTTCCATGCACGGTCTGTGTAACATAACAGTTTCTCAGGGGACCATTCTGAGTTGTAAAATATATATATATACACCTTTCAACCTTTCAAGTGTTTTGTGCGATATCCTCACTTCACGAAGGTGAAGCTTGTCGCCCCTCCTCTCGAGTTGGCCTGGTGAAGTAGAGAGTTAGTTTCTTTTGCTCTGCTCTCCACCTCACATACCCAGGGTGTTCCAGGAAGAAAGGTCAATACTTCGGGAGGTGATAGCATCGGTCATTGTGAGAAAAAAAGTTCATATGAACATGTGTCTAATTCTGAATGGTTACGGAAATAGAGCTGTTTGAATCTGATGCGCGCGCAGCTCTTCCTCTCCCTTCCCTCCCCTATAATCTTGAACCATGTAAGCTGTAATGTAAGCATGTAACATAAGCCAATCGACAGCTGACTGTTGTGAGTGACATTGTTTGGTGTTTGAAGCAGTGTTAAGAATGCCACACACCTTCACACATGCCGAATATGCAGATATGGTGTATGTCTACGGTTTTTGCGATGGAAGTGCAACAGCTGCTGTTGCAGAATACCGTCGACGGTTTCCGAACCGCTGAATTCCGGATCGAAGAGTGTTTACCAGGGTTTTCAACACATTGCGTGAGATTGGTACACTTCCCAGTGCTCATGTTTCATCTGAACGTGAAGGTCAACAAGATGTGGATGAAGTGGAAAACATTCTTCAGTTGGTAGAGCGTAGTCCTACTACTAGCTCACAAATAATTTCTAATACGTCTCGGTGTACCACACACAAGAGTATGGCGAACATTACGTGAGGAAGGCTTGCATCCATATCATGTACAGCGTGTACAACACCTTCAACCAGGAGACGCTGCCATGCGACTGGAATTTCGTCGTTGGGTAAATGCTAATCGCCGATTGCTTCGATTAATACTGTTCACCGATGAAGCTACTTTCACCCGTGACGGTATCAATAACACTCGTAACTCTTATCGGTGGTCAGACGAAAATCCAAATGCCACTGTGGAAACAAATTTTCAACATCGCTTCTCTGCCGATGTGTGGTGCGGTGCGGTATCATCGATGATCAGCTGATTGGCCCTGTTACTTTAGAGAATCGTCTTACAGGACAAAGTTACCTAGAATTTCTGCAAAATGAATTGCCAGGACTATTGGAGGATGTTCCTTTGGCTACACGCGCTGGTATGTACTTTCAGCATGACGGAGCTCCTCCACATTCTACCCGTCTAGTGATGCAATACCTAAATCAAACTTTCCCTGGTCGATGGATCGGCCGCGGTGGTCCCATTCAATGGCCACCAAGGTCTCCAGACCTCTCTCCGTTAGATTATTGTTTGGGGGGGTGGATGAAAAGTCAAGTTTACAAAAGAAAGGTGGATACACGAGACGAATTGCTCGCGCGCATTTTGGATGCTGCTACCCGCATAAAGGAACGTCAAGATCAACTCAGACGAACAACACGCGATCTTCGCACACGAGTTGCAAAGTGCATTGAGGTTGACGGTGGGATTTTCGAAAACGTATTGTAAACTGTAACAAATTTGTCATTTCTGTATCTGATACCATTCAAAATGCCAATGTTTAAACATTAAATGTTAGAAACAGTAATTGGTTTCTCTTTCTTGATTACCATTAACAATGCTTTTGTATTTGTAGATTCAAACAGCTCTATCTCTGTAACCATTCAGAATTAGACACATGTTCATATGAACTTTTTTCTCACAATGACCGATACTATCACCTCCCAAAGTATTGACCTTTCCTCCTGAAACACCCTGTATAAGTATATATACAGTGTGTCCGTAAAGTCATGGTGGGATTTTGAATAGCTATATTATTGCAACGAAACATGATAATGAGATGAAAAAAAGGCAAATTGAAGAACAACTCTAAAAGAATAACTTTATTTAACGTAGTTCGATATGGGCTCCTCTGGTAGCCCTGCAGACATCTAGGCGGTGATTCAATTCCAGCCACACACGCCCAAGAACATTAGGAGTGACGGATGCGATAGCTTCCGTGATTCGCTCGTGCAAGTGATGAATATCCCTAATGGGTACACTGTACACGCTTTGCTTGACGTAACCACACAAATAAAAGTCCAAAAGTGTCAGGTCCGGAGAGCGTGGAGGCCATGGCTTCCATCCTCCTCTTCCTATCCATCTCTGTGGAAATTTTTCATTAAGGAATTCTCGAACAACGTTGGCATAGTGCGGAGGAGCACCATCTTGCTGAAAGATGACATTATTGTCAATAAATTGGGGTACTGCAAAATGTTCCAACATAGCGAGGTAGTTGTGTGACGTCAGAGTGGGTTCCGCGAAGAAAAATGGGCCAATCACTCGATCTCGTGCTAGAGCACACCACACATTAACTTTCGGGCTATTACGCTCATGTTCAACATAGGCATGTGGACAGCCTAGACTAACTACGAGATAAAGGTTAAGCTTAGCCTAGACTAACTACAAGATACAACTTTGAGAATTGTTCTTAAATTTGGCATTGTTTCATCTCATTATCATGTTTCGTTGCAATAATATAGCTATTTAAAATCCCACCATGACTTTACGGACACACTGTATATATATATATATATATATATATATATAAAACCTTTGGTTAACCTTTGGTTTGCTTCCGAATACCTGGAATACCAGGTAGTAGAAATCGATCAATCGCTACAGAATTTAAATTTTGTACCGATTCATCGATTTGTGTCATTTAAATTCTGTACCGATTGATCGATTTGTAGTACTTCGTATTCCATACATTAAAACCAAGCTCACTCTCTCGTCTATTGTTAATTTCGCAGCCATCCCCTACCTAGGAGGAAAAAACAATATATTATAGTAAACACTGAAAATTCTTATGGTGCGCGACTTTTGCGCCACCCTGTATATATAATATATATATATATAAATATATATATACACCAGACACACCTATACATATTTTTTTTCTTTCCTGGAAAATTCGACGGAACTACGTTCCAGTACTTTTTACTTTCAACATGTACAATAAAAATTTCATGTTTTTATTTTTTATTTATTTTTGTTTTTCTTACATGGCAAAATTTTAGCAATTGGAAGGACGCTTTTTCTGTTATATATATATATATATATATATATATATATAACGACAGACTTGTGTATTAACTCACGTAGCAATATATATATATATACACACACACACACACACACCACACGAGTGTATATATATATATATGGGATGAATTTCACAATTAAACACGTGAAATGAATGAATGCTGCAAATCCACAAGGAAAAAGAAAACGATTCCAACCAAGGCCTTTCGTGTATTCAGAGCTACACCTCGTCAGCGAATGACGAGGTGTAGCTCTGAATACACGAAAGGCCTTGGAATCGTTTTTCTTTTTTCCTTGTGGTTTGCAGCGAGTATATATATCTATATGTGTGTGTGTGTGTGTGTGTGTGTGTGTGTGTTTGATATTTTAGTTGATGTAAATGGTGTATACAGAAAATATTTAGCATTATACATAAAATAAAATAATGCATAGTTACTATATACGTTAACATGCATGATGCATCTATCAGAACTTAACAGTGAAAAGAATGATTAACAAGTCATCGCTCACTGTTTTGATTCCAGGAAGGTCAATTTTAACCTTGAGTCATATCACGTCATTTTGGACACGAGTTGCCAAATAGCAATTCAATGAACCTATAATTTTATTTATTATTTTCGATATAAAAGAAGCTCGATTTGGAATGAACTGAATCGTAAATACATTTTCTGTATTTGTGTGTTCATGTGTACAGTATGTAGACAGTAATACAAATTAATTTAGGGTGAAAGAAACGATGCCTTATAGTTGCCAGTTAGTGCAATTTTTTGGGGTATATCAATTGGACTCTTGCTTTAGTTTCCCACTGAAGCATCATTTCGCGAGTCAACTTCTTTGAGTTTACCTAAGTATAATTTCTAGTGGCAGCTCATTTTTTAAATGAACTGGAATCAAGTGCTAGAACAGTGTGAGAAACTTCAAGTGTTATTCCAGTGATAAGGTCCGTAGAGAGTGGAGACTTAGTTAATACTGTTTAACTGTGACAAGGGAGGTGCAACTTAAAATATTTGGAACTTTCATTTTCATTTCGATTTGTTAATAGATAAACTTTATAGTTTTTAACACTGATAAACCAGACTTTACTGTGAAACTACATTTTATATCATGATTGGAAATATGTAAGACGTAAGTTTTAGAAGAATTTCTTAAGGTTAATGCGATGAATCAATCAGAAATTAGTTAAAAAATAATGGAAATTTTAAGATACTTAAGATTACATCCTTAGAAAAACTTCACAATAATGTTCAATACATTAAATACATTAAAATGCAAAGTTAGCTCTTCTTTAGAACACGCATGGTCGGAAGAGTCCGGAGTTAAAAATCGAAGCAAGAATGATGATTTTGAAGTTCTTTTTCCGGGTAAGATTGATGAATTCTTTAACTTAAAAAAATTCACTGCCCTCACTCACAAACAGAAAATAAACAAGTGTTTGAAAAGAAACAACGCAATTCGACGTAAACATAATTTCGACAATAGATTCGAAACTATGTCAACGGGTCACTGCAGTGTCACTAACCCTTTCGAAGTAGATTCAGGGGACTGTGAGGTAACTAACCCTTACGCAAAAGATTCAGGGAACTGTAAGACTACTAACCCTTTCGAAGAAGATTCAGGGGAGGAAGAATCCTCTGAAGAAAAATATCGAAGTAACGGACATGGATGGGATTACTTTAATTCTCACCACTACCACCAACAACAACAACGAGTAACATCGCAAATATGGCCAGAAGGAAACAATGCAAGCGAGTCGAAACGTGAAGATGATTTTGATGAAGCTTTTCATCGAGAGGAAAATCCAGAAACTCGTATAAATGACGAAGAAAATGGGAAGAAAATTTTGAAACACGAGTATCCTACCGACCCAAACACCAAAATCGAAATATTTCAAAAACTTAAAGAAAAATTATCATTTTTCTCTCACACCGATGATCATGTGCGTGATTGTCACCGTGATGAAACGGAAGAAAGAGACCAAGCTCAAGTTGAAACCATGGACGAATACGATTTTGATACAAATAATGAATCTCACAATACTGACGAAGACCAAGAGGAAAACAAAATCAGAATCATAATTGTAAATCAACAGAATGACGACGAAGGAAGGTTGCCCGACGAGAAGACTGTAGAGGAATCAAACGTTAAACAACGCAAAAGCCCCGTCTTGCATTTACCAGATCAAGATCAGTTAGAATACCCATTCCAGACCATGGAATCACAGTCGGATCACACCACAGAGCAACACCCGCCTCAGACCATGGAATCACAGTCGGATCACGCCACAGAACTACACACGTCTCAGTCCATGGAATTACAGTCGAATCACACCACTGGACAACATCCGTCAAACCATACTGAAGAATATCATGTTTTGGGTCATTTATACCACAACACATTTCCTCGCTACTATATCGGCGAAAGTAGTGATGAAAATAATGGTAAAATCGAACACCACGAGGAAACCAACGCGAAAATCACAAATGAATTTCAGCATGATGACGGTGAAAAGTTGCCGCCCAACGAAGACAGTAAAAAGCAATCAAATTCGAGTGAACCTAAAAGCCCCATCATTCATTTCACCGACCAACATGAACAAGAGGAACTATCCCATTCCGCGGGGTCACACCACGCACCCCACACTGCCGAGTATGGCGTAGGACATTTGTTCCATAACTTATTTCATCATCATGAAGCTGAAATAAGCGATGAAAGTGACAATGAAATCAAAGCTAACGACAAAAACTTCACAATCGCGAATAGAACTCAACATGAAGAGGACAGCGAAAGAAACTTGTCCAACCAACAGAGTGGAAAGAAATCAAGCATTAATAATCTTGAGAGCCCTACCATTCTTTTACCAGACCAAAATGAACCAGAACAGACCACGGAATCTCATTTATCGAATCAAACCACCGACCATAATTTATTTAGTCATTTGTACCGGAACTTATTCTCCCATCATAAAGCGGCAAGAGCCGAAAGGAAAAAGAAAAAAGAAAGTAAAATTGAAGACATTAAACTCATTTTTGAGCAAGCTTTTTCCATGGGCACTCATACAATGGCCACTCATACCATGAGCACTCATACCATGGGCACTCATACCATGGCCCACTTACTTTTTGACACTACTTTTATTGAGGCATTCTTGAAGCTTTCTGATGAAAAGGAGCCAAAAGAATTGAGTGATTTTATTCAAGAAAATGACAAAATCAAAACGGTAAGTTGAACAATTATGTGAATAATACTATATATATATATAAGCAAAGAACCACAGGGAAAAGGTAAAGGAAACACGAAGTCCAAGCGCTTTCGTGATTTATTCACATCTTCAGGAAGAAGAGATTTCTCTCTTGTCCCTGAAAATATGAATATATCACGAAGGCGCTCGGATTTCGTGTTTCCTTTTCCCTGTGGTTCTTCTTTGCTTATTAAAAAGATCACGTGTTGCTTTGTGATTTCTTTGTATATATATATATATTATATATATATATATGTGAAAATTATTTCACGAAAGTAACACGTGAATAATATTTATGATGAAAATACCACGAAGGAAAAAGGAAACAAAGAATGGTGCTCAAGCGCTTTCGTATATGAGTGTTCCTGAGGATGTCATTGGACGAAAGCGCTTGAGCACCATTCTGTGTTTCCTTTTTCCTTCGTGGTTATTTTCATCATTATATATATATATATATATATATATATATATATATATATAATACATTATAACTGCAAACACGCAGTATAATTAACGTAAAGAACGACGCTTTGTATAGGAGAATTATCCGCGCAAGATGAGAGCGAAAGAACGAAACAAATGAAAAAATGAGGTACCCACCCGGGAATCGAACCCGGGATCTTCCGATTGCCGGTCAGATATGATAACCACTACACCACAGACCTCATCCAAACAAATGTCGTAATTCCTCTACATACGCGCAGAAACCAACCTAACCTAACCTAACCGATATATATATATTATATATATATTATATATATATATATATATAAATAAAATTTTATGTTCATTTCTGTACCTATATCTATGATACATAAAAGTATTAGTAATAGGCAAAGTTTTGTTAGTTAGATACTTCATTATGTAATTATGAACTTTCTGAGAAGTTAATCGGAAGGTAGAGGATAATGTAGAAAGAACAGATCTTGTTTTAGGATCTTTTCATATTATTTAAAAAGAAGAATAATTGTGGTTTGTTGACTAATCATTCTCACACCAGTTTCTTTACCCGTACCAATAGTTTCATTCATTTCCAAACGTTACCTATACCTATGCTGGTATGCCATTCTGGGTATATATATATATATATATATATACCTTCAACTGCAAAGAACACGCAGTATAAATAACGTAAAGAAACGACGCTTGTATAGGAGATATTCCGCGCAAGACGAGAGAGAGAGAACGGAACAAATGAAAAATGAGGTAACCACCTGGGAATCGAACCCGGGATCTTCCGATTGCCGGTCAGACGCGATACCATTACACCATGGACCTCACCCTTCCAAATGCCGTAATTCTTCTACATACTCGCAGAAACCAATGCCCCAAGGGGGCACCTCCCGCATGCCGTAACATTATATACCTTCAACTGCAAAGAACACGCAGTATAAATAACGTAAAGAAACGACGCTTGTATAGGAGATATTCCGCGCAAGACGAGAGAGAGAGAACGGAACAAATGAAAAAATGAGGTAACCACCTGGGAATCGAACCCGGGATCTTCCGATTGCCGGTCAGACGCGATACCATTACACCATGGACCTCACCCTTCCAAATGCCGTAATTCTTCTACATACTCGCAGAAACCAATGCGAGTATGTAGAAGAATTACGGCATTTGGAAGGGTGAGGTCCATGGTGTAATGGTATCACGTCTGACCGGCAATCGGAAGATCCCGGGTTCGATTCCCAGGTGGTTACCTCATTTTTCATTTGTTCCGTTCTCTCTCTCTCGTCTTGCGCGGAATATCTCCTATACAAGCGTCGTTTCTTTACGTTATTTATACTGCGTGTTCTTTGCAGTTGAAGGTATATAATGTTACGGCATGCGGAAGGTGCCCCCTTGGGGCATTGGTTTCTGCGAGTATGTAGAAGAATTACGGCATTTGGAAGGGTGAGGTCCATGGTGTAATGGTATCGCGTCTGACCGGCAATCGGAAGATCCCGGGTTCGATTCCCAGGTGGTTACCTCATTTTTTCATTTGTTCCGTTCTCTCTCTCTCGTCTTGCGCGGAATATCTCCTATACAAGCGTCGTTTCTTTACGATATATATATATATATATCGGTGGTGTAGTGGTTAGCGTACCTCACTACGAGTCTATCGGCCTCGGGATCGAGACTCGCTGACGGCAGGCGGCGCGCAGCAAAACCCAGCTGTTCATCCTTCCACACAGTAAAGAAATTGGTTGGTAGATAAATGGGTGCCCTGGGTAGCCTAGTGGTTAAGACGTTGGGCTGCTGGTGGGGCGTGGTTCGGATTCTACGTTAAACTGTAGATCTAAGGTGGAGTGACAAGCTTGACCTTCGTCAGAATGAACAATTCGAGCGGAAGCAAAATCAAGGTTAACAAGGCTATTGTGTGTGTGTGTATTATATATATATATATATATATATATATAACGAAAAAGTTAAAACAGTAAAGCTTTTCTACGTTTGTTTTGTTTTGATGAAGTTGTTTGACGTCCTTCGCAACATCCAAGGTCGTATGATGGAGGAGATCTACAGCTTTACATAGGATCTGAACCACGGGTCACTACATCATCTGGACGCAGAGGATGGTCCCTCATCCAAATACCACCCAGACCCAGTGTCGCTTAAGTTCGCTGATCGGCGGAAAGCGACGTTATGATACTGGCCACGACGTACCCTAAGCTTTACCGTGACTTACTCAGTCTTAGTCTAAATCGAGTAAAATAAGTCTTAATTTAGACTACGGCCTCAAAAGAGTGTTTAAGTCACAGCAAAGCTTTGTTCTTTTTAACTTTAAGTTTGTTTGTGGCTCTTTTGTCTTTCTCATCTTTAATTAAACACGATTAGTGTGTTTTTACCATATTTATATATATTCGCCTACATACAGTTTGTTTGTTCTCTCTCTCTCTCTCTCTCTCTCTCTCTCTCTCTCTCTCTCTCTCTCTCTCGATATATATATATATATATACTGTATGTATATATATATATATATATATATATATATATATATATATATGCATATGCGAGTATGTAGAAGAATTACGGCATTTGGAAGAGTGAGGCCCATGGTGTAATGGTTATCGCATCTGACCGGCAATCGGAAGATCCCGGGTTCGATTCCCGGGTGGTTACCTCATTTTTTCATTTGTTTCGTTCTCTTTCTCTCGTCTTGCGCGGAATATCTCCTATACAAGCGTCGTTCTTTACGTTAATTATACTGCGTGTTTGCAGTTAAATGTATATAATGTTACGGCATGCGGGAGGTGCCCCCTTGGGGCATTGGTTTCTGCGAGTATGTAGAAGAATTACGGCATTTGGAAGAGTGAGGCCCATGGTGTAATGGTTATCGCATCTGACCGGCAATCGGAAGATCCTGGGTTCGATTCCCGGGTGGTTACCTCATTTTTTCATTTGTTTCGTTCTCTCTCTCTCGTCTTGCGCGGAATATCTCCTATACAAGCGTCGTTCTTTACGTTAATTATACTGCGTGTTTGCAGTTAAATGTATGTATATATATATATATATATATATATATATATTAAAGCGACTGAAGTTGGTAAGTTACGTAAGCAATTAAAATCACTTACAGCGAATAAACACAATGAATATATTTTAACACAGAGACTGCCGTCAAGGTGCGTTCAAAGGCAAATCTTACTCAAATAACGTAAATTTTGTACTTATTTTTGGGGTTGGGGCAGTTTTGGCACATTTGATGGGGATCGAAACGTATTTGGTCGACGGAATATTCTGTCGACACTATTACCCTAATTTAACCTAACCTAACCTAATCTAATTTAATCTAATGAAACAACTATTTGGTGCTGCTTTTTGGTACAGTCTCTGATATTTTTTGGTACTACTTGCGTACATTTAATGATACTCGTACTTCTTTTGATACGTGGTACGCATGACGAAGCTTTTTAATATATTTGATGATACTGTTTTATGGTATACTTTAGTAAAATCTTTACGACACCGATGACGGCATTGCAAAAACTATCTCGTAGCTTCTAGTAACCTCAGTCAGCTTACAATATACTGATCGGGCGATTCAAAAGTCCTGTCTCCAAAATAACTATACAATAAATACCTTTCGGACAAGGTTTATGGATCACCTTATATATGTATATATATATATATATATATATATATATATGTGTGTGTGTGTGTGTGTGTGTGTGTGTGTGTGTGTAAGTACCAGGACACATTTATTTGAAACTAAGTCAACGTTTAGGTAACACAGCTTCCATCTTAACTGCGTATTTGCTTGGGCAAATGATCATACAAAGTTAGGTTTAATTCTATAAATGCTAAATCCGCAAGAACTGTGAGATCCTGAAGTCACTGACAATATAAGGTTGGTCAGTAGTCAACCAGCGGGGTTGGGTATACTGGCTTGAGAAGAAATTTTTTTAAAATTTGAATTTTCAGCCGTTCCAAATCAAGTGAACTCATACAACAACGACCATTGTTTGGCTGTATTTTGCGCTGTCATGCTTTGGTGTACCGTAACAACAAGTGAAGTATTCAAGCTGAGAGAGAGAGAGAGAGAGAGAGAGAGCTATAACTATATTTGTTATCTAACGACTACAATATTCTGCTTCGAAAATTTGATAATTGAAAATAATCAATTAGTTACGGGAGTCTTATTAGCGTATTGATGTTCTATGTACTTATCAACGTGGCTACGAGCTGCAAATACCACGTATAAGAATTGGTTCAGAACTTTATTTTTATGGAAATGGTGTAGCAGCTTTCTGTGTCTGAGAAGTAATCTAAATTTTGGTGCTAGGACAATTCGCTACCGGACAATTCGCTACCGGACAATTCGCTACCGGACAATTCGCTACCGGACAATTCGCTACCGGACATTTCGCTACCGGACGTTTCGCTACTAGGACATTTCGCTACCGGACATTTCGCTACCGGCATCTAACTTCGCTGTCGTTAAAGAATTTTCTCCTGTAAGAGAACATGCCCAGTCCTGCAATCTTGCCCTTTTGGATAAACATTTTAAAATTTTAGCCTCATCATCTGATGACACTTCTTTTAGAATTTTTAGAATTTTAGAATCTCTTTTTATAAAAACCGACATTTAACATTGATCCCTCTGCCTCTCCCCTTTTGGTTACTAACCTAACCTAACCTAACCTAACCTAAACGCAACTCAGAAGAAGAAAAAGTATAGGGACTGTGAGCAGAGGATCCATAATTTACTGAGAAGATATGATTCTGGAAATAAACTGGAATTCCTTCGCGCTATTGCGCATAATCTTAAATATTTTTAGATATTTTATTGTATCAAATGCTTTATGCATTCTTTCATTCTTTTTAAAAAATAAAATTCTTTTAATAATTCATGTAATCATGCGTAATAATTTATGTAATTCATGTAATCATTTAATAATCCTTGTATTCATTTAATAATTCTCGTAATTTTTTAATAAATTTTATTACCTTTTTAATTTTACTTACTGGTAAATTTATATATGGTAGCGAAATGTCCTAGTAGCGAAATGTCCTAGTAGCGAAATGTCCTAGTAGCGAAATGTCCGGTAGCGAAATGTCCAGTAGCGAACTGTCCGGGCACCCTAAATTTTATACCCTAGAACGCATGTTTTGCATATTAATAAAGTATTTCAAGATACAGGTTACTTGAACAGGTTCATAAATAACGATTTCTATACCACGAATGTGTACTTTTAATGGATAAATGCTATAGGAAATTTGGTCATTAGGACCATCAGAGCACCTGAAGATTAGGGCCCCAACTTTCTTTAGTTAGCTTTATAAAGCTAACTAACGAAAATATCACGACCTAACCTAATCAATAGTCAAGGGCGTACAGTTGACCTAACGACTGGTTAGGTTAGGCCTTGATATTTTCGTTAGTTAGCCTTATAAGGCTAACTAGAGAAGGCTGGGGGCCCTGATCTTCAGGTGATCCGGACCATCTTTTTACTAATTTTAAAAGAAGACTTTTCAAAGTCAACTTAAACGCTGTTCGTAATATCCAAAGTGTAGAGTTGGTTACAGAATTCAAGATTTACACTGGGCCACACCTATGTCCCAGTGTATCGCGAATTTTGTAACAAATGATGCAATTTGTTTACTGAGGTAGAAGAGGAACAATTGAGTCCAAAACAATTCGGAGATTTACATAATCCTTTGTTCTGATTATCAAAAAGAAAATAAGTGTAGAGAAACTTTGATCTTTAAAAGTAGAATTTATCATTGTCAATTACCCTCAGGACTAGAGAACTAGATCTAAGGATATTATTCTACAATTTCATAGAAACTGTTATGGTGTATATAAAATTTCAAAGTGGAGCTCGTCTTATTGTTTAAGTTACCGTCAGCCGTAAGAAAACGACGAAGAAAACGACATTGATTTTTTTTTTTTATGGATAACAACAATAATTTTAATTAAATAAGAAAGTTCGGTCGAATTTAAGTTAAATTTGTAGTTGATATTTAGCCAACCGTGCATGCTCTCATTTTGCAAGCTGCCACGTAGATTGCACGCATTCTCACAGCGCATGCTAGATTTTATTATTTAAATAAGTTTTTTATATAATTATTGACGTTCAACTGGTTTTAGCTCCCGAACGAATAGAATAAGGACGGGCGTCCCTCAGAAAGACCTGTCTTGACATTTTTTAACTTTATTTTTATTACTCAATTTATTTTTATAGTTTTTGGCTTTTATTTTTAATTTGAATTCTTTCAATTCAAATTCTGAATCGAAATCAATTTTTTATAACTTCCTTCCAAGGTTATTCTTATATATATATATATATATATATATATATATATATATATATATTATATATATATATATATATCAGCAGGTAAACCAGTCACTAGTTAGAGCTTATATATATATATATATATATATATATATATATATATATATATATATATATATACAGGCCCTCTCAGAGGTCCAGAGAGGCCCGGGCCACTTCCAGCGTTTGAGGCCCATAGCTAAACTCAATTATTACTTTCACTGCAAAACATTATATTCAAACCTGAAAGTTTCTAAATTTGAAGTCCCCCCTTAAGCTTGAGGCCCAGTCCAAATGGCCCTCCTAGCCCCCCTCTGATAAGCCCTGTATATATACACGCGCCTCGGTGATGTAATGGTTAGCGTCACTCACTGCGAATTCATCTATGTTAAACAATTTTGTTTTTAGTTTTTAGAGAGAGTATTTTTTTTATTATTCTCGTATCTGGCTCCAACGAATTTTTTGCTCTTCAAAACCAGAACTAAATTTTTTAATCCCGAATACTCGCATTCACTCAATTTTATGATCAAATATCAAAGATAAGGTGTGTGTTTGTGTATATATATATATATATATAATATATATATATATATATATATATATATATATATATATATATATATATATATATATCTTTGCGTCTCGTATGAAATCAGAGAAATTTGCCAACAGACTATAAATCAGTTTAGCATCCCCAGACCAACCCACAGACGGCGAGCGTATAAACATAAAGGAGAGCTACAGGGCACGGAGAATACATTTATATCCCGTACCTTCATCTTTATCATGGAATTGCTTCGAGTTCATAAAATACACGAAGGTTTCTGATGTAATCACTTATCATTATCGTTTAGAATCTATCTATTTTCGCCATCTATCGATCTGTCTGTGTAATCCAACAAGGTGGCGTAGTGGTAGGTGGCCAGGCTGTTGATCTGAAGTTCCTGTATCCAAGTCTCGGCTCGGACTTCAGATTTCGACTATTAAGGTGTTTTTCTTGGTCTTCCTTGGTGGGGTAGTGCCTCGGACACCACGCAACTGAAATTTCAGAACCCACTTGTCATATGACACTGAATTTGCGAAGGGAAGAGGTTAAACAACGTAAAATATCATTATTATTATTATTATTATTATTATTATTCTATATATTTACCTATCTGTCTAGTTATCTTCACTATGTATTTATGTACGTCTCTCTCTCTCTCTCTCTCTCTCTCTCTCTCTCTCTCTCTCTCTCTCTCTCTCTTATATATATATATATATACACACAGTAAGTCCTCTATTTACGCGATAGATGCCTTTATGGAAACCATCATTTATATCGAAATCGTGTAAATCGAATCCCATTTTCCCCTAGAGATAACATATTATTGAGGGTAAGCGTGTTCAGCTTAAGAATTTTTGACCACAAAAATTAAACTATATGGTTGTATACAAGAATTATATAGAACGTAATGCTTATAATACACATACATTAATAATAGAATATAAAATACATTATGTAATTTTGTACATACTGTACTTACCAGAGATGGCTCTAAAGACTGCTTAAAGTGGAACCTCATCCTTCTTGGGGCTCCTCCTGGGTGAAGCTGAGGTTGATGGTGAGGTTGAAGATGGGATTTGGGATGTTGCGGGGGTTCTTTCAGCCGAAGAACGCCTGTACATATTTACATATACGCGAACGCAAATAGTTTCGCCAGCCGATTGGTCGTTTGTTAAATCACGTAAACGCAGATCACGATCACGTATACCGAATTTTGTCGATCGTGTATACGTAAGCGAATCCGCGTAAATCGAATTCCTGTATAAAGAGGACTTACTGTATATATATATATATATATATATATATATATATATATATATATATATATATATATGGTGGGCCGTAAGTTTCCATACATAGGAAAATTTAAATGCGTGCGTCGGTATTTGGATCAGCAGTTTCCGGATGCTTGGATTGGTCGGCGTGGTCCTGTGGAGTGGCCTCCCAGATCCCCAGATCTCACCCCCCTTGATTTCTATCTTTGGGGGCACTTGAAGGCCATGGTGTATCAGGAAAAGATACGAGACATAAATCATCTAAAGGAACGTATCACCAACGCCATTACAAGCATAACGTCAACTGTGCTAATGCGTGTTCATCAACAATGGGGAACACGTATTGAAATGTGTTTTCAAAACAATGGCAACCATGTAGAGCATATTATATAAATAAAAATGGTTGTCCATAAAAAAATGTTTATTTTTCCTATGTATGGAAACTTACGGCCCACCCTGTATATATAGAGGGTGTCCATAAATGATTACTCTGATTAAAGCATGCTATAACTTTTAAATAAACACTCGTATTCAAACACAGTTTTAATCATAAGTAGATAAACATACAAAGTTTTGATACATAGTTAATGAACTTAATAAGCTTCCACATGTGCACCCCTAGTGGCACGTAAAATATCTAAATGGTATTCACACTCACGCCACACATTTTCCAACATTTGTTACCTTATAGGCGTGTAACTTCAAACGTTTGTGTAACACCTTGTGCAGCGTAGACTTCGGTATCTTTAGTTGGCATGAAGCTTGTCTCACCGATTTCCTTGGTGACCGTGTGAAAGCAGTTTGAATGTTTTCCACCGTCCCATCGGAAACTGATGGTCTACCACTGCTCTTTCCCTTTTCCACGTTTCCAGTTTCCAAGAATTTCTTCATCCACGACTCAATTAACTTCACATCAGGTGGATTCTTTCCATACTTTGTTCTGAACCTTCGCTGAACACTGACAGGAGATTTTGTTTCTGCAAGCCACACAACACATTGTGCCTTCTCTGTCACATACGCCATCTTAGCTGAACAGCTACTACAGCGCTCCTAGCGGCGAATGCGGTAGACGAAACACACCAGCACAGACACTCTATGCGTGTACGAGATCACCTGTAAAAAGAAAACGTATGTAAGATTCGTCATTAGAACATGAGAACATACTGTACTGTTTTCAGGGTAAACATTTATGGACACCCTCTGTATATACAGTATATATATATATATATATATATATATATATATATAATATATATATATATATATATATATAATGTTATAATGTTTCAGACCAACAAAGACCCTAGGATCCACTCATGGCTCGTCTACCTAACTGTGTTCGTAATCGTGTATTGTGTATGTCCTCCGTGGTGGCGGAGGGGACCTACAATTTTACGTAGGTTCCGAACCACAAGAACATAAGAAATTTATGTAAAAACTGCCGGTAAATTGGCAACGACCGATTTTTACGAAACTAAATAATTATCAATTTAAAACTAATTAATTATCGATTTAAAACTAAAGATAGAATCTCTGGATCCAGAGGATCAAGTCATAATAGACTACTATCCACAAATATGTTGCACTCTATATCTATTTATAACGGACATGCAAATATATCAGATCCAAAGAATCCAGTCAATTTCATTACGGTATCCATCAAGTCACGGTCCACATCGATTGCGGACCAAGTCAAAATTTACAATCATATACATTACAATATATACACTTACGAGAAAAAGTGTAGGTGTGGCTGTAAAGACTGTACAGTAATGTAGAAATGTGTGTGTGTGTGTGTGTGTGTGTGCACCCATTTTGGGTCTCCCATTTAAAGGTGTTTGGGGCAAGTGAAGTTCATGAGTTTTTCAATACCTCACAGTACTATGGGGGACACCGCTCGGCAGAGGAATCTCTTTAAATGGGTGTGTAAGGACAGAGAGTATCCCCTAACCCAAGACGCTGCCTCCCTATATCCCACAACACTTGTGTTGAGCTGTGGGATCTATCCCCAGAAAGCCTTAATTTTACTACCTTAAACTATACCCTTTCTATCAACATATGCGTCTAATCGATTTTTAAACATGTTTATAGACGTGCTACTAATTACTTCTACCGGCAAACTATTCCAGCTATTTACTATTCTATGCGTAAAAAAGTTTTTCGCAACTGCTGTCTCGAACCTTCTACTTGTCAACTTACACCCGTTATTTCTAGTCCTATTATATTGAGATATTTCGAAAAAGCTATCTCTATCTACGTTATCGAACCCATTCATAATTTTGAAAACCTGGATTAGATCACCCCTTAACCTCCTAGTCTCGAGTGTTGTCAATTTTAACTCCTTAAGCCTATCCTCGTACGACTTTGACCTAAGCGACGGAATCATCTTAGTTGCTCGTCTTTGAACTCTTTCGGTTTTGTCTATATCTTTGCGCATATGCGGATTCCAAAATTGGACCGCGTACTCCAAATGGGGTCTAACCAGAGCTGGGCAATAAATACATTGAATGTATTTAAATACTAAATACTAAATACATGGGAGAAATGTATTTAAATACTAAATACTAAATACATTTTACGAATGTATTTAGATACTAAATACAAAATACATCAATTGTATTTAAATACATTTGTAAATACATTTTAAATACATACAAATTTTAACATATGCATTCACTAATTCACTAAGCCAGACGTGGGCAACCCTTGGCACGCGTGCCAAACGTGGCACGCCAACGACTTTTTTCCGGCACGCGATTCCCCGGGCTCACCTTAAAAAAAATTAAAATAAATAAATATCCAAATTCTTCGCTGAGTTTTATATTTTAACTAAATGTTTTCTGCTAAAAAATGGTAAAGATTAACTTTTGCATCAAAGATTTGACGATTTTGGCACGCTCACTTAAAAAGGTTGCCCACCCCTGCACTAAGCCATGACACGCACACGATAAAGAAATCAACCGCTTTCGACTAAGAGTGGCACACAACTGATTGAACTGACACGTTGAAACATGAACCATGCTGTACTACACTGTCGACGCGTCGTACTGTGCTAGTACAGAACGTGTATTAAACCAGTAAAAGTATTTACATTTTTATAGTTTGAGTATTTAAATACATTGCATTTAAATACTCATTAAAGTATTTAAATACTATATTTAAATACATGAAAAACAATGTATTTATAAATACAGTTCTAAATACACAAATGTATTTAAATACGTATTTAAATACAAATGTATTTAAATACTGCCCAGCTCTGGGTCTAACTAATGATTTATAAAGTGGAACTATAATATCGCGCGATTTGTACTCAAAATTTCGAGCTATAAAACCTAACACTTTGTTCGCCTTATTGACCGCTGCTGTACTTTGTTTCGCTACTTTTAAACCAATAGTGACTATAACTCCTAAATCTTTTTCCCGCTCTACGCTTGTTAAATCTTTCCCCGACATACTATACGCAAAATTACCGTTACGCGAACCTATATGCAAAATTTTGCACTTATCCACGTTAAATCTCATTTGCCATGTGACTGACCAATCAACGATTTTATATATATACACACAGGGTGTCCCATAAGTCCGGCCTTTTATTTACAGAACGTGCTCAATATGTCCACCATTATTTTCAATACACAAATTCAGACGTGACACCCAGTCAGCAAGCACACGGTGAATGATGTCAGGAGTAATGGTGTTACATGCCCCAATAATGCGCTGCAGCAAATGTTCAACACTCCTAATTTTCTCTGCGTATACCAGCGCTTTCAAGTGGCCCCAGAGATAAAAATCTAGTGGCGTGAGATCCGGGCTTCTAGCTGGCTATTCCACAGGCCCTCGACGTCCCATCCACTGACCAGGGAATTGTTGGTACAGGTATTCCCTTACTTGGGTGCTGTAATGTGCAGGAGCGCCGTCTTGCTGGAACCATGTTGGGAAATTTCCTTCTTCGTTCAAGACACTGGGAAATGCTTCTTCCTGGAGCATACGTAGGTAGGTGCCTCCAGTGACATGTTCATCGAAAAAGAGGGGGCCTATGATGCGATCCTTCCAAATGCCACACCATACCATCACCCGAGATGCACCTTGTTCCTTTGAAGAGGTATACCAGTGAGGGTTGTTTTGAGACCAGTAGCGGGTGTTCTGTCGATTTACCTCACCATTTCCATAAAAACAGCCTCGTCACTGAACAGAATGGTGGACGGGAAATTGGCATCCCGAGCATAAGAAAAATATGAATTATGGTTTGTAGAAATAGAAAAATATGAATTTCTCCTATGATGCCGGACTTAGACTTATGGGACACCCTGTATATATATATATATATATATATTATATATATATATAATATAATATATATATATATATATATAGATATATATATTTGTTTACAATATGATTATTCAATTAGCCTCATGCGTCCGTCGAATTGTTTCAATTTGTTTGAATCACGCATGTGCATTTATAAACCTTTCCTCTCTGTCTCGCACACTCGTGTGAAAGACCGTCTTAACCTGTTTCACTAGACATGCGATCGTATATCTCAATGTCCTTGTGCATAGCTGAGTCATGTAACGTCAATGAAGTATCTTGGAATTTCTCAAAGGTAAATTCTCGCGCGATGTTAAATGACTGTGTGGAAAACCCACTTTTAACTTATATCATAATTATGTTGACCATAAATTATTATGGCGCGTATGTATCGTTTTAATTCAGGTTCTTTGCAATATATATATATATATATATATATATATATATATATATATATATATATATCAGACTTCCATTTCTATATATACAGGGTGTCCCAGAAGTCTGGACTTATAGGGAAAATGCACAATATATTTTTAAAGTGAAACAAACACATTTCTAATGTCAGTTTTACATATTTCAGGAAAGAACATACCCTGATGGTTCAATATACCAATCAAAAGAGGGTGGAACTGGTATTGCTACATGTTTCCGGAAAAAGCCAGAGGGAGGCATGTTCGTGAAATAACTGACATGCCTCCCTCTGGCTTTTTCCAAAAACATGTACGAGTAGCAATACCAGTTCCACCTTCTCTCGATTGGTATACTGAGCCATCAGGGTATTTTCTTTCCCGAAATATGTAAAATTAACATTAGAAATGCGTTTGTTTCACTTTAAAAATATAATGTATATTTTCATTATGAGGCCAGACTTCTGGGACACCCTGTATATATCAGATTTCTACAAGGCGTTCCTTTTTACGGAGGGGCGGTTAAGGAATTGCAGCGATAGCCGAATATTTAACAGCGATGGGAGATATACAGGACGGGGGAAAGAGAGTGCGGATTTATCATTATAATAATATGACCGTGGAGAGAGAGATTCATTAAAGTAAATTCAAAGTCACAATCACGTATGTATTAGAAACGAAAATAACCTGTTTGAAATTATTTTCTTTTGTAGTATGCCGACTAAGGACTTCTATATCCTAAACATTTGTATTATCGTAAAATATTAGTTTATTTTTATTGTTTATACTCCCATATGATTCCCATATATATATATATATATATATATATATATATATATATATATATATATATATATATATATTTGTTCGTTCTCTCTATACAAGCGTCGTTCTTTACGTTATTTATACTGCGTGTTCTTTGCAGTTATATATATATATATATATATATATATATATCTGCGACACATTCGTACGATGTATGCATGACTTATATATCCAAATTATTAATGAATTCAGTAGTTTTTATGTGGTTGAATTCGTTTAATATATTTAGAATTTCCCACGTTAACTTTTTTAATTTGTGAATGAGTTTATTTTTATGGAATCCTTTATCGCACACATTATTCATTTTCTATTTTATTCTTTGTTTAAAATCTTCCTATTTACAGCATATCCTCGCATATCTGACAACTCGTGAGTAAAAACCTTGGTACGTTAAATTATTTGTAATGAATCTATCTTTTAAAGGAAACGTTATTACATCAAATTGGTTATTATCCATTTTATTATAAAAAACTGGATGTAACTAGTTTTTTGTTTGTAATTTGCATATTCAAGTCTGGAAAATTTTCTTTGTCTCTGTTGTGTCGTGAATCGTTTTTTTTAATAAGAAATTTAATAATGTGTTTTTAGAGTATAGTAAACTGATTAAAATTGTGTGAAATTTTAAGATATGTAAAATGTAATTATCTGAAATATAAATCACTATTTGTCAACACTCAAACTGCGCTGAGGCCAGGGGCATTAAAATATTTAAAACGCAGCCCTCGGGCGTGGTGTGTCTTAGTTAGGAGTAAACATAATTAAGGAATACGAAATGAGAGGGCATAATACAAAACAAAATAACTTCAGACACGTTGTTTTCGTTTCTAATAATAATAATAGTAATTGTGAGTTTAAATTTACATTCTCATTCCTTTTCTGTCCAACTCTCTAACGCAAGGGTTAATTGGTATTTTCGATCTTTCATCTACTCACCCGGTCAACTCTGAAACAATCTTCCTCAGTCCATCTTCCTTCCTGTCTGTGACCTCCAATATTTCAAACGCAGAGCGTCCAGGGTGAAAACTCACGAAGTGGATAGAAAACACTATTTAACAAAATTTTGGAAAATTTGTGTATATCATATTTTTTTGGTGTTTCTTTATGTTTTTGGGTGCCCTGAATTTAAAAAATCGCATTAGTTTTCTCATGAAAACTTTAGTTTCTTCTGAAAACCATAATCTATTTTTTGTACCTAGTGGTTTATCAAAAAGCAAAATCACAATGAAGAAAAGGAAAGGAAACTAAATATATTTCATATTTAAAGATATATAATGTATATACAGGGTGTTTCAGGAGGAAAGGTCAATACTTCGGGAGGTGATAATATCGGTCATTGTGAGAAAAAAGTTCATATGAACATGTGTCTCATTCTGAATGATTACGGAGATAGAGCTGTTTGAATCTACAAATACAAAAGCATTGTTAATGATAATCAAGAAAGAGAAACCAATTACTGTTTCTAACATTTAATGTTTAAACATTGGCATTTTGAATGGTATCAGATACAGAAATGACAAATTTGTTACAGTTTACAATACGTTTTCGAAAAATCCCACCGTCAACCTCAGTGCACTTTGCAACTCGTGTGCGAAGATCGCGTGTTGTTCGTTTGAGTTGATCTTGACGTTCCTTTATGCGGGCAGCAGCATCCAAAATGCGCGCGAGCAATTCGTCTCGTGTATCCACCTTTCTTTTGTAAACTTGACTTTTCATCCACCCCCACAAACAATAATCTAACGGAGAGAGGTCTGGAGACCTTGGTGGCCATTGAATGGGACCACCGCGGGGGAAGGAAGAGCTGCGCGCGCATCAGATTCAAACAGCTCTATCTCCGTAACCATTCAGAATTAGACACATGTTCATATGAACTTTTTTTCTCACAATGACCGATACTATCACCTCCCGAAGTATTGACCTTTCCTCCTGAAACACCCTGTATAATGTATATAATGCGTATATAATGTATATATAATGCACACAAATATGCTCACAAATCTAAACGGATAATGTTTAAAAATGTACATTTCAGCGACTTTTTTCTCTTGTGGCCCCGTGGATTATCTCGTATTAAACACCAGATATAGTCGCCCATCATAGTTTCGTTCCATTTTCCCTGATATCTCCCCTCCATGGTTTGGATATCTTGGTGAAAACGTTCACCATGTTCTTCACTTACGTCACCCAAATTTGGTCTGAAGAATTCTAAATGCGAGTCCAGATAGTGTAACTTCAGGGACATTCTACAAACTAACCTTTGAAAGTGTTTGAGTAGATTTTTTACTAGCTCTTTGTAGTTGTCGTTCTTCTTGTTACCTAAAGATCCATGAACTACAAGCCGAAATGACTGCCAAGCATTTTTTTTCAAGAGTTGTCATTTTTTCTTCAAACTCTTTAGATGCTAACATCTGACTTGAGGTCCAACAAATATGCTTCCCTTAATTTTAGTTTCAGAAAGTTTGGGAAACATTGAACGTATATGATAAAGAGCATCACTTTCAGCATCCAAAGCTTTGATGATTTGCTTGATATGCAGCGGAGGTAGAAAAATTTTGTCTGTTGGAACAAGGGTTTCGTTAAGAACATTGTGTTTGCCTGGATTAAGCTCATTTCTCACGCGCCATTCCTTTCCGACAAAGTGCTCACCATCTGCTCTGCTGTCCCAAAGGCAGAAGAATCCTAGCATTTTGAAGTCTCCACATACACCCCATCTATGTTCACTGTGGCTTATTTTTTCTAGCAACAGCTTTACATTTTCATATTCTTCCTTCAATTGAACCGAATGAGCCACAGGAATAGATGGAAACATGTTTCCATTATGTAGTAGGACGCCTTTTAAACTTCTAGTTGAACTGTCAATAAACAAACGCCAATAAGCAAGGCTGTATTCAATTCCTATCTCAGCAAAAAGGCCATTCACATCACAGCAGTAGCAAAGAGAGCTCGATGCAAAACAGGAGTAGAAAGAAGCGTATCGCAAATGCCTATTCCTGTAGAAAGAGATCTTGACATTTGGGTCCAAAAGATTCCACTCTTTAAGGCGGGACGTCATAATTTCTGCATTGGTTTTCGTAAGGTTCATATCCATGACTAGGTCGTCTATGTCTTTCTGGTTGGGGAAATGGGCGTGACGTATTGGAGCTTGCCTCGAAGTCAGCATCTTCATCGGAGGATATTAAAGGCGTTTCTTCTATTTCCTCCATGGTGGATGGGCATGGAACGGGTAAATCATTATGGGGGACTGGGGCAATAGAAGATGGGATATTTGGATATAGAACATTTTTTCGACCTTTACCTCTCTTGTAGAGTGAAATGTCCACCATGCAGAAGTACCAATCATCATGGTGATTGGTTTGCTCCCTCCAAATGCGAGGAATAGCAAATGGCATGCCTTTTCTGGTACCTCGCAGCCATCCTTCTAATGTGGAACGGCAGCTTCCACAGCAAAAGTGAGGTGCCCATGATTTATCTTGATCGCCCATGGGCATGCCAAAGTAAGCATGATATGCTGTACAAAACTTCGTTCCTGTGTCAATTTTGTGCTTTACTTGCTTTGGATTGATGTAATGGCAGCAAACATAACAAAATGAATCTGCAGAGTGTCTGCATGGCCTATTGGCCTATCACTATATAATTTTAATTCAAATATCTGAAAAATACAAAAAAACATTTTGTAAAGAAATAAGAAACCAAATGTGTACAAATATTTAATAATGGGCCTTAACCAACAAAAACATTACTAATAAACCCCAGTTTTTGGGACATTTTAAATTTTGCACTTGAAATTACTTTTGCTCTCTCAGAAAAATGCCTTAAAAATGGCGAAAAAGTAAGATTTCTAAATTACTCACTGTGTAACAAAAATTTGGAAATTTTCTGTTTATCTTTCTTTTTTTTTTTTAGTGTTTCTTTATGAATTTGGGTATGCTGATTATGAAAATGATATTGGTTTCTTTGTTGCATCCCTTGATTTTTCACAAAACTAAAAAATAAGATTTTGCATGTAAATATACTACTTATGCTATATTTTAATTTATTATGAAAGTTTTAGCATGATAAACAGATAGAAAAAAATCCCTTAGAACAGCAATTATTTAATTAAAACAGCATGTCTCATGTACTGGGGCATATTAACCGGGTCATTTAGAAATTATTTTTTTATCGGCTCTTTCTTTTGTAATCACCATCATTACTTCGAAGCAAACACCAGATGTAGTCACCCATCATGGCTGCATCCCGCCTTCCCTGATACCTCTTCTCCATAGTTTGAATATCCTGATGGAATCGTTCACCATATTCTTCACTGACGTCACCTAAATTTATTCTGAAGAAGTCCAAGTGAAAATGTAAATAGTGAGGCTTCAATGACATTCTACAGCCCAGTCTTACAAAATTTTCAATCAAATGTTCAACAAGCCCTTTGGAGTTTTCACTTTTGGTATTTTCCAGAAACCCATGTACTACAAGCCGAAATGCTTGGCATGCATTCTTTTCAACAGCAGTCGTTTTCTAACTCTTTGCTTGCCAGCATCTGCCTTACTTGTGGTCCAAGAAATATCTCTCCTTTGACTTTGGCTTCAGACAGTTTTGGGAATATTGATCGTATATGTTGGAAGGCATCACCGTGAGTATCCTCGACCCTCGTCTGTTTGAACAAGAGCATTGTTTATGAAATTGTGAGTACCAGGGTTTAATGCTCTCTGGCAGGCCATTCTCTTCTCACATAGTGTTGGCCTGTCGCTCTACTGTCCCATAAACAAAGGAAGCATGAAACCTTTGTATATCCACCTTGCAATCCAAGTAGGAAACCCAGCATTTTAAAGTCTCCACAGACATCCCATTTGTATCTTTCATAGTTGATCTTCTGCAGTAAGTGCTTTACATTTTCACAGTCTTCTTTTAGGTGAACTGAGTGAGCTGCAGGAAATGACGGATATTTATTGCTATTGTGTAGCAAAACAGCCTTCAAACTTCTTGTTGAGAGTCTATGGACAGTCGCCACTCTGTTGGACTTAGTTGTACACCCACTCAAAAAGACCAGCCACATCAGAACAATAACACAAAGACTCATGAACTGCGTAGAAAGATGCAAAAGTCAGATGCCTTTTCCTGTAGCTTGAAGCCTTGCAGTTAGTATCTAATAAATTCCATTCTTGGAAATGTGATGTTAACAGCTCTGCATTGGATTTAGTAAGACCTAAGTCTCTTATTAAGTCATCTATTCTCGTTGATTTGGGAAGTGTGGAGACTTACTGTACTTGATGATGCTCCTTTGAAGTCAACCTCGTCATCCTGCTTGCAAGATGATTCCACTTCTGAAGTTACTTCTAAGAAAGGTGGATTGGGAATTGGTAATTCTTCACTGTGTGGAAATGGGGCAATGGAAGATGGTATGCTTGGGTATATTATATTTCTTCGATCTTTAGCTTTCTTGTACTTTGTAATGTCAACCATGCAAAAGTAGCAGTCATCATGGTGGTAAGTGGGCTCTCTCCAAACTCGAGGAATTGCAAATGGCATAGACTCGCGTCTACAACGTATTCATCCTTCCAATGTTGATCGGCAGCTACCACAACAGAAGTGAGGTGTCCATGATTTGTCTTGGTCATCCATTAGGGCGGGTCGTACTCAGGTGACAACATGAATCTGAAGGAAATCCTACCATCAGGGGTGTCTAAATTATGTGTTTTTACATGGGGAATTCAAATATGAGCTTATTTTTTGGATAGGATAACTCTAACCTACATCATTTTGTATTTCTAAATTGCCAATTTTACCCTTTTGAACCCCTTTATAATATATTAAAAGATATAAGGTAAATCATTTATATTGACAAGGCCAAATCAACTTTACATAAATTTATTAATAGGTGAACTGCATGTATATCACTGGATATAATTACAAAGATCATTCTCCTGACATCTTGAACTTTGCCAGGTTGCACAAATCCTGCTTTGACTCAGACTTGGACATCAGCTTCCTGCTGGTCTCCTGAGCCCTGATCCATCCATCCCTCTTTTCCTGTGAGAAGTACTTAGCAGAAGCCTCAGTCACCATTTTAACAACCCTCTCAATGCTTTGTGTGTGGCAAGGCCAGTTGCGCACCTCCATGGGGGTGTTGATGAAGTTTTTCACCTCTGAGGTGCTTAGAGAGCAGGTGAGAGGTGGCTCTGACACACCTTCTGACCAGCTGATCAAGTCACCGATGCTGGAAGCATCACAATTGATGTCAGGTGTCCTTCTGCTCCTAACAGAGGAGTCCCCCAGCTGAGTGTCCGGGCCCCCCTCTCCCCTGATGGCCAGGATTCTCTCCACCCCTTCAATCCTCTCCTTCTGATCCTCAGAGCAGAGTAGTGTTTGGAGGATGACTTCACTGTGGGCATACCAAGCAGATCTTCTCACAGTTGGCATCACAATATCCAGCACCTCCTTTCTCTGGGACTTGAGGCAGTCCAGCTGAAGAGGATGTGCCTAGGCCCTTCGATCCAGGAGTGCTTGACCTTCACGTTGAACCAACATGGGTAATACACTCCAATGATGAATTCCACAATGAATTGCAGAATCTTCAGGTTCTTTCCTTTAAGTCCGTGCTTTGACACCCAGAGCCTGAGAAGTCTGTTCGCTGTGGTGAGCCAGCGGCTGTGGTTTACTGGTCCTATCTCTAACAGAGCCAGCCCTGCAGGAAGTACTCCATCCCTGACTGCACAGACAATTTTATAGCTATAGTATTGATCAGTTGAGAGATCTTGAATGACCTTGTCAGGAAGCTTGATCAGTGGAGGGCCAACAGAGATTCGGGTGAAGTTTGGATTGATATCAAAGTCTGTAGCAGAATCAAGGAGCTTTCCTATTGGCCCGGATAATTTTTTGTCGGACAGAGTAGGGCCATCAAGGTCAACAATGAGATGGCGCAGGGGAAGTTCAACAGTGTGCAGGTTGCACACCAACCAGACCAGCTTTCTCCCCAGGTGCAGCTCCAGCTTCCGCATTACTCCACCTTTCACACCAGTGTTGACATTTGTTGAGTCTCCTCCAATGGCCAACAAGGTCTTATCATAACCCCTCTCTTTCAGCCAGGCAAACAGGACCTTAGCAATCTTCTCCGCATGTGACTCCTCTTTAGTTGCTTTCTCTGGGGTAAAGTGGAACAGATAGTAGCTGCCAGGCTCACTAACAACACTATAGTGTTCTTCCTTGATCTTTGCGGGAAAAGATTGGTCACTGCCCTCAGCTTCCATCATCACATTGGTCAGGTCAATCCGCCCATCAAAGAGGATGCAAGAGATCCCCCCCTCCTCCCTGCACTTCTTCTCGAACTGTTCCCCCAGCTCTCTCATCAACTTCTCCTGTGCTCTCTTGACCTTGCTCTTATCAATCACTTTACTTGTATTGTCTTCTGTGATGATTCCTGCGTCAATCAGAGCTGCTGTTGCTATCGCTGCAGTTGGCCTCAGCCCTATGCCATACCTTACACTAGCAAGGGCAATGTTTTGAATCTCATCATAGTTTTTCTGTACCTTTGCCGAAGCTGCTGGCTCAGGGTCAGTTTGAGGGAAGAGCTCAACTTCAGGAACAAACTCATCTTCATCACCACTTCTCTCCAATTCCAGATCCTCATCACCATCTGCCAAAAATCTCTTAACATCCTTCCTGGCTGCCTTCTCTGCTACTGCAGCACTTTCCTCCTTGCTCCTTCTCCTTTTCTCTGCCTTCCTTTCCATCCACTGCCTTTTCAATGTCCTCACCTGTCTCTTGTGCTCTGGTAGATCAGGACCCCCTATTTGGTGGGGTCCCTTACTTCCAACCTTCTCTTTCTGTCCCTTGATGTAGGCAAGATCTTTCACAGGAATCTTTTTCTCTCTGCTGCAGGAACAGTTAATGTGGGCTTGGATAACACAGCCCTCACAGCCTCCCCCCTCACAACTGGTAATCTGACACTTGCAAGTCAAAATATCAAAGAACTTGTCTAACTTGACAATGAACCTCTCTTTGGCATTAAGTTTGCCCTTCCCAAGAGAAAACTTCACTGCCTGATTCCAGACCTCCTTGAGCTTGGACATGATGGTCACTTTTTCATTGATAACAGGTGGCTTGAAAAGAGTATTAGCTTTGCTCCACTGACAAATCAGACCAGGGTAGATGTCACTCACCAGCTTCTCCACTGGGTAGTTCCTCCTGTCATCTTCACTTTGCTTCCTCAAGTAGATGCCATACCTCAGGATATCCCTCACAGTTGGCAGTTCAGACACCAACAGCTCCCGGCCAGTGCCAACAAGATTACTCAGATGAGAACTTGATTTCGTCCTTGTTCTAACTTGAGCCATTTTCTTAATGAGTTCGCACTGAAATAAAAACAATAATACAACAGTTAAGTATCCACTACAGACAGGTATTAACTCTTTTCAGCGCAAAATTCTTGGTTAAAAAAAGAGCTGAAATGGGCAAGAACAAATTTATCTGCAAATGCTAAACACATTATGCTTTTTTGGTTTCAAAATATTATAAAATGCTAATTTATCTGTTGTCTGTAATGCAAATAATTTGTTCATGTACTCTAAAAAAACTAAAGAAACATCCTAAAAATATTCTTTAGAACATTGAAATAGGCCTCATACTGCTCAGTTGTACTAAAAATGAACAACCTAATTTTAGCTCAAAGCAAAGTTGCTAATTAAATTTTGCTCAATGTATCACTATAATATGCGTAGAAATAGCTTTTTCTAAAATATAACAGAATAATACTCACATGTGAACAGTAACAAAAAAAATATCAGTAGATAATCACTAAATCTATCCCCTCACTGCAAGCCGAGGTGGTAAAATAGCTTCATAAATCATGAGTCACTTCAAATATTTCACAAAACGTTTTAGAATGTTCTGAAACGTTACATTCTAGCCTCTGAGAAAGGTGGCTCAGAAAATGGCTTTATGCGCGCCAGAAAACCGTCAAACTATTTCATATACCAAACTGTATGATAATTACAATTAAGTGGAATGGCACACCTTTTTATTTGAGTATTTAAATATTATTATATGAATTACATTATATGTGTTTATATGAATTACATTATATGTGTTTATATGAATTAGTTAGAACAATGCTCTATGAGAGATAACGTGAGCAGCCATGATAGAAAACGTGAGAAGACATATTCTGGGGTAACTACAATAGTAAAATAATCAACAATTTAATAATAATCAACTGCAAAATGATGTAGGTTAGGGTTATGAGAATTAAATATTTTCTTCAGAATTGTGTTCTATACACCAAAATATGTCATTTGAACACCCCTCTCCATTGATTTAAAAAAAATGCATAGTATGACCCGCCCTAGGCTCATCCATAGACATTCCAAAATAAGTTTCATATGCTAAGTAAAACTTAGTGCCAACAACAATCTCGCGCTTGACCTGGTTTGGGCCAATATAATATCCGCAAACATAACAAAATGAGTCTGGGCAGAGCTTACAAGCCTTAGTGCTAGCCATGAAAATCTGAAAAAATTCAATACGAGTTAAAAATTATTATGAAAACATTAAAATATACATACAATAACGAAAGAAAAGTTGAGAAAACCTTCAGTAATCAGTATTTTAATTTTAATATTTGCAAAAATCATAAAAATTCAAAATTTGTATTTCTACTGTACAAAAATCCAGTGACAGTAGAGAAAAACGAATACCAAAATTAAAATCACCATACCTAAATAATCACACAAACATTGAAAAATCAACATAAACAATTTTTTGTTACACTGTGAGAACGAAAAAGTTTCAGAAATAGACAATAGGCAAACTTTAAACATTCGAAAGCAAATGAAAAACAAACAGTTGAAAGCGAATTTAAGTGAGAACAACAAAGGTATTCTCTCTAGAATTAATAATAAAATGACTACTAACTGTATTAATATCAATAATAATAGTAGTAGTAATAATAATCGTGGTAATGATAGTAAGGATAATAATAATGTTTATGACAGTAATGGTAATAACAAGAATAGTGGTGAGGAAAACTCAATGATACTTGCACGAATTAGGATGAAAAGATTAAACTGCGTTATAAAGAGGTTTATTGGAGAAATATTGAAATCGTAACTACAAAACAAGGAAAAAGGTAAAGTATCAAAAGTTTTTCCAAATTTTATTCTGGGTTTGGTTTTAATGGGAGGTTATTCTATCGTACGCCGTAGTCTTCTTTAAATTCCATTCAGTTTGAGTTTACAAATACAATTTCTTCCGTGTTGAGTCTATATATATATATATATATATATATATATATATATATATATATATATACTGTATATATATAATATATATATATATATATATATATATATATATATATCGAAACAAAATACAGGCCTGTATATGGACGGTTTGCGATTGCGGATACTTGTGGTTTTTGGTCCAGTTTGGTAGAGGAAGTCTGAGGGAGTATGAGTGTGACTGTGATTGATACAGGTAAATTTGTGCTGCTTTGGGGAGGAAACACAAACTTGTGGTGCATCTTTCTCCTGAAAAATCATGCACTAGGACTGATAATAACTGGGGGTGCAATACAAACTAACGAAAATTGCAATCAGTTGAATATGGATAGGGATGTTCTTTGGACTAGACTAACACAGAGCACTGTTACTTTCAGTGGTGATGAACCACGTACGAAAGCCTCCTCAGTACATGCTCGCGCGTGTGTGTGTGTGTGTGTGTGTGTGTACACAATTATACGCCAATAATAAATAGAAACAAAGTCAACAATAGATTATAGCAATTTATTGGTGAAACAAACGTTTTGTTCATTCCTTCTGCAAGGCACCCTCATCAAGGTGCCTGTATAATGGGTACTGAACTGATGAAAGTCCGTCTTTGAGAAATGAAAGATCTTGTTTTTCTATTCTATTGTGCATTTTATTTGTTCATTGTTACCAACCGCAGGCAAATGACTCTCTTGACCGACGATACGCATTCCTGCGCTCCTGATACCCACCAGACTGTGTTCATTACCGACTTTTGGTGACCTTGCCACGCCTGGACTGCTTCCAATTTTCAATGTTTGCTTCTTATCTCCCGAGGAGGGAGGCACAGTGTCATCGAAACGTAGGGTTCAAAATAAATGTTCTTTGGCGTAATATATGTTTTCATTTTATTGTATCTACACTACTTATGTAACATATTGATTCACGCTGACAACACTGATATCAGGTTGGCTGACAGCCGTTGGAAGATAATTAAGCAGTGTTGTGTCAACAATTACTCTGAGACACTAACTAAAAAGTCATGGAGCAAGATAAGTCATATTGTCATAAGACTAAGACTACTCATAAAACTAACATTACAGTGATATATCAGAACTCATTCAGTGTTCGAGTTGATGTAACATTAACCAACTTTCATCATTGTCTAATCAAGGTTGATAACGTCAACTTCAAACGATGAAACAACTTTCAGATTCAACATTGAAAAAGTCTTATCATTGTGATTCATCAACTTCTCAAATCAATAATCAATCATTTAGAATGAATGTATTACCGATGGGAAACAACAAACAGTATATATATATATATATATGGAGCGAGAGAGAGAGAGAGAGAGAGAGAGAGTCGAGTATGGGTACAGTATATTGTTTATGCGACTCCCTATTATACTGTATATCATACTTTCGCGAAGAAAGTATACTTTGTACGCTCAGGTTGCGAGCAGAGGCAACTTTTTCCGCATTCATTTTTATCGGATAATTCTGAAGGTATTCCTCGTTCTTTCAAATTAGCTCTTGTTTGATAAGCACCGTATTTCATTCAGTTTTTACTATAATCTATGCTACGACTCCACCGTTCAACTTAAACCCTCTTTTGAGAGGGTTGAAGTATCCTACAGCCTATCCTATATATTGTATATACACACACACACACACCTTGGGTTTTGCTTCCGCCCGAATTGTTCATTCTGACGAAGGTCAAGTTTGTCACTCCACCTTAGACCTACAGTTTAACGTGAAATCCGAACCGCGCCCCACCACGGGCGGTCAGAAAATACAAAGCCCTCGCCCGGACTCGATCTCACGACCTCCCGATCAGCAACCCAGCGTCTTAACCACTAGGCTACCCAGGATACCCATTTATCTGCCGACCAATTTTTATTGTATGGAAGGATGAACAGCTGAGTTTTGCTGCGCGCCGCCAGCCGTCACCGGCATATATATATATATATTGGCTGTTTATATCCTCAGCTCAAAGATGAACAAAAAATCAACGCCTGAGTTGATTTATTTTGAAATTTGCCTAATTGCAAATGTTTCAAAACATTCCATCATCAACCCTCATTCAATGTAAGTCGACACACCTTTAGTCTACATTAAAGTACATTGTACTTTAATATACAGTAATATAGCTTGTTAAAGTCAAACGTAAAACCTTAGAATGGACAGAGAATAGTTTACATTAATTTTGAAAGACGTCTCTTCATGATTACGTGTTCCTTGAAAGGGGATGAAGTTTTAAACCATAAAGTTAACTTTTTAATTAAAATTAATTCAAATTCACAGATGTTAATGTTAAATATATCAAACAAAAAGGACATTTCCGGAGGAGAGGTCGATGGTACGGAAAGAAAAATTGGAAAAAGTATCTCGTAACTTTATAATGTAAAGTAAATTGATGAATATGTTGGGTTTGCTGTTCATACCTCTCTCTCTCTCCTCTCTCTCTCTCTCTATATATATATATATATATATATATATATATAAAATTTACATTTTCTAAAAACAATGTAAATGGTAAAAAATTATTCAATTGCGTCTTAAGATTCTTGAATAGCGTTCAAGAGGGCGTTGTTGGAGCGAGATGTCCGTGGATAGAGCAAGAGTCTTTGGGAATAGGAATTGAACGTTGCAGAATTCAAGTGACAGAGATTTTGGCGATATATGAATAGGATAAATATAAAAATTTAGATCGTCCAGGTTTTTACTGTTTTTTTGTTGTTGTTGTTGTTGTTTTTTCCCTTCTTATGCAAGCAAAATCCAAATAGAGGTGTATCATGGCCTTCTATACAAACGCCTTAGTAACAGACTGTTTGAATTAAACTAGCAGAATAATTAATTCAACACTACCTGCGTAGCCTTATCGTAGACGCGCTTCTACATAAATCTCTGGCCAATAGCCAAACTATCGATTAGAACTAACTACAAAGTAGTAATTAAGTCAGGGACAAGCTAGCTAACGATTACTATTTTGTTTTTTTTTAGTCTGGTGCGCAAATTCCTCCTTGTTTTTTATTTTCCTCCGCATGCGAAAGAAGACCCTTTATACGAGTCGAAAACGTTTTTCCTGATTGGTTTTTACCTTTTGTTTTTAGGGAGGAAGAATGTACTGTATTAACATAATGCCATTTTACTGCATTTGAGTTTTAAAAAAAGTTGCTTACATATAAAGTTTTTATGCTTAAAGAAAAACAAGTAAGAATTTATAGTGGACTAATTTTAACACGTTTTATTTTATTAATTTATTTATTTTGTCAGTTATTTATTTAATTAATTAATTAAGTAATTAATTCACTCATCAATTAGTTAGTTTGTCAATTCATTCATTCATTAATTGGTTATTTTTTGTCATCCCTCGATTTGGAGCAGATGGCGCAACTCTTTCCGTTCGTTCTCATTTCAGTTTTCGTCCAAGAATGAGAAATTTGAAAGTGGGAATCTCAAATCGATCCATTCTCATTCTCATCCACGGCTTTCCCGCTTCGTTTTAGGTTAGGTTAAATTAGTTAGGTTAAGGGTAGGTCAGGCCAATGTTAGATCAGGTTAGGTTAGGAAATATTAGCTATTCTCATTTCGTACATTTACCGTGAGTGCGAATGGGAGTGACATACTCTTCCAAATCAGAAAATCGTTTTCCAAATCTGGAACTCCCACTTCAAATATTCCCACTCTCAGACTGCGAATGGGAAAGGGAATGACATTAAGTGGGAAGTAATCGCTGGTTGGCATAAGCATAAATAAGAAAAAAACAAAACAGAATTGAAGTACCAATCGGAATACAGCATACTGGAAGCCATTTTGTTTTTCTTTATGAATTCAACATGGCTGTTGGATTTAAACAAAAATCTCGTACTTCTTAATTTTTTAATGCTCTGTGACAATGAAAATTTACTACAAATCATAATAATATTTTATTGAGTTTATTATTACTTATTATAACTCACTAGTATTTTATTAATTAAAATACTGGAGAATCACGTAAAGTGTTTTGATAGTAATTGGCATCGGATATAGAAATAAATTTTCTAGTTGATCGATCGAATCCATCTACTTCGCATTTACTTTCAGCGAAATTATATAAAAAATGGCCAGGACTTATTTTCACCTTTGTTACGAGTAAAAGTAAGTAAAAATGAAAAATAGGTGTTTGAGAGAGTGGAGAATTGCCTAAATATATGCTTAATTAACATAGGGCTTAGTTAGGTTTCGTCCTAGGGCCTAGGGCGAAAGCTAGGCTATACGCAGGGTCGGATTGAGGCTATGAGGGCCTAAGGCTAATAAAAGGGAAGGACCTATATATGTACTATATACAGAGCTGGGCAATAAATACATTGAATGTATTTAAATACTAAATACTAAATACATGGGAGAAATGTATTTAAATACTAAATACTAAATACATGGGAGAAATGTATTTAAATACTAAATACTAAATACATTTTACGAATGTATTTAGATACTAAATACAAAATACATCAATTGTATTTAAATACATTTGTAAATACATTTTAAATACATACAAATTTTAACATATGCATTCACTAATTCATGAGTAACAACAATATAAAATGCTTGATAAAGGATAAAGAAATAGTACAATCTAATTTCCGATTATATATTTCCCTTTTTAGAACAAAACAAAAACAAAAGAACTTAGAACTTACGATGTTCAACCAGTGACATATTATACTCATTATATCATTGCAAAATGAGTAACAATTAATGAGTAGATGAGACATAAACGTAAACATAAGACGTAAACATAAACATAAGGCACCTTACGAATTCTCTTTTATTTCACGGTTGCTGCGGATCAAAACCAATCTTTCAAAAGTTTTGTTTGAAAGAGAGTTTCTTTTGGGAGTCAAAGTGATTCCCGCGAATGAGAATATTCGCTCTACCGGTGCCGAAGATGGTAATGTCGTGTTATAGCGGAGGAACAGTCTTTTTATGAGAGGATGTTTTCCCAAACTGTTGAAACATGAACCATGCTGTACTACACTGTCGACGCGTCGTACTGTGCTAATACAGAACGTGTATTAAACCAGTAAAAGTATTTACATTTTTATATTTTGAGTATTTAAATACATTGTATTTAAATACTCATTAAAGTATTTAAATACTATATTTAAATACATGAAAAACAATGTATTTATAAATACAGTTCTAAATACACAAATGTATTTAAATACGTATTTAAATACAAATGTATTTAAATACTGCCCAGCTCTGACTATATATTACTATATATTATGTACTATATAAAATCTTCAAAGAAACAAAAATGTATATTTATTCAAATTTAACAACTAACAAAAATCAAAGCTATGCACATAAAAAAAACGGCAAAAACAGCATACATTTCAAATAAAGAATGATTTCTTCCTTCCTGGCTTTAAACTGTAATACCAAACAAAACATCCCCCCTTTCTTCGACATGCTGAATGATCTAGGCCCAAATTCCCAACGTCTGGAAAACAACTTCGGAAACAGATTAACCTTTTGAAGCCAATCATACAAAAATGGATGAAAATCCTACATTCATATCGACAATAATACACCATCACATATAATGACATAAAAAACTTCTTAACTAAAACTGAAAAACTCTTATTTTCCACCTCTGAAGATATAATTATGCAGTTATATATGATATTACTTAACCAATCTTATGACAAAGATTTAGGGTTTATAATATAAAAATTAAGGCCTAAACTCGAGGCCTAAAAAATATGAGGACATAAGGCTACAGCTTTATTAGTCTAATGGTTAATACGGCCCTGACTATACGTTATATAGGCTTAGTACGAAGTATAGCCTAACGTTTAATTCTATATTTTTTAAACACAATAGAACTCTCTCATTTGATTCTGCGTAGTCACGTTTATCTGAGCAAATACTAATTCCTCGAAATGTTGGGAGAATATCAGCACTTTCAACGACAAACGATATAATAATAAAAAAATCGGCTCCTGTCTTTTTAACAGACTGTGAAAACAAATTCTAAGAACAGTTTTTTGTGGTTGGAAAATAATAACTTTATTGAAAGTACAGTTTAGGGTGGAGAAATTTTTTACAAGAAAAAAATATCAGTGGAATTTTGTGTTTGAAACATTATGATGTTTTATCTAAAATCTTTTTTCAAATATTTCCTTTGTTTCGTAATCTCAAAATAAATTCACATAAATAAGAATTTAGCATTTCCGGAAAAGGTCCGATTAGGCTATAAGTTAGAATAAGTTAGGTTAAGTGAAAGTTAAGTTAGAATAGACTATAGGTTAGGTTAAGTTAGGTTAGAGTTAAGTTAGATTAGCTACAGGTTAGGTTATGATAGTTTAGGTTAGGTTAATGTTGTTAGGTTAGGCTATTTTGTCAGATAATTAGTTGAAATAATAAGTTTCTCCACCCTAAAATGTAATTTTCTTAATAAATTTATTATTTTCTAACCTCAAAAAGTTGTTTTTGTAATTTTTTTTCACGTCCGTTCGAAAGATCTTCGAAATAGTATCGAGGAAGATTTTATTCTAATTTTAATGTCTGAAATGTTTAAGAATTGTCTCTGAAAATGAATGTTAGATAGGATAGGATAGGTTAGGTTAGGTGTGGTTAGGTCTGTTCAGATCATTTTATATTCTTCGTCTCTGTTTCTGGAAATTTGAAAATTTTCTGTAGAAAAATTCTGCCTCCGAGAAAAATTTCAGTCTCAGAAAGTCTTAGAAATTTGGTACCATCGATCAAAATGTTTGTTTTTCAGACTGCCTCAACGCCACACTTATACGTTACATAATCTTTCATGAAATACAGACACTGAAAT
This sequence comes from Bathynomus jamesi, assembly GCA_023014485.1. Lineage (NCBI taxonomy): Eukaryota > Metazoa > Arthropoda > Malacostraca > Isopoda > Cirolanidae > Bathynomus > Bathynomus jamesi. Next base: position 318,949 of record JAJOZX010003513.1, on the reverse strand, counting down.
AATGCATCAGTAACTAAACTTATATTTTGCTACTGTTTATGACGACGACAACACTGACGACGACGGAAATCTCTCTCGTATAGTTCGTGTTGCCCTTCGGTTGTCTCACAGTAGAACGGGTTTGAGACAAAGCAGAATATACGTCGGAATTTTCGATTTTTTAAAAATTTACTTTAAAGTTCATGCAATGCAAATCCACGTGCATGACATAATATTCATAAGACGCAAAAGAGTAAAATATAGTAAAAAAAATATACTGTAGTGTTAGTTTTTAGTTTTTGTTCTAAACCCATGCTACAAATAAATCTAGCTTCAAGGGCATTGGGGTGGGTTCGATAATGTCATTGTAATGATAAATGCGAATTTTAATTTGATATTGAACCCGAGATGAATTTAAATGAGAGTGGGTATGAGACGATGCATGGGAGGGACTCTTTGCAAGACAAACAATTTGAACGACGGACCAAAAATTCTCGAGACAGCGACAAATTTTTCTTTAAAGCGGAACTTTTCTACAGAAATCTTCGTACTTCTAGAAAAAGACATCGAAATATAAACCAATCTAATCTAACCTATACCCGATGAAGACCTTAGAATAAATAGACCCGTAGCTCGTGCTTCTAATAAAATCATTACTGTGGCTGTATTCCCCTAATTTATTTATCTTAATTAAGAATATTCGCATAACCTAACACGAGTTCACCCAACCTAACCTATCCTAATCTAACCTAACTATACCTACGTAAGTTTTTGTTTTTAGAAACAAATATTATTGAAGTTTAATAGACAAAAAAAAAAGTACAAATTTTTTACACTACCATTTCGATATTTACTTTCCTCATGATTTGATCTTCCAGAGCGTATTATTGTCGATAACTATTACGTGGTTAAACTACTAAAATCTAAAATCAGAAATGACATATAGTTATTTGTAAGTTAAGCTCTTTATCTCAAATTTTGGGCCTTTTATTACTGGTACTCAAGAATAAACAGCATAAAGATATGAAGGCGCCATTTTATTTTAAAAATAATAATAATAAAATAAATGATTTTTGATTTTCGATGCGCAGATCATTCTTAGTTTGCTGACAACCGATGTTTTACATAGTTAAGCTATCGTAGCTTTGGTCTCGGGTTTACGTAGTTAAAGCATTTTTGTAGCTTGGGGTGGTCAAAGGGTGTATATATATATATATATATATCGTAAAGAACGACGCTTGTATAGGAGATATTCCGCGCAAGACGAGAGAGAGAAAACGGAACAAATGAAAAAATGAAGTACCACCTGGGAATCGAACCCGGGATCTTCCGATTGCCGGTCAGACGCGATACCATTACACCATGGACTCCACTCTTCCAAATGCCGTAATTCTTCTACATACTCGCAGAAACCAATGCCCCAAGGGGGCACCTCCCGCATGCCGTAACATTATATACATTCAACTGCAAAGAACACGCAGTATAAATAACGTAAAGAACGACGCTTGTATAGGAGATATTCCGCGCAAGACGAGAGAGAGAAAACGGAACAAATGAAAAAATGAAGTACCACCTGGGAATCGAACCCGGGATCTTCCGATTGCCGGTCAGACGCGATACCATTACACCATGGACTCCACTCTTCCAAATGCCGTAATTCTTCTACATACTCGCAGAAACCAATGCCCCAAGGGGGCACCTCCCGCATGCCGTAACATTATATACATTCAACTGCAAAGAACACGCAGTATAAATAACGTAAAGAACGACGCTTGTATAGGAGATATTCCGCGCAAGACGAGAGAGAGAAAACGGAACAAATGAAAAAATGAAGTACCACCTGGGAATCGAACCCGTAATGGTATCGCGTAATGGTATCGCGTCTGACCGGCAATCGGAAGATCCCGGGTTCGATTCCCAGGTGGTACTTCATTTTTTCATTTGTTCCGTTTTCTCTCTCTCGTCTTGCGCGGAATATCTCCTATACAAGCGTCGTTCGTTACGTTATTTATACTGCGTGTTCTTTGCAGTTGAATGTATATAATGTTACGGCATGCGGGAGGTGCCCCCTTGGGGCATTGGTTTCTGCGAGTATGTAGAAGAATTACGGCATTTGGAAGAGTGGAGTCCATGGTGTAATGGTATCGCGTCTGACCGGCAATCGGAAGATCCCGGGTTCGATTCCCAGGTGGTACTTCATTTTTTTCATTTGTTCCGTTTTCTCTCTCTCGTCTTGCGCGGAATATCTCCTATACAAGCGTCGTTCTTTACGTTATTTATACTGCGTGTTCTTTGCAGTTGAATGTATATAATGTTACGGCATGCGGGAGGTGCCCCCTTGGGGCATTGGTTTCTGCGAGTATGTAGAAGAATTACGGCATTTGGAAGAGTGGAGTCCATGGTGTAATGGTATCGCGTCTGACCGGCAATCGGAAGATCCCGGGTTCGATTCCCAGGTGGTACTTCATTTTTTCATTTGTTCCGTTTTCTCTCTCTCGTCTTGCGCGGAATATCTCCTATACAAGCGTCGTTCTTTACGTTATTTATACTGCGTGTTCTTTGCAGTTGAATGTATATAATGTTACGGCATGCGGGAGGTGCCCCCTTGGGGCATTGGTTTCTGCGAGTATGTAGAAGAATTACGGCATTTGGAAGAGTGGAGTCCATGGTGTAATGGTATCGCGTCTGACCGGCAATCGGAAGATCCCGGGTTCGATTCCCAGGTGGTACTTCATTTTTTCATTTGTTCCGTTTTCTCTCTCTCGTCTTGCGCGGAATATCTCCTATACAAGCGTCGTTCTTTACGTTATTTATACTGCGTGTTCTTTGCAGTTGAATGTATATATATATATATATATATATATATATATATATACAGGGTGTTTGAAAACTTTCTGTACAAATTGTAATGGGCGATAGGCAACACCAAGACAAACCCTTTTCGTCTATAAGTGTATGTCCGCTGACGTCACCATTCGGCACGAGAGGGCGCCGCTGCAATTAATTGGCTAAAAGGTGAAGTGGGTTAGACTCGCGCTTGCCGCGGGCATTCTTAAATCGGACGTAGTACGCGTAACATGGAGCGCTTCACGACTGCTGAGATGGCTGACATGCATATGGTGTATGGGGCTGCCAATGGAAACGGAAGAGCTGCTGTGAGGTTGTACCGACAGCGCTTCCCAAACAGACGTGTGCCAAACCACCAAACGTTTGCGCATTTGCATCGGCGACTGCGAGAAACTGGAACATTCCATGCAAACATGCATGACACTGGTCGGAAGAGAAACGTGCGCACTCCTGACATGGAAGAAGAAATCCTACGGCGATTTGAGGACAATCCAAGCGCAAGCACGCGAGGTGTTGCACGTATCCTCGGTGTGAACCACGACCTGGTCTGGAGAGTGTTGCACGAGCAGCAGTTACATCCGTTTCATCGTCAGAGAATCCAGGCATTACAATCTCGGGATTACCCTCTTCGTGTGGAATTCGCACGCTGGTTTCTGCAGCAGACAGCGGTGCAGCCTAATTTTCTGGCTTATGTGCTGTTCTCAGATGAGCCCTGTTTCACACGTGAGGGTGTGTTTAACATGCACAATTCTCACGTGTGGGCGCACGCAAATCCACATGCTACACGGGTGCATGCTCATCAAGAATGGTTCGCCGTCAATGTTTGGGCGGGTATCGTCCATGGCAAGTTGATTGGGCCGTACCTGCTGCCTGCCCGACTCGACGGGCGGGTTTATCGGATATTTCTTGAAGAAACGTTGCCGGAACTGCTGGAAGATGTTCCCGTGGCTATTCGTAGACGAATGTGGTTTCAACACGACGGGGCCCCAGCACACTCCAGCAACGATGTGCGGGATTATCTGAACGCCACTTTTGGGGACCGATGGATAGGCCGGGGTGGGCCCGTAGCCTGGCCACCGAGATCGCCCGATTTAACATGCCTCGATTTCTTCCTGTGGGGACACATAAAGAACCTCGTGTACGAGACTCCCATTTACTCAGAAGAAGACCTCGTAGCAAGAATCGCTGTCGCCGCTGGAACTGTTCCCGAAATGCCGGGAATCTTTCGACGTGTACGTCGGTCAATGCTTCGACGCTGTCGGGCATGCATTGATGCTACCGGTCGCAACTTTCAGCACCTTCTTTAAATAAACATGCCTTCTTTAAATAAACATGTTACGCGTACTACGTCCGATTTAAGAATGCCCGCCGCGGCAAGCGCGAGTCTAGCCCACTTCACCTTTTAGCCAATTGCAGCGGCGCCCTCTCGCGCCGAATGGTGACGTCAGCGGACATACACTTATAGACTAAAAGGGTTTGTCTTGGTGTTGCCTATCCCCCATTACAATTTGTACAGAAAGTTTTCAAACACCCTGTATTTATATATATATGTATACACACACACACACAGTGTATATATATATATATATATATATAAATAATATAATATACAGTGCTTTTTTTGTGACAAAAGAGGTGCCGGTACTCATATCTTGATAAGTTGTAAAATTTTTCTCCCACCCCTCCCCTCAGTCGAGATGGGAACGTTAATTTATTTGAACGGACGTGTGTCAACGTCGCTCTGAAAAAAAGGTGCCGGTACGCCGTACCGGCGCGTAGTCCGTCACAAAAAAAAAGTGTGTATATATATATATAGGTTTGGCAAAAGCTTTTTTCCAGAGCTGGAATTGGAACACGCAGACATTGCTGAATAGTCGGAGCATTGCCCACTTTAGTCAAGGGTAAAACATATTGAAATGTTCATTCACTATTTTAAATTTTGTATAAATGAATGATCGTGTGATGAACTAATAACTTCTGCTGTATATTTTTTTATGAAAATCTGGGATGGCGTATTTTGGCAGTTATTTGGCATTAGTTTATGGACTTGTGGAAATTTTTTTTTGCGTGTTGTTAAGAGGAGAAAATAAAAGAATGTGAAAAGGTTTTGCTTTTCAGTTAAAATTTGGTCGAGTCATAGTCCTAATGGATTCTTTATTTACCTTAGTCCGCGTTTTCTCCAAATCCACAAACACACTACACCTCACTTTAAATAGAAGTAGACGTTTCGTTAGACGTTTCATTATCCCAATTTTGCGAATTTTGAAACGTTTATTGCATTAGACATTTCGCATTAGTTAACCATTTCGTTAGACATTTCAGTAAGTCAATTGAAATGTCTAAATTGTCCCAATTTTTTAAAGAATTGAAAAGAATAATTTGAAATGTTGATTGAAATGTTTAATGAATTGTCTAACGATGAAATGTCTAATGCCTGAAAGTTTAAGGCGTTTAAGTCCAAGTATAAATTTAAGTTCATATGAGAGCAATTGCTACAAAGCATTACTCTTAAAAACTCTTGACCTTCAATTTTTATCCATTTCTTCTCGTAATTAACTCTGCGTCTTTATCAAATAACTTCCTGTAATTTACATTATCAAGGCCATTTATCAGTTTTAAATACTCGAATTAGTTCTCCTATAAGTCGATACTTTTCGAGTGAATAACGCATCTAGTTCAGTTAATTTTTCCTCAACTATTTTACTTCTCAGTTCGGGATTCATTTAGTCCAAACCCTTTCCAACTTATTAGTGCCTTTTCTCAAATATATGCTGTTTAACTTAGAGATTGAACCTAGGATAGGTCTACTGTATCTTAAGAAGCCTAGGTCTAAGGCTAGGCTCAGGATAATAGGCTGGTTCTTAGTCTTCGAAGACTTTACTAGACAAGGTCTAGCCAAATAAATGAAATTAATAAACGCATGAAAAACACTTAGAAAACCTAAACCTACATGGAACAAATGAATAAATGCGCAAATATAATAACTTTTTCTCCTCTTTTTGAGATAGCCTATAAATACGGACACTAACAGTTTCAAAATACTTTTAACCACAATGCTCATGCGTCTAGGCGTAAAGAATAGAAAACTAGCTTCTTATACAAATAAAATGGGTGCTGGTTAAGTGTGCGGTCTACCTAGCTTCGAGCAGTCTACCACAATTAAGCTGCGACCAACCAACCTACCAAAAAGGCAACCGTGAAGGCTACGATAAACTTTAATATATCTTAGTTTATTTGGTGCTGGTTAAGTATGCGGTCTACCATCTGAGTTTTGACAGAATATAAACTAACGAAAATATCACGACTTAACCTAACCAATTATCAAGGGCGTACAGTTGATATATTATTAATTATAACATTGTTTGTTTCTGGAATAGTATTTACTATTTACTAATAGATCAACTGTACGCCCTTGATAATTGGTTAGGTTAAGTCGTGATATTTTCGTTAGTTTTAACGAAAATATTCTGTCAAAACTCAGATGGTCAAAACTCACTTTAATACCAATTATTCAAAGAGAATGCAAGGTTGGATCAGTTATCCATTCGGATGAGTGGCCTGCTTATGCTTGCCTGAATACCCTAGGATATATTCATCAGACGGTTAATCACCAGAGACATTATGTGGATCCTGCAACTGGCGCACATACGCAAGCAATGGAACGTTCTTGGCTAGATGCAAAAATAGATATTTTAAAGAAGAAAAGGGGCATTCCTGTGCAAATGCTACAATCTCATTTAAACCATTTTTGTTGGAAAATGCTAAGAAAGGAAGACGAGGATCTGTTCGTAGCCTTCTTAAATGATATCCGCCCTGTATACACACAGTAATGCCTAATATAAGAGTTTGCAAAACATTAAAAAAAAAATTTTTTTTACAAACTTTTTTTGGTTTCTTTTAATAAATAAAATTATGTAATTAAATATATTTCTTGAACTAAATTTCTTATATTTTAATTCCTTTCCTTAAATACATTTATAAAAGTGTAATTTAAGATGATGTAGACCGCACACTTAACCAGAACTCAGATGGTAGACCGCACACTTAACCAGAACTCAGATGGTAGACCGCACACTTAACCAGAACTCAGATGGTAGACCGCATACTTAACCAGCACCAATAAAATGTTTAATTTCTACGCCTTTATATAATTATCTAAAACATTTAAGCACCGTTTCAGATATTTAAAATATGTAGTGAAAATTTTAAAATAGCTATTATTCATTTCAGAAAGCTAAGTTCATTATGATATATTAAAAAGACGTTTCATATATACAGGGTGTCCCATAAGTCTGGTTTCATAGGAAAATTTATTTTAAATTAAATTTACGAAGGTAATACGTATGAACTAAAACAAATGTTGAAATTGATGTCTTGTTTTGGGACCTTTATTCGTTGCGGGTAGAATAACACGCAGTGGCTAATATAAAAGTGAGTTATACTCGTGAGGAAACGGCCTCCGCCTTTTTCTCACGAGTGTAACTCATTTCCATGTTAGCCATTGCGTGTCCTCACGAGTGTAACTCGCTTCCATATTAACCATTGCGTGTTATTCTACCTGCAACAAAAATAAAAGGTCCCAAAACAAGACCAGTTTAAACAATTTTTTTTTTAGTTCTAATGTATTACTTTCGCAAATTTAATTTAAAATGAATTTTCCTATGAGACCGGACTTATGGAACACCCTGTATAATCAAACGTCTAGTACCATTTACAGTACTCTTCTATTCTATTTATTGCATTTATTAATCATTTTGTATCACGTCCAGACAATTATTCATTGCACTTTACACCTTATATTTTTTTATGCAGCTGTACTTTCATGGAGATAAAGGTATCAAGTAATAACTGAGTAAGTTCCATTCTAAGTCGAGGTAAAGCTACTGTTCAGTAAATTAGTCCAAAAATGAAATATCTGAAACAGATTAAACCTCCACAAAAAAAGGCGTAGAAGTAAATCAAGAAGTAAAGTCTTGCATTTTGTATTCGTTACCCTCTTTCACTGATCATCTTGGATCAACATATTGATATTCCTATTGTTGGTTTACGTCGTCGTCGTTGGCCTAGGCAAGCTACGGCTTGGGACCGTAGCGCATCTATCCGGTATAGGTTAACCTGGATGATGTAGCCATAAGCACTGCCGCTGGTTAAGTGCCAACCAGTGATTATCTCACTAGCCGTATTGAGTCCGTTAGGCGAAACTGCGACAGTACCAAAGGTGGAAAATATAACCCTTGGTTTTCTATTATTTATTTGTAAAATGGACATGGTATTAGATTAAAATAAATATTTGAATATAAATAATTAACTGACAATTGTGATATATAATTAATTATGTTTACATACAATAAAATAATATAGTATACATAAAATTAGTATTAATGTGGTTCACAATTGAATTATGAGGGGTAACTAATTTAAAATGAATTTATACTATTCCGAAATTCAAGACGGTAAAATTAACATTTATCTTGAAACTAAAATAAGAGTATTCACTACACACTCCCCCACCAGAGAGGAAGTTCAAAGAGTTCCGAACGACACAGATTTCCCTGGACCTTTTTGGTAGCTACATGTACCTCACTTAAGGTTGATTCCAAAAACGCAGGCTTAAGACGATCGATAGAAACCTTGTCGACCTTGGAACCGCGCTGGATGAGAAATGATTTGCGCGTACGTCGGAGAACTTCATAGGGCCCGTCATATGGACATTGGAGAGGCCGTTTTGGGAGAGGTACACGAACGAAAACGTGGGTGCAAGACTGGAGGGCTGGGGAAACAAAGATGTTCTGTTGGCTAGTCAATCGAGGGGGAACAGGCTGAAGGGACTGCATGTGAGAGGAAAGTGTTTGAGCGAATTCCGTAGGATCACATGACTTATCCCCTGCAGTGAAGTAGCCACCTGGTAGCCGCAGTGTTGTTCCATAGACTAGTTCAGCCGCTGTAGTCTTCAGATCACTCTTAAATGCAGAGCGAATACCAAGCAACACGAGTGGAAGCTTATCCATCCAATGGGAGTCTTCGTGACACATAAGGGATGACTTCAGCTGGCGATGGAAGCGTTCGACGAGGCCGTTAGCTTGCGGATGATACGCACAGGTATGCGCATGTACTGTACCCAACAAGCTGGTAAACTTCTTCCAAAGCGAAGACTCAAATTGGCGACCTTGGTCAGTGATGACTTTTGTCGGCAATCCAAATCTTGATACCCATCCATGAAGAAAGGCTCTTGCAACAGTGTCCGCTTGGATATCAGGAAGTGGGATGGCTTCAGGCCATCTGGAAAAGCGGTCGAGACAGGTGAGCAGATAACGTTGGCCTTGAATCACTGGAAGAGGGCCAACAATGTCTACATGAATTACCTCAAATCGCTGGGATGGGGGCGGAAATGCGTCAAAGGGGGACCTGGTGTGCCTTTGGACTTTGGCACGCTGGCAGGCAAGGCACGTTTTGGTCCAATGTTTGACATCCTTCCGCATCGAGGGCCAAACAAAGCGAGAGGTAACCAGGTGTTGCGAAGCACGGATACCAGGATGGGAGGGCTTATGAAGATCCGTGAAGACTGCTTTTCTGTGACATGGAGGGACATAAGGGCGAATAGCAGCTGTTGATACGTCGCAATAGAGGGGCACAGACAATCCTGGCATACTCATTTTCTTGAGGGAAAGTGAGTGAGTGGAGTCTTCTCTGAGCAGGTCTTGTAGTTCCGTATCCTTATCTTGATCCTGTGCAATAGCATTCCACAGTGTAGAGCTGAGGGTAACAGAAGTAATCTCTATTCTTGAAAGTGCATCCGCTGGAGTGTTCAAGACACCTTTGATGTGGCGGATATCTGTGGTAAATTGCGAGATATAATCGAGTTGCCTGATGACTCTGGGAGAGTGGTTACAGCTGTTTTTATTGAAGACAGTGACCAAAGGTTTGTGGTCGGTAAAAACACAAAACTCTCGGCCTTCAAGGAAATGTTGAAAATGCTTCACGTTTAAGTAAATAGCAAGAAGTTCACGTCCGAAAGCACTATAACGCGTTTGGGCTGGCTGCAGCTTTTTCGAGTAAAACGCGATGGGTGCTTGTTGACCGTTAATGGTTTGTTCCAACACTCCACCGATCGCAACATCTGATGCATCGACCGTCAGAGTTAGGGGGGCATCACTGATAGGAAATGACAGAGACAATGCACTATTGATAGCATTTTTGGCATTGTCGAACGCCTGTAAACTATCGCTACACCATACCAATTTCGTTACCTTGCGTTTGTGTGTGATCATAGCGTGTAGAGGAGCAAGAACACTGGCACAGTTTTTAATGAACTTGTGGTAATAATTTACCAAACCTAGAAACCGACGTAACTCACGCTGATTATTTGGCATAGGGTAATTTTTTATCACTTCACACTTGTCCTGAAGGGGGGTAATTCCGTGCTGCGAAATCGTGTGACCAAGAAATTCCAAGGTTGGCTGTGCAAACACACACTTAGATGCATTAATAGTAACACCGTATTGTTCTAAGCGTTGAAAGAGGAGTGAAAGATGTTCCTTATGTTCCTCTTCCGTTGAGCTGGCCACAAGCAAATCATCGATGTAGGCATAAACAAAGTCTAAGCCTCTGGTGACCTCATCTATAAACCTCTGAAAGGTTTGCGCAGCATTCCGTAGCCCGAACGGCATCTTCACAAATTCGAATAACCCAAATGGTGTACAAACTGCAGTCTTGGGAATATCCGAAGGCTCTACGGGAATGTGGTGGAAAGCCTTAACGAGATCTATTTTACTGAAGATAGATTTGCCGTGGAGAAGAGAAGTAAAGTCTTGGACATTTGGTACCGGATATCGGTCCGGGATGGTTGTCGAATTCAAAAACCGGTAATCCCCACATGGTCTCCAGTCTCCTGACTTCTTCTGGACCAGGTGTAGGGGAGAGGACCAACTGCTTTTGGAAGGTCTTATTATCCCAAGATCCATAAGCTGGAATTCCGATTTGGCAGCTTTCAGTTTGTCCGGGGCAAGACGTCTGGGTTTTGCAAACACAGGGGGACCTTTTGTTGTAATGTGATGGGTAATGGTGTGCTTAATGGTATCACCCATCTGCATCGGTTGAAGAATTCCTGGATATCGCTGGAAAAGGCACTGGTACATGGAATTAGGGGGAACGAGGGAAAGTGCAGAGTTCGAGGCGTCCGGAAGGGCAACCTGTTTGGCAAGAACAGAAAGCAGTGTGGCCTGGTCGCATAAGCGTCGCTTGTCAAGATCCACCAGGAGTTTGAAATGCTGGAGGAAGTCAGCGCCGATTATGGGATGCTGCACTTGAGCACAGATGAAAATCCACTTGAAGGATCGGTGAAGGCCCAAGTTTAGTTCACGCGACTGAGTACCGTACGTGGGTATGCGTGAACCGTTAGCAGCGTATAGAGGCGGAGATTCCGAGTGCGTATGGGGAAAGACCAATTTTGAGGGAATACACTGACTGACGCTCCGGTATCGACCAAGAAATTGACACCAGAGTTCCTGTCCTTTATGAATAACAGGTTGGCAGTGCGAGTACTAGACGCCATTAGGACTCGCTGCTGGGGTTTTCCGACGAAAAATTGCAAGGGGAGATGCACTTCCTAGCCTTCTTTCCAAATTTCGAGTGGTAGAAGCAGATCTTCCCGGAACTCGAACGATGCCTCTTCGTAAATCTTGACCGAGAATGGCTTCTTTGCCGTTGATTTTGTAGCAGAGAACAAACGTGGTTGAGTTGTTGACTTAACTCTTCCACTTTCAACTCCAGTTCCGATTGTGTGTTCACGTTGTTGACCGGAGCTGTGTCAATCTCCACTACTTTGTCGGCAGTTTCTGCTAGTTTATCAACTGGAGTAGCAGGATCCATAGTGGCCAAGACACGCTGAGCTGATGGAGGAAGTTTCTGCAAGAACAACTGTCTAAAGATGTCCTTATCGAAGGTTTGTGCGCGTTCGCCTAGAGCGCACTGCATAGCCCTCAGCATTTGAGTGGGCTTACGGTCTCCAAGTTCTTCTTTTGAGATTAACTGATGTAGTTTCTCACGCTCGGAGACAGTGGTGCGGCACAGGATGGCAGACTTCAGATCGTTGTATGGGTCCTCACTCGTGGAAGTAGACACGATGACGTCACGGACTTCAGAGATGATGCTCGCTGGTAGAGAGGACAAAACATGATCGTATTTCGTCCTGCTAGCGGTGATCCTTCCCAAGTTGAATTGTGATTCCACTTGGTGGAACCAAATAAATGGATCACCCGGCCAGAAGACGGGGAGCTTTACGCTCAAGTGGGAGATGGCACCAGCGTCGTCAGGCATCTTCTCCTATGCTTGCTGACGTACAAGCAAGACGACAAGTTCCAACGAAGGAGTGGAGGTTGAGACGAGCGCAGGCACAGAGCGCACGGGCAGGGGTGAGGGGCAGAGGGCACGAGCGACATTACAGTCTGGTCCTAGTCGCTCGGGTGAAGGGGGTGATGGGCACGAACGACGTTACAGTCTAGTCCTAGTCGTTCGGGTAAAAGGGGTAATCCAGCTCCGGGGTCACCAATTGTTGGTTTACGTCGTCGTCGTTGGCCTAGGCAAGCTACGGCTTGGGACCGTAGCGCATCTATCCGGTATAGGTTAACCTGGATGATGTAGCCATAAGCACTGCCGCTGGTTAAGTGCCAACCAGTGATTATCTCACTAGCCGTATTGAGTCCGTTAGGCGAAACTGCGACAGTACCAAAGGTGGAAAATATAACCCTTGGTTTTCTATTATTTATTTGTAAAATGGACATGGTATTAGATTAAAATAAATATTTGAATATAAATAATTAACTGACAATTGTGATATATAATTAATTATGTTTACATACAATAAAATAATATAGTATACATAAAATTAGTATTAATGTGGTTCACAATTGAATTATGAGGGGTAACTAATTTAAAATGAATTTATAACTATTCCGAAATTCAAGACGGTAAAATTAACATTTATCTTGAAACTAAAATAAGAGTATTCACTACACTATTATCTTTCTTTCCTTTTCTTCACAAAAAGGAGAAAAATCTTAAAAAACAAATCGCGTTATGCGTGTAAAGACTATTTCTAATGCGTGCGGTATTAACGAATAAGTACAATGTTTTATCTCTTATTAAAACTATTCTATTTTTTTTCACCAGTCAGTTAAGGTATTATTTTTCCTTTCTTCCCCAGCTGGGCTATTCAACATTCAAATCAGGAGGCAATTTTTCATTCTGTTTACCAACCTATATTTATTTTAAACTACCAAAGGCAAGATTTTTTTTTAAAATTTGTTTATACGCAACTCTCTAAATACATTGAAGAAAAAATCATATCTCAGAATCAGTTTGGTTTCAAGAAGGCCACAAAACAAAGCTACGCAGTTTCAGTCCAGATGCATTATGTAAAAACTTTAATGATAAAAAGTCTTCTATTATTTTGTCAATGGACTAGTCGAAAGACTTTGATGCAGTCTTCCACGGTATATTTATTGTTAAATAAAGAGATTTTGAACTAAACTGGTTTAAATCATATTTACGCAACACAACTCAATACATCAAACAAAATATCGTTAGAGAGAGACCAAGTTAAAGATTACTATGAAGTACCCCAAGGAGGTTTTCTGGTACTCCACTATTTTCATCTATAAATGATTTTCATAACTTGTATAATACAAAAAAAATTCAGCATGTCGCTGATACTTCTCAAACAACGATATCTTGCGTCGTATAATGAAAGAGTAAAGGTAGTTATGGTAGTTTGTGACTGGCTACAAGCCAACAAACTCCTAAATAAAAACAAAACCAATTTTGGTTAATCTTTAAAGTAAAGAAAACGATACTAACCTTTAAGTTAGTCATCGATTGGCATGCAATAACGCGCGTCGGGAAAGGAAATATAATTCGTATTTGACGATAAATTGGCTTTTCAGCAAAATACTAAAACCATAGATCACAAAATCTCCAAATTCTCGTTCATCCCAACAAAATTTATCTTTCTATCAACAGATACACTTCGAACGCTACATTTTTTCTAGTCTACCCACACCTCATATATAACATAATTGCGTATAACAACATCATCCAACCTTTAATCATAAACTAAAAAGGAATTATAAGAAAAATAAAGAAGTGCTTATTATGCTCATACTTAATTCATAAATCTTTACGCAGCTGCATATATTAAAATTTAAGGACACACGCGAAGTACAGCTGTCCTCCCGAGTATTCAGTTACAAAACAATTTGCCCTTAATCGAAAATGTCAAGAAATCAAACGCAAAACGAAGATCGGACACGTTGTATATATGGAGGATGTGCATATCTCCAAGTCAAATTATGCTCTTCACTGTAAAAGAAATAATAAAGGATACTGAGGTCGGGGGTTTGAATCCCGATCATACTGGTAATAATAATACAGGAGTTAGAGTAGTGGGCCGCATTAGTTAGCCTGAGTGTTGTGCCAGTTTATATATATATATATATATATATACATACGGGAAACGAGCGAGATCAGTAGAGACGTTACGCAAAAGGACAAGATCAATAAAAAGCGGAAACTAAAACCGGGTATGCGGGGTATGCAAGTGAAGCAACTTAATTATTTGGTCATTTAAGTAGAGACGAAGAAAGGGTAGTGTGTGAGAAAAAAGTTTAGTTAGGATTTGATTAACACAGAAAAGGTGAAAACAAATTCTTTGTCCTTCCTCACACAAGATGAACGATATCTCTTTAGCAATAAAAAATCTGAAAAATAAAGATTCTGACATCAGTACGATCCCGGTAATGATATACAAATTAGTATCCAATGAAATTGCAACATCACTCAGTAAACTAATTAATGAATGACTCGGTAACACTAGGCATATTCTCTGACAGTCTAAAGAAAGCCAGAGTGTGCCCTATATTTAAGTCGGGAAACCCATACACTTCATCCAATTATCGTCCCATTTTCGTATTGCCAACTTTAAGTAAATTACTGTACTTAAAGAAATCGCATACGATAAACTTACTAAATTCTTAGTCAAATACGATATTTCAAAAGTCATGTACAACATATCAAATCCACAATATCAAGATTTCTATTCATATTATTTAAACTAAAAAAGACCCATCCTCAAAACGCATTCCTTACCTTGTATTATTCCTTCATCCACCCGCATTTATTATATTGCATTACAGCATGGGGTAGCTCAAAGAAATACAGTGTATAAAACATCCTTTGGGAGTCATTTGTAAAAAATGTCCGCGAAGTTGCGAACCTTCTCAAATAATGATAACAAAGTCGCAATTCCCCCAATGTTTAAAGAGCTAAATATTTTAAAACTAAATCACTTATACAAATTTAATGTTGCTGTCAATATGTTCAAAGTTATCAATAAAAACCAACGTATATTACCAATTCAAAGAGCAATCACTCCCCATCAAATATATCATCATTATAACACTAGACTCCCCATGAATTTTATTCACAAACCAAACTATGCAATGGAAACTGCAGGAAATGAACTCTCTTTCAAAGGAGCAGATGTATGGAATGCAATTCCCATAAATATCAGACAGGCTTCATCACAAAATGTAATTCGCAAATCACTAAAGAAGTACTTCATTAGCTCCTAATAATGTATAAGTTTACTACTGCCATTATTACTATAGTAATTAAGTTTCCATTTTATAATTAACTATTTTAAAATATATTAATTTCATTAAGCACTTTTAATTTTATATTTTATCCTGAATTATTATTTTTTATTAAACATCACTTATTTCCTACTAAATTACAACTGCTAAATTACAGTTTTATTTAAAGCCGTTTAAAATAATCAAACATTACTGTTGCAAATTTTTACCTTCTGTTTATTATTATTATTATTATTATTATTATTATTATTATTATTCGTTATTACTATTACCATTGCTTGCCATATTCACTTCTCGTATGTAATAAATAAACTGAATCCCATTAATTTTGCCTAAAAAGCTTCCATGCTTCCAACGACATATTCAGATAAGAATACTGTGAACGTATTAATGTCATATTAGATATCTAAACTGTATAGAAATTATTGAAAAATATTGTAAAATTTCTTGTACGTTGCATTCTCTTTCTAAATAAAGGTTTTGTTTTATTTGTTTAAAGAATAATTTACCAAATATATTACAATTAATTAATTCTCATTTAACTTTCTTGAAGTAATTAAAAATGTACGACTCGCAAAGTTAGTAAGTTTGCTCTAAGCTTAACTACGATGAAAACTATGACACTTCTTTTCATTTTACTGTAGGTGAAAATATTTTTTTTTAAATTTTTTGAAATAAGAGTTACTTTTAAAGAGTTTAATTTGATACAATAATTCTAACGTTACTAATAAGTGTTACGTAGAACGGGTTTATTACAATTTCTGCCGATGCCGATATTTTTTTTAATTTATTGAAATAAGAGTTACTTTTAAGGAGTTTAATTTGATATAATAATTCTAACGTTACTAATAAGTGTTACGTAGAACGGGTTTATTACAGTTTCTGCCCGTACCGATGCCGATGCCGATTAATCGGTAGACCACTAATTGGAATACCATTTTCCAGTACAGGTTACAAAAGTTGGGCTACACCGACCTAAACAATCCGGGATACATCGAACTAAAATTACCTTCCGGTCCAGCGTGGTATCCCGACTTTGGTAACCTCTCTTACAATAATTTATTAAGATGAAAACTTTTTTAAAGTCTAACCATAAAATTCATTGTTTAAATTAATATGTTCTACTGTTGTTGGCTTTAAACGTTATATAAAAATAGTAATTTTACCTAAGTAAAAGATCAGCGTAAAGTTTGTTTGTTTGCTATTTACAATTATCATGAAGTCACACACGCACGCACACACACACACACTAAATTAAGCTTTTTTTCTCACACTACTCTTTCTTCTTCTCCACTTAAAAGATCAAGTAATTGATTTACCTCATTTGCATACCCATTTTTTCTTGCATACCCGGTTTTAGTTTCAACTTTTTTTAATCTTGTCTTTTTGCGTAACGTCTGTACTGATCTCTTTTCCCGCATATATATATATATATATATATATATATATATATATATATATATATATATATATATATACACACACACAGGTTTGTTGTAGAGTCCTTGAGAGGTTTTAATTTTTTTTATTTTTATACACTTTTTACAGTTTTTAAATATCCCAAAATAGTAAACGGGATTATAAAGCTCAACTCTAAAACTATCAAAGTTTTTGCAGACTTTAAACTGTCATTTTACACTTACAACATAAAACTCAGTGAGGAGGGCAATAAAATGGCACAGCGCTCAGGCCGGATTAATGCGGACATTCGCGCTGACTCCTGAATTAATAATACTAGCACCATCGGGAATCGAACCCTCAATTTCAACGTCTTCGCTTTGTTTAAAGGGAAACGCCGTTACCCACTGATCTACGGGAGCTACGGGCCCTGGTTACACTTTCAACAGATCTACCATCTTTGGGGATGCAGCGTTCAATCCTACTATGCAAGAATTATGATAAAACACACTTTCGATTTGTTCCTGCGTGATTTGTCGAGCTCTCGTTTCGATTCGTGCCTTCACTTTTGTCGAGTGTTGAGGCTTTGTGTCGTAAACGAGTCTCTTTACATGGTTCCGTAAAAAGAAGGATGAAAGATTTAGGTTGGGTGAGCACGGTGGCCACGGAAGTTTTCCTCCTCTCTCGATCCATTTTCCTGGGAAAGTTTGGTGAATAAAATGCTGTGAAATGAGGGAGAAAGGAGTTTTGTAGAAAGGTCACCTCCTCATAAAAGAAAAGGTCAATGACCTTTAACATTCGTAAAAATTCACTTGGTTTTTCGCTTCCTCAAATGCGATAATTGTATCGATTAACGTTACTAATGAGATGAAATGTCGCTTCATTTGAAAATGTTATAAAAACTCCAAAAAGATGGATAATTTCTGATTTTCGTTCGAAATTGTTCGCGGAATTCTAGTCTGAAGCGATATAATCCTCTTCTCTTAAGTCTTGGACAATTTGAATTTTGTAATCATACTTATACAACCTTACCGCCAAAGTTTTACGCATTTTTTGAATTGGAATGTTTATAGATTCTTGTGGGACTCCACTGGTTAGCATCGCCTTGTCGGATAAATTATCTTTTAAGCTGATGTACTGATGACGATTTGACAATATGATTTAAACCAATCGAGTATATTTCCTCTTATTCCGTATATGTGAAGTTTATTCAATAAGATTTCATGCGAAAGTGTATCAAATGCTTTTGACAAGTCGAGGAACATCAAGGCAGTGTGTTTTTTGATGTTTAAATTTTGACATATATTTTCTAACAGCATGTGTATGGCATCTTCCAGTGTATGTCCACCTCTAAACCCAAACTGTGTTTTAGTTAAAATATCGTATTTGATTAAGAATTTAGTAAGTTTATTGTACATGATTTTTTTCATATACTTTACTTAAAGTTGGCAATACGGAAATGAGGCGATAATTGGATGGAGTATTTGGGTTTCCCGACTTAAATACGGGGCATACTCTGACTTCCTTTAGAGTGTCAGGGAATATATCTAGTGTTACTGATTTACTCATTAACTTACTGAGTGGTATTGCAATTTCATCGGGTACTAATTTGTATATTTTTACAGGGATCGTATTGATGTCAGAATCTTTATTTTTTAGATTTTTTATTACTAAAGAGATGCTGTATTGTATGGTGGAATTGAATCAAAGAAAAATGAGTTTGGATTTGGTTGTGGCACGTATTGTCGGTAGTGAGTGTCCGTAATTGGGATCGAGGCTGTAGTAGTGTAGTACTGGAGCCGATATTTGCAAAGAAGCTGGTTAATAAATTGGCTGTCTTTGGGGTCACTGCAAGAATTTCCGCCCTGCGTGAGGGGGATAAGGGATTTGTTTTAACCTTTTTTATGTTAATTAACACTTTCAGAGTGTTCCATTGGATTTTTGTTCGTCAATTTTTGAACAATAACGATCTGCTTTTGTTTGTTAAAAAGAAATCATAAAAAGTTCAAATCCAATAAAATACAGTATTATAATCCAAATCCAAATCCTTTCATCCTAGTCAGAATCCGAATCTAAGGAAAATACCTTCTAATGTGGATTCATCAGTGTTGCAACGTGTATATATATATATATATATATATATATATATATATATATATATATATATATATATATATATATATATACAGGGTGGGTAAAAAAAAGTGACCTCTTAGAGGTAAACTGTCATATTAAAATAAGTAAGGGGACTAGAGCTCCCAAACTTGATTGATGCTTACCTTAGCATGTTGTTCGTCTTAATTGAGAAGTTGCTCGATGTGTCCCCCTTCCTGCCCAAGGCAGGCGTCCAAACATGGACGCCACTGATCAATACGCCTGTTTACATATCGTTGAGACACCCTTCTCCCAGCCGAGCAGAATTCTTTCGCGTAGTTCATCTATGTCTCTTATATTGGTACCAGGGATGTAAACTTTGGACTTTAGAGCTCCCCAAACACCATAATCTAGTTTGGCATGCTCTGTGAGCAGGGGCTCCATCTTGTTGGAAAGTATATCTTTCACCACTAATTTGTCGAATATCAGTTAGATAGAGTGAAAGATATACTTTCCAACAAGATGGAGCCCCTGCTCACAGAGCATGCCAAACTAGATTATGGTGTTTGGGGAGCCCTGAAGTCCAAAGTTTACATCCCTGGTACCAATATAAGAGACATAGATGAACTACGCGAAAGAATTCTGCTCGGCTGAGAGAAGGTGTCTCAACGATATGTAAACAGGTGTATTGATCAGTGGCGTCCACGTTTGGACTATGAAGTTTGGGAGCTTTACTCCCCTTACTTTTTTTAATATGACAGTTTATCTCTAAAGGGTCACTTTCTTTACCCACCCTGTATATAATATATATATAAAATATACAATACTTGAATTTATAATTTCTTGCATTAACCTAAAGTTAAGGAATTATCTTAATGAAAAATGTAAAGAAATTTATGTAAGAACACAAAATGTCAACAAAAAATTAACGATTTTTTGTACGTAAAAGTTAATTGAGATATCTGTGATAATTGTAATGGAAAAATTATTATTATTATTATTATTATTATTATTATTATTATTACTATTATTATTATTGTCGGTCATGAAACAAGATGGTGTTACACTGTAAGGACAAATTTGTTGGCGGTGTGATCATGCGGGTCTCATTCCAAACTCAGTCATTCTTATTCCAGTCTTGGTCTGAGAATGAGGAATTCCAAAGTAGGAATCTCAAAGAATGAAATTTTCAGGTCGATCTCTTCCCATTCCCAGTGTAGGAATAGGACACACAAATGCGTCACAGCCGTAATTTTTATACCCTTTCCAAAATCAGGAATTTTCGGAGCAAGTGTAGTTTACGCTCCCCTGTGGTGCCTAGTGGAGTTTACGTTCCCCTACATTATCCTAGTGTAGTTTATGTTCCCCTACATTATCCTAGTGTAGTTTGCGTTCCCCAACTTTGTTCGCGTATACCTAATCAAATAAAATGTTAAAGCTAACGAAAATATTACGTCTTAACCTAACCAATCGTCAATTTATATATATATATATATATATATATATATATATATATAAGTCGTAATATTTTCGTTAGTTTTAACTTTTTATTTGATGGATTCATTTAAAAAATGTCTCCTAAAGATCCTAGTGTAGTTTACGTTCCCCACCTTTGACCTACACTTTAGCGTAGTTTGTGTCCCCTTTTGCTTCAGGAGGACGTAAACTACACTTGCTCCCCACTTTCCCAAGTTTAGAATTTCATTTCGAACATTCCCACTTCCGGACCTTGAATGGGAAAATGGGAATGGCACCAAACGGAAAGTAATCGGTTGGGTCATTGTTTACCCATCATATAGTTTTAATTCTTTACTCTGTGGGCATGAAAATTGCTATGCGGATTTCACTGAAGGTACTGGCAAAATATTAGGAAAACTGTAAAGTGACTATCTTCGATCATGACTTTACTGAAATTATCTCCCGTGGTTAAAGTGTCTTGTATGCTACTCGAAATAGGTGAATATTATATGCCCTTTGTAAGTTTGAGATATTTGTGTATAGTAATTTTGCATAAAACAGATAGTAAGTTACATATGTCATATGTCATTAATTATTATTAACTAATATAACTTTATGATGACTTTATGATGTTACATTTAAAGACTATATATATATATGTGAGAGAGAGAGAGAGAGAGAGAGAGAAGAGAGAGAGAGGGCGACAAGCTTGATCTTCGTGAAATGAGGAATCATCGCACGGAACATTTGATAGGTTAATGCAAAAAACTTCACTTTTTTACGTGAAGGTCAAAATATGAGAATAAAAACCCACTCTAATAGACAGAGTTTATTTCCACGACAGTTTCGACGCCCACTGGCATCCTCCTCGGGTGGATACAGAAACACAAATGAAACAAAACAAGAGGGAAATGTAGTTATAAGCTGACCCCTGTAATAAAATGCCCTTCTGGTTTCGGGAGAACGATATCTAACCTAGGTGCGAATTTCTCAATGGTCTCTGGATTATTTCCTAATTGCCTTTTTTCATTCGTTTTTCGGTTTATAATTTCTGTATAATAAACAACAATGTAATAACCAATGCAATAATAAATTTATAATTTCTGTAATTAATAATTATGCAATATTAAATGTAATAAATTTAATTATAAATGTAATAATTATGTAAAAATAATAGAATCTGTATGTTTAGAACAGGAAGATAGTTTTAAAATTTGTGCGAATGTACTTTATGAAAATGCCCCTCCTGTCTCGAGAGAATGGAATCCAACCTAGGTGCGAATTTCTTAACGGTCGATCCCTGAACTGTTTTTTCCCTCTTGTTTTGTTTCATTTGTGTTTCTGTATCCACCCGAGGAGGATGCCAGTGGGCGTCGAAACTGTCGTGGAAATAAACTCTGTCTATTAGAGTGGGTTTTTATTCTCACATTTGATAGGTTGAAAGGGGTTGGACAGAATAATGGAAACACCCGCATTTTTTGTGTGTTTTCTGATATCATTAATGGCGTTATGTACTTTATTAAATTAATATGTAACTGCATATAATATTGAGAACATCTTCTATTTTAATATGTTCATATTGGTTTTCCATGTTCTTTTAAAATTAATAAAAACATAGCGCTTGGAAAAGATGTTACTGCCTGTGAACGGGGCGTAATCGTAGGAGCCCGTTTGGTTGGTATTTCAGTAATAAAAGTCACATAATTGCTCCTGTATCTCGAGAAACAGTCCTCAAGGTTATGAATACACGCAAAAATAATTAAAAAAGAACATCAAATAAGGAATATAGTGAGCGTAAAGCACCATTGACAGAATGCGACAGAAGAACCTTATATGATAATTATGAGCTGTGAAGAATCAATCAAAGACTGTTGCATCAAAAAATTTTTTTTTTAAATTTAACAATAGTCCGCAAAGACCAGTGTCAGTCATAACTGTGTTATGGGAACTGTAGTAAAGCCTATTTTAACACGAACCAGTACCAAAGTTCTAATGAATTTGGAGTTGGGGAGAATAATGGGAACAATTCTGCGCTTATGTGGTGGTGTTTTTTTGGTGCTACTGTAGTATGCGGTCTACCGTTAAGTTTCTACTGTAGTATGCGGTCTACCGTTAAGTTTCTACTGTAGTATGCGGTCTACCGTTAAGTTTCTACTGTAGTATGCGGTCTACCGTTACGTTTCTACTGTAGTATGCGGTCTACCGTTCAAAATATTTAAAAGGAATTGAAAATGAATTGAAAGGAATTATAATTTAATTTACACAATTAAGGAATTATTAAAGAAGTTAAACATACTACTACCGCATACTTAACGGTAGACCGCATACTACAGTACGCCCTTGATGATTGGTTAGGTTAAGTCGTGATATTTTCGTTAGTTTTAACGAAAATATCACGACTTAACCTAACCAATCGTCAAGGGCGTACAATTAACCTAATAATAAAATAATAAGAAGATAAGAAGCTATAATTAAAAGGTAGACCGCCAAATCGTAGGTAGACCCATACTACAGTAGCACCGTTTTTTAAAATTTCTTTCCATGTATTCATAACTATGGAACTGTTCCTCAAGGTGCAGGGACAATCACGCGACTTTTAATACTGAGATACCAACCAAACGGGCTCCTACTCTCATGCCCCTTTCACTGTCAGTAACATTTTTTCCAAGCGCCATTTTTTTATTTAATGATATCAGAAAATACAGCACCGAAAATGCGAGTGTTTCCATTATTCTGTCCATCAAATAATATATATATATATATTAGTGGTGGACCGGATGTCAGTTTTTTAACATCTGCGGATGCGGATTTTTAATTTCACTATCCGCGGATGCGGATGCGGATATTTAGTTAATCTATCAATATAATATAGAATTATGAATATATCACATAATTTTTCAAATTTCGTGATATTACTATTATGGCAGGCAATGCATAAGAATCAAAATTAATATTAATGTTTTCATTATGATAAAAATAACTTTTTCAAGAGTTTCAGCGACAGTGGAGTACCCACAGCGGCACAGGCAGTGTTTGTTGATTTAATGGTATTTATATTTTGAGTTTATATATTTGTTTGTTCATTAATAATTAATACTTTACATGAAATGTGCATGACTGGGCCTAATAAGCTACTTTATAAGTTAATTTAATTGTAAATTGCATAATTTATTAGAGGAAGTATCCGCATAACATCCGCAGTCAGAAGTGCGGATGAGGATGTTAAAAATGATGCGGATATCCGGTCCACTAATATATAATTATACTGTATATAATTTTAACACCTCAACTAACGTTGGTGTAGGTCGGAACTTAAGTTTCTGAAAATAATTTGCAGTCTGCAAACTTCAGACGTTGAACCGCAACCCTATTTAAATATAAACGTTAACTGTTTTTAGGAAATTATAAATGTTTCCGGTAAAACATAACGAAAGAAAACGGCTTCTCTTTAAGCGAGCCAAAGTATCCATTTTCTTTGGACTGTCGACTAGAACTAAGGGGTACCTAAAGAAAGATTGTGGATATATATTTTATTTTATTTAAAAATTGGGCAAAACTATTCATTCTATGGGATATAATGCCCGGTTAAGTTAAATGAATGCCCAGTTTGGTCAACTGTATGCCCTTGATAGTTGGTTAGGTTAAATTGTGATATTTTCGTTAAAACTAACGAAAATATCACAACTTAACCAATCGTCAAGAGCGTACA
Source organism: Bathynomus jamesi (assembly GCA_023014485.1). Classification (NCBI taxonomy): domain Eukaryota; kingdom Metazoa; phylum Arthropoda; class Malacostraca; order Isopoda; family Cirolanidae; genus Bathynomus; species Bathynomus jamesi. Next base: position 294,817 of record JAJOZX010003513.1, on the reverse strand, counting down.
GTTGACCTAACCGGGGATTCAGTTAATCTAATCGGGATTATATCCCATAGGATGAATTGTTTGTTTTATTTGTCCTTTAAATTTTTGTTTTAATGTAATTGAATTTGTTGGGTTGGGGTACCCAACTATAATAGTGCCAAAAATTGTATATACATTGTATGAATTCTACAGTATTAATGATATTTTCTACTGTATATACAGTGTATGAATTCTACAATATTAATATATTAATGATATAGTGCTGGAAGCTGTAGATATATAAAAAAGTCTGTAGAAAATATAAATCTATGCCTATGTGGTTTGTCATTACTGAAATATATATATATATATATATATATATACACACACACAAAATATTCTTACTTTTTATTATTTTTTTTTACTTTTCGGTAAATTCCTTGTCATCCTCAGTACATCTATCTTTAACCAAAAAGTAGATAAAATATTATTTATCACTAATAATAAAAGAAATTAAAATGTAAAATATAATTAAATTTAATTAGATCATCAATTAATGAAATTAATTATATTATTAATTAAGATAATTACATTAAAAATAATTAACTAAAAGCAGTTAATTGAATACAGAGTTTAAACTTTGAAATTTACAGTTTGGGACTCGAACGGGTACAGTAAAACCATATCTAAAATAGCAGTAAAAACGTACAGTTTCTGAAAAAAATTCGCCTAGAAACTTAAAATTTCTAAAAAGCATAAAAAAATACTAATTAGTAATGATTGAGTTTTGTTTATGAAATTTCATTAAAATATTAAAAGAGAAACGTATTATTGCGATTAATAATTTTGTACGCTTTGTGGAAATTTTACGTTTCTAGGCGAACTTTTTTCAGAAACTGTACACCTAAAAGAGAAAAGACTTTAATTAAAATGTTGGAAATTATAAATTAAAAATTAGGAATCGGAATTTTTAAAACAAATTGAAATATTAATTATAAATTATAATAAGAAAATTATAAAAATTTTAACCGAAATTATATATAAACATTAAAGATTATAAATCACTTTCTTTTTAATAAGAAAATATAACCAAATCATTGGAAATTATGTTATGTTATTTTATGGGAATTATGGTTATGGTTTGTTATGTTATGAGAATTATGGTTATATTATGTTATGTGAAGAGTGTGAGAACGAGATTTAAGAAACACAAATTGATTTGTTAAATAATAATGTTTTGGGACTGATAATGATAATGTTTTGGTCCCCCTCCGTCATGTGACGGAGGGGGACTTACAATTTTACGTGGGGATCCAAATCATCTAAGGATCGTTACTTTATCTGGATGCCGAGGACGGTCCCCCATCCAACTACTAGCCATACCCAATGTCGCTTAACTTCACTGATCTCCGAGAAGTGATGCTGCGACGTGGCTACGACGGAGTAACACGAGCTTTCGACTTATTCTGACGTCTTTATCGGGTGCGATAAACGCCTCAGAATAAGTCGGAAGATTGTGCTTCTAATAAACCCATCAACTTATTGTGGTTTGCTCTGGGTCTGGAGAGTAGCTGAATGGGAGACCGTTGATCCTCCGCGTCCAGATTATGTCTATAGCGACTCGTGGTTCGGATCCCACGTGAAGTTTAAGTCCCCTTCGTCATATGACTTTAGATGTTGCCAAAGTTGTTAGACAACCCAATCAATCAAGTTATTGCGGTTTTATTTACCAAATTATAGAAATTATAAATAATTTTCCTTTAATAAGATTACAAAATGAATTTGTGATATTAGTGACAGAATTTGTACGATGAAGCAAATGCGACTCAACACTCCTTTCTTTGGACCACTAGAAATACGAATGGTTCATTGGGTGATCCTGTAACGTCCTTCAACCACGAAGGGACATTAAGACGGGTGGTAAACAAGTAGGAAAAATAACTGCCTTTTTTAAAGGAGAAAGGGCCCGAATAAAGTAAATTGTCCCAAAGAAGAGTGACCACTCTCAACCCTCCAACTATCGCCCGATTGCTTTGGTTTCTTGCTTTTCTAAACTTTTTGAATCTATCCTTAAGACTCTTAAACAACTCTCTACTCACACTCTTCTTTCAGATCGTCAGTATGGGTTCCGCGAGGGACGCTCTACTAGCAATCTTCTTGCATATCTCTCTGACTCTTGGTCATCCTCCTCTCGAGATCTTGGTGAAACCTTTTCTATTACACTAGACATATCCAAAGCTTTTGATATAGTCTGGCCCAAATTCTTAATTTCCAAACTGCCCTCCTTCGGTTCCTATTCTTCTGTCTGTGCCTTCATCTCAGATTTCCTTTCTGGCCGATCCATAGATGCGGTTGTAGATGGCCACTGTTCTTCTCCTAAAGCTATTAATAGTGGTGTTCCTCAGGGCTCTGAACTGTTACCCACTCTCTTCCTTTTATTTAGCAATGATCTATTAAGTCGCACTTCCTGTCCTATCCACTTCTATGTCGATGATTCCACCCTTCACTTCTCCACCCGCTTCACCAAACATCCTCATGTCTATGACTTCCAATCTTTCAAAAGCAGAGTGTCCAGATCTCGAGAACTTTGTATCTTGATTTTGTCCTTCTTCTTCTTCTTCTAATAGGGGAAGGGGATGTTTTTCTGGGCATTTGCCCTTGGGCCCTCATTCCTGCATAAAAAAAAATTGCCTGCAGTGAGCCCGCCACTGCTCACCATATCCCTATTTCTCAGACTGGCTTGTGATAGTCCATGGCTGTGCTGAAGACACTAATGTTATGGCAGTAAAAACGATATTGCGGAAGGAAACCAATTTATGGGTGGTTGGTTGTTTGAAAAAAAATCAGAGTTGTTTCATATAATAATCCATCAGGAGGGTCAGAAACTGGCACAGCGCTCAGGCCAACTAATGCGACCCATTGCGCTAATTCCCAGATTATTAATTATTACTAGCACCACCGGAGTCGAACCTCCGATCTTGGTGTCTTCACTTCACTTTCAGGGAAACAGTTTCCCACTGAGCTACGGACTCTGGATTGAAATGGTGTTGCTCCTTTTGTTCGTATGTTCAGACTAGGACTAGGCTAGGAGAAGACTATAGGATGTTCAAATAGTTTCAAATATTGATTTGTGCGCTGTTTCAACTGTAGCTAAATTCTTCTTTGTACGAGGGTTTATCCTCATTACACGTTATGTTCATAAACCACGATGGGACAGATTTGAGATAAAGCATTTTTAATTCTAAAGAAATTTGGGATTTTAAGACGGTTATCGAAGGTGAAACGAAAATCTGTTTCATGATAATAATTTGTAAAGATTTTAATCAGTTAATTGTTAAATACATTAGATATAGCCATAAAAAGATATTTAGTGACTTGCAGCGGTAGAAATTAGATTCTTTGATATATATATGCCTATGCGACGGTAGGCCCGCTATAATATGCAGAATAAGAATGGAGTTAAATGCTATAGGTCACCAATTTGGCCTTTCAACCAAATAAACAATATTTAATAAAGGAGACAGAAATGACTTTGAAGTTTTCATTTAATTAGAAAAATAAATGAATTATTTGTTTACAGTGATTAACAATTATTATTCGAAATTTGTGCAATATTACAATGAAATGATTCTTGACAATAAGAAATGATTTTATACAGTATGAGTTAAGTGCTACAATAGTGATAGGAAAACAATAATTAAGGTAATGAAATATATGGTATTGAACACAACAGTTATTATTGGTTAGATTAAGTTAGGTTAGATTAGATTAACAAAGGTTAAGCTATTTTTTTAAACTATCGATGTTATATCACGTCTACAAAATTGGTATAGGTCCCTGACAAGTATACTTAACACTGTCACGCGGTTGATTTAAGTGGCTCAGAAAAGCGTCTGAAGCTGACGATTGTTTTTAAATAGAAAGAACGCATCGCCTACGTTGTCTTCAAAAACTGGTTCACAAAGAGAGCGGCAGTTATATAACCAAATTTTCTCATGATAACAAAAGAAAATATTGGTTATATAGTGTAACCCCCACGTAAAGCCGTTGGGAACCTCATCGCTGCGTCATGTGCCTAGTTAGATATATTTTGTTAATGAAACCAAAACAGGTTTTACGTGAATTTACAGTAATTTTTGAAAATCTGGTATTCCTGGAGCCATTTTTATTAATGGATTAGGTTCAGTAATTGTTCTTTTCAAGCTTTTATCAAAGCTACACATTATACAGTACTTTAAGTGTTTAGTCTCATCAACACACTAAAACTAATTACCCTTCTTCTTCTTCTTCTTCTTCCTCTTCTTCTACAGCATTATTAGTCCCGCACTTGCGCGGGGTCGCTGCTGCGGATCCTCCTTCTCTACTCTTGTCTATCGTGTACCAGCTCGACATCCAGCTCCCGCTCCCTCAGGTCGTCCCGAACACTGTCCATCCATCTTCTCCAAGGTCTTCCTCTTCTTCTCCTACCCGGCGGTTCCATATCTAACATCCTGTTTCCTATGTACCCTCCGTCCTTCCTCTTCACATGTCCGAACCATCGTAGTCTTACCTCGCGCACTTTTTCAGATATGCGTCCAACCTTTAATGATCCCCGTATTAACTCATTCCTCACTCTATCCCATCTAGTCACTCCACACGACCAGCGCAACATTCTCATCTCTGCCACCTCTAGCTTGTTTTCCAGCGCCTTCATCATGGGTACCGTCTCCAATCCATACATTATGGCTGGTCTCACCACACTCTTGTACACTCTTCCTTTCAGTCGTGTTGGCACTCTTTTATCACACAATACTCCCGTCATCTTCCGCCAGTTGTTCCAGCATTATTATTCCCATTTATATAGGGTCGTTGTTGCGGATACTTCTCCACTCCTCCCTATCCTGCGCCATCTCCTCCGTCAGGTTTTTATCGCTCATGTCCATCCTGATGCGATCCTTCCACCTCATCCTCGGTCTTCTTCTCTTCCTCCTCCCGGGCACTTCCATAGATAACACCCTCCTCCCAACGTAGTTCTCGTCTCTTCTCATTACATGCCCATACCATGCCATTCTTCTCTCTTGAGCCTTCTTTGAAATTCCCGTAACTTTCACCACCACCCTGCTCTGTCGTTCCTTATCCTGTCTCTTCTAGCTACACCCATCGATATTGTCCGCATGTCATCCTCTGGTTTTGGCAATAAATTTTACGGCCGGATGCCCTTCCTGACGCCAACCCTAATATATAATGTCGATATCCATAATTATTCATAATGAAATAGAATTCAAACAGTTAACTAAAACTAATTACCTTATAATTATTAAATTGAGAGTTTAGATAACAATTAATATGACTCTATTAGACTTAATGGTTCCACGAGAGGAGAATAGGTTTATAAATTTTATAAGCTTTTATTCACTCAAATAGATCAGATTTTTCCTATCACTCAAAGGAAAAATTTATCTTTTGACCTTGAAGGGTTGGGTCTTGAAACTAAGGAGAAACCGGATTGTTGAGTTTATCTTCCATTCTCAGCCGCTTAAAAATATGAGCTACGTCGTAGCCAATGTTGCAACACTGCTTCCCGACCATCAGCGTCGTTAAGCGACATTGGGTCTGATACTAGTTGGATTGGGGACCGTCCTCCGCGTTCAGGTTCCATAGCGACCCGTGGTTCGGATCTTATGTAAAGCTGTAGAACCCTTCCGTCATATGACCTCAGATGTTGCAAAGGAGGTTAGAGATCCCCATCAAACAAACCACTTAAAAATATCATTATGGACCTTTCTAAATCAAGAACAGAACTTAAATATTTCTTCCATCTCTCTATTGAAAGAAATTGGTTTATAATTTCTAACGTCTTAAACACTTCTTTTAAAAAGAATCAGTAATTCGTTTTATAATTTTAATTTTCTTGTTAAAGAAAATTAAAGAGAATGATTCTTACTGCCATGACAGATATCCCTTCCCTTAACGAATTTAATATGTCCTACCTTTGGATAACTAACACAAGTTCGAAACAGAATGAACTGGTACCTCAATACGTGAGGTTTTTTGATATACAGTGTGTGTGTGTGTGTGTGTGTGTGTGTGTGTGTGGTGTGTGTGTGTGTGTGTGTGTAAACACATCGAAAATTTTAATTTAGGGGCTCTCAAATTTACTTTATTCTTTACCAATTAAAACAAAGCAAAAAACGTGGTGTTTGAGCGCCGTCAAAATTTTCAGGGCAGACCCACAGTATATACTATCATTATTTTACAGGCATTCCTAATTAAAGTACAGGACTGTACGCATAATAATTAAATAAATTATTTCTGTAAGGTATAAACTCTAAATTTATTTCCGTTTTTATTTGATGGTTCACTTCTAACATATATTTTTAACATATTTACGTACGACTATAAACAGTAACTGGCGTAGTACCAGTAGTGTTAAGCGTACGGCGTACCACACACACTTTGGGAACCTCTGGTTTAATTGATGTCAGGAATGCAACACTTTGCTGTAGTTAAGTTTCTTCATGTTTTATTGAATATAAAATATTATCCGAAGGTTTTAAAAGTTTCTTGTATTTATTTGGTCATTCGCCAATTTCCAGTAATTTAAAAAGATTTAGAAGATAAACCATATAGCGAACAACGCATCTTCAACAGTCACAAAGGTATCAGCACGAACTAAGTACCATGTAAATCCTACCCCGCCGAGTGTCGACAGATGGCGCGCGGAGATTAGGTCCACGGTAGGTGGAGGCCCATTGTTCGACACACCTTCCTCTGCGTCTCTCTCTCTCTCCATATATATATATATATATATATACATATATATATATATATTGCGCCTCGGTGGTGTAGTGGTTAGCGTCGCTCACTACGAATCCATAGGCCCCGGGATCGAGACCCGGTGACGGCAGGCAGCGCGCAGCAAACCCAGCTGTTCATCCTTCCACACAATAAAGAAATTGGTTGGTAGATAAATGGGTACCCTGGGTAGCCTAGTGGTTAAGATGCTGGGCTGCTGGTAGGGCGTGGTTCGGATTCCACGTTAAATTGTAGGTGTAAGGTAGAGTGACAAACTTGACTTTCATCAGAATGAACAATTTGGGCGGCAGCAAAACCAAAGTTAACTGTATGCACACACACACACGCACACACTCACAGACATATATATATATATATATATACTGTATATATATATTTATAGTGTTGAGTTTATCCGGTCGGTTTTCCTAATTACAGTATTGATCCTAAATTAATTTAAAATAGAATGGTTTTTTCCCTTGACTAACTTTATTTTTGTGTTCGTTACTGCAAATGAATGTTTATCGTAGATTTTATTTAATTTTAGTCCCGGATTCAAACGTCGTGCCAACCCACTTGAGAATGGAAAATAGGTTATTAAATAATGTAGAACTGTATATATGTGTGTATGTTATAGATTTTTACTCACGACAATCTCTGCGTTCATTACGGACACAGGGACGTCTTGTGAACATTTTCTAGACGTTTTATAAACGTTTATGGACGTTTAGTAAACGTACAATTTTGAAAAATAGTTCGCGTAGAACCTTCAAATTTCTAAAATGCATAAAAAATTACTAATTTGTAATAACCTTTTTTTTTATTTACACTGTAGTTTATTCTTTTGGGGTGACAGTAATACAAATTTTAAAAACCCTACTTATTCCTAATCAGTAATTTTTTATGGTTTTTAGAAATTTCACGTTTCTAGGCGAACTTTTCTCCAACTTTTCTGTAACTTTCTTTGTCGACTCTTTGTAACTTTATCATCTTCTTGGCTATTAATTGTTAATGGCTCAGCGTTTAATTCATTGGAATAACGCGGGAAGGCCTCACTTATTTTACGTGTTGTCCACAAATTAATAATTGAAAGTTATAATTTCCATAACTAAAAATTCTAATTCTTATAATTTCATAATTATATTCAATGTAATTGAAAATTATATTTATAGTCGAAAGTTAAAATTTTTTAGAATTGAAAATTATAATTTTCAAGTTTTATTTTACTTTCAATTTTAAACTTTTAATTTTTAAATCTTAAATTCTTTTTCGAACACTTAAAAAATGTTAAGTTTCAAATTTAAAATTTTTAAATTAATTTTAATTAATTGCTCTTATCTAATTAATTGATAAATCATTTAATATAATTGCTAATCTAATTTACCTTTTATTATTTAAATACTAATGTACGAATAATTAAATTAAATTTTAATTTTAGTAATTAAATTTTAGTCTAATTAATTGATATAATTAATCTAATTAACTGATGTAATTAATCTAATTAGCTGATATAATGTAATTAAGAGGTACATTTTAAATTTAGTTTATTAATAATTATCTTAAAACTTTTTCTGGGCCCAAGATAGATGCATTGAAGGTAACAAGTGCTTTGGTCGAAACGTCTCGAATAAAAACTGAAGATGATCGTACTTGCGTTATTAATAAACAGTATGGAGAGCCAGAAAATGGCACAGCACTCAGGCCAACTAAGGCAATTCATTGCTTTAACTCCCGTATTATTATTATTATTACCAGTATTATGGGGAGTCGAACCCCCGACCTCAGCGTTTTCATTTCGCTTAAAGGGAAATGGTGTTACCCACTGAGCTACGAGGGCTGCCTTGAAATTGCGCTGCTACTTTTGTTCATTTATTCAGGTTTTGTTCGATGAATCTGTCGATATCCTTCGACAAACAATAACTCTTTAAAAGCTATTTTTTTAACGCTAAAATACTTTTTTAACTATAAAAGGCAAATAAAGACTTTAACGCATATCATGTTCAAAAGCCTTAAAGAACTCTTTGTTTAATGCATACAGACATCTGAAGTCTTTTAAAAGCATTATTAGGAGTACTTCTTTTCAAAGCACTTTTTTTCTGTTAAATTTAAAGGATTAGAAACGTACTTTCACAGAATTTCCGTAGAAGCTGAATGTTTACTGTAACACTCGTCCTGTTTCTTATTATATATATATATATATATATATATATATATATATATATATATATATATATATATATATATATATACAGGGTGGCGCAAAAGTCGCGCATCATAGGAATTTTCAGTGTTGATTATAATATATCATTTTTTTCTTTTAGGTAGGCCGGCAGGGGTTCTTAACCTCTGGCTCGCGACCCAAACTTGGGTCATTAAATTGTCATTTATCATTATTTATGTTATCCCTAACTATTTTATCATTATTATTTATTTTATTATCTATTACGAATGAACTGTTTGAAGGCATTATTGGTCGCCAAGCTAGCCCCGAGACCAGAATTTGGATCGCAGCCTAAAAAGGTTAAGAACGCCTGACTGGTAGGGGATGGCTGTGAAATTAACAATAGACGAGAGGGTGAGCTTGGTTTTAATGTATGGAATACTAGGTACTACAAATCGACGAATCGGTACAGAATTTAAATTCTGTACCGATTCATCGATTTTCTGTACCTGGTGTTCCATACATTAAAACCAAGCTTACCCTTTCGTCTATTATTAATTTCGCAGCCATCCCCTACCTAAAATAAAAAAAATAATATATTATAGTAGTAGTAGTGTGGCCGAAAAATGGGAGAGTGCAATTACAATATTGCGAATGTTGCAAAGGGGGAGGGGGTTGTTGAAAGTGGGGAGGGGGTGTTCAAAAGAGGGAGGGGTTATGCAAGGGGGATGCTGAAAAAGGGGGAGAGGGGTTATGCAACAAGAGGGCGGGAACTATGGGGGGAGAAGGGAAGATGACCTCCCCCCAAAGGGGTAACCTTAACCTAAGAGAGGGAGAGAAAGGAGAAGGAGGGTCTTTGGGGAGAAGGTGGGATGTTCTCACCCCCAAGGGGAAACCCTAACCTAAGCCTTAACCTAAGAAGGAGAGAGGAGAGGGTTCTTTATTCAACTGGAGTCCGTCGCATAATGTTTGTTTTTGTTTGTTTTTTTCTGTTTAAGGTGCTTTCAACCCTGCTGGATTATTGACACCATTTTTTTTTTTTTTGTAGAGAAAGGTGGTGAAAGAAGTAGTAGAGAATAAGTATGTTGGATTTCGCATAATGAGCGTCCAGGGTGATCCGCAGCTGTTATATAGAGGGTCGGGAGTTGCCAGTTACCACTTTGAATTATATGGAGGAGTTACCACTTATTTATTTATATAAGGAGGGTTACCAGACAGTAGTATTTATCTACAGGGTGTCCCATAAGTCTGGAACCATAGGGTAAAATAAGTAACTCATGTTTTTTCGTTTAGGCAAGTGCCCATGATGTCTTTGAGTAAGGAAGAACGCATCCAGGTAATTCTGCTCGTAGGAAATGGGAGTCAGTGGGAGGTCGCTGAGGAATTTAACAGATTGCATCCGGACCGCGCGCCGATAACACACAGATGTGTCGGAAAACTTGTAGAAAAGTTCAGGGAAACGGGATCTATAGGAGATAAACTACGCAGTGGACCTCCAAGGACATCCACCGACGATGACACAGCCGCTACCATCCTCGCTCATTTTACAAACAGTCCCCAAAGGTCTCCTCGCCGCTTATATTGCCGTTTTTATAATTTTTCCATATGGTTCCAGACTTACGGGACACCTGGTATTTATTCATATATAGATGAGTTGCCAGATTGCACCATTTATTTTAATTTTTAATTAGATAAGTTTCCAATTATTTTTTTATTTTAATTATTTAGTTATATATAGATGAGTTGCCAGAAAGCACTATTTATTTATTTATAGATGAGTTTCCAGAGACTCCTATATAATTTAATTATATGCAGGGTTACCAGGCAGCACTATTTATTTTAATTATTTATTTAATAAAGGCAAGAGAGACGTTCTCCTTAATTTGGTCGAACTAATTAAAACACATTATTTATTTAATTAACAATAAAAGAAATACACTTGAAAATTAATCCATGGCTTAGCAAAAGAATTAAATAAAATACCAATATTAATAACAGAAATACACAGGACTCTTTATATTGTACACTATTCCAATAATATATTATATAAGAATAATATTTAATTTACCTATAATTCGAGAGACCTGAATCGCTTTCATTTACTCTAAAGCCAAACCGAAAGTGTCTATTTACTTTTGACGACCCTTTTTATATACCTTCTATATTTTTTATAAAGTTTAGCGAAATCAAAGAAGAGGAATCCTTTATTCATTTATTTTCAAACTAATTTGAATTAAAATTAAATCGTACTTTCATGCTAGTATATTTAATTAAAATAATAGAAAAATTCATGCAATATAATAATTACACATTATATATATATATATATATATATATATATATATATATATATGTATGTATGTGTATATACATATATATATTTATTTATATACATTCTTAAATAAATCTCTATATATACACTTTTATATTATTCTATTTTTTTATAAAGAAAATTCCGCGATTTCAAAGTTAATTAACTTAAATTTTATAAACAAACAAAGTAAAATACATTTACACTAAAATGACTTCGCTTCCCAACCAAGACAAAAGCGTGTAATGAGGTAAATTCGATACACTTAAAAACGCGAGGTTACTCCAAAAGGCTAGAATGGAATGTGGTTTGACCCACATTTCGTTCCAGAAACCGGTTTCCGTCTCCGTTTATTCCATATATTGTTTTCATCATTATTATCATTACTATTGCTTTTGAATGTAAAATGATTTTAAAATCTATTTATACAGAGAGAGAGAGAGAGAGAGAGAGAGAGAGAGAGAGAAAGCTAATTCTCGAAAAACTGAAAACGGCACACACACACACACACACACACAGTGGCGGTTCCTCATATGGGCAATATGGGCAGCCGCACAGGGCGGCATTTGTGGAGGGGCGGCATGAGCGCCTGCAAAAAAAATAAAAATAAAAATAAGAATAAATAAATAAAGAAATAAATAAAATAAAAAATAAATAAAAAAAATAAATAATAAAAGATCAATAAATATATTTTTATTAATAAAAAACCATCTATTGCATTTTCCATAAACCTTCCCATAAAAGACCTAAACAATGCAAAATGCTTCCAGATTAATATTATTGGGAATAAAGGCCCATACTTTAACATATGTAATGTTATTTTTCTGGGTTTGGTTAAATAGTGAAATGTATATTATTTATTACAGAACGAATCTTCACACTAAGCCACTAAGGCAGTGGTTCTTAACCAGGGGGGCGCGCCCCCCTAGAAACAGGAATTTCTCTAATTGTATTTGTTATTCTCTTAACGAGAGCATGGGCTAATATTGAGAAGTTATTGAGAATGTTATTTTGATTGAAGGGGGGCGTGGAGGGAAGGACCAATTCCTAGAGGGGGCATGGTAGTAAAAAGGTTAAGAACCACTGCACTAAGGTCTGTCAAATAACCGCAAATGGATAAGAAGAGGTCAAAGCTATCAGGTGCTCAGTTTAGAAAAAAGAGGAAAGAAGAAGAGGAGAAACGAGCAAAAGATAAAGGTATAGAGCTATGTCATCTACTCTTCACTGATATATTGCACTGCTATTTTGTGATATAGCTTTCTGAGTCATTTGAAGTGTACTATTATGTATATAATTAGCCATTAACCAAGGAGGTTGTATTATTCATTTGTTTCCTATTCTAAAAGTTTAATAAATTGTGCTTAATAACATGTTAAATTAATTGTACTAGCCTATTCATGCATTGGTCTGTTATGTTCTATTTTACTATTTGCAGGGGCACTTTTGAAATATTTTGGAACACCCTCTGCCACTAGCCAGGATGAGAAGCCGTCTACTTCTGCCATTATTGAGGCTGAGGAGCCATCTACCTCCTCAGCCTCACATATGTCTCCACAAATGCAGTCTGATCCTGAGGATGAAGACCCATTTGCTTCTACTTCTCCCCGGCAGGACTCTTCAGGTGAGTTTGTGTGCACATATGTCTGTGAGTGTGTGCGTGTGTGTGTATGTGTATGCATCCCTGCAAAGCATTTTGCAAACAGTTATAAATTATAATGTTATTATCACTGGGTCTGGGTTACTGGGTATGTGTGGTGTTTCACCACCATAATTCCATAACACCACCACCATAACAAAGTGCTGTGAATAATGTGTTATCTAACTTAGGTGTGTATACTAATGAGTAATGCTCTTGTTCTTTCTATTAGAAATGCCTGGAGCAGAATCGCCTCCTGAGGATGAGTCTCTGTCCACCGACCCTGCTAACTGGCCTTCAGTTCTGACTGAGAGAATTCGGACACAACTGGTTTCCAGGGGACCAAGTCAAGTACCATCTGACTTTGTATTCCCTAGAAACGACAGTGACGGAAGAAGTTTCCACCATCAATACTTCAGGAAGTCATTGGTTAGTGGGGAAAATATAACCAGAAGTTGGTTGGTCTATTCCTTAAAAAACAACAGCCTTTTCTGTTTCTGTTGTACATTATTTTCCAAGAGGAAAATAAATTTAACAAGTTTGGGACTCTCGGACTGGAAGCATGCAAGCTCATTGCTCACATCACATGACAACAGTTCAGAACACCTAAATTCTATGAAAATCTGGAAAGAACTGGCAGTGAGGATGAGAAAGGGGGAGACCATTGACAAGCAGGAGATGGCACTTCTGGAGGCTGAGAAGTTGAGATGGAGAGCGGTGCTGACACGTCTCACTGCTATTGTGCATGCTCTGGCAGTTAGGAATTTGGCACTAAGGGGACATACAGAAAAATTGTTCTCACCATCAAATGGCAATTTTCTGAAAGAAGTTGAACTGATGGCACAATTTGATCCTATAATGCAAGAGCACATTAACCGTGTCCAAAAAGGGACCTCCAGTCACACCAGCTACCTCGGCCACCACATACAAAACGAACTCATTGATTTGTCGAGCAGCAAGACCATTTCAGCAATGGTGAGCGACATCAAACAATCAAAGTTTTTTTCAATAATTCTAGATTGCACTCCAGATATCAGCCACACTGAACAGTTGTCAGTTGTGATTCGGGTTGTGTCACTGGAGGGGAAGCCCCATATAAAGGAACATTTCATGGGGTTTTTGGAGGCAGAGGAGTCCACTGGTCAACATTTGGCATCTCTGATTCTGAAGAGACTGGAGGAGCTAAAAGTTCCTTTCATGGACTGTAAAGGACAATCATACGACAACGGGGCCAACATGAGGGGAAAAAACAAGGGTGTTCAATCCAGGCTCCTAGAAATTAATCCCAGAGCTCTGTTTGTTCCATGTGGGGCTCATTCTCTGAATTTGCTTGTGGCCGATGCTGCTAAGGGATCTATTGATGCCACAAGTTACTTTGGCATCTTGCAGAAGCTTTACAACTTGTTTTCAGCCTCCACACAACGATGGGCCATTTTGAAAAAACATGTGAACATCACATTGAAGATGTGGTCTGATACAAGGTGGGAAAGCAAGATCAAGAGTGTGGAGCCCCTGAGATATCAGGCAGCTGCAGTGAGAGATGCACTGATCGAGGTGAGGGACCACACCAAAGACTCTGTAATAAAGGTCGAGGCTCAATCTCTGTCAGAGGAGGTTGGGTCATACCGCTTCGCCATTTGTTCAGTGGTGTGGCATGACCTGTTGTGCCAAATTCAGCATGTGAGCAAGCAGATGCAGTCTCCTAGCATGCACGTTGATGTTGCAGTAAATCTCCTAAAAAAAATAGAGAGGTCTCCGCAATTACAGGGCAACAGGTTTTGTGGCTGCACAAATGGCAGCCACAGATATCTGTGAACAAATGAATGTGGAGGCTGTGTTAAAACAAAAACGGCTGAGGTCCACAAAGCGGCACTTCTCCTATGAAGCATCTGATGAGCCCTTGATTGATGCTTTGAAGAAGCTGGAGGTGACATTTTTCAATGCAGTGGTTGATGCTGCAACATCAGCCATTCAGGAAAGATTTTCCACGTTGGAAATTGTGGGAGAGAAGTTTGGAGTGCTGACACATTTCCAAAATCTCACATTTGAGGAGCTGACAGAACAATGTGTGAACCTTAGTACTACACTACACTTTAAGGGACAATCTGACTTGGATGGCAGAGAGCTTGCACAGGAGCTGAAGAACTTGCCTGACTTGCCATCAAAGACCATATCCTTGCTTGAACTGCTGACATTTATCCAAATTTGTGGACTGCTCTCAGAATTGGTCTTACTCTTCCAGTCACTGTTGCTGAAGCAGAGAGGAGCTTTTCAAAGCTGAAGCTCATCAAATCCTACCTGAGGTCAACTATGTCACAGGAACGCCTTACCGGTCTGGCCATCATCAGTATAAATCATACAATTGCTGAGCAGATTTCATATGATGATTTAATTCATGACTTTGCATCAAGGAAGGTAAGAAGAGTCAGGCTTTAGATGGCAGTTGTGCTGTGGTGCAATTTATTTTGTTTCTTGTTCAAAGTGTAGCATAATAATTACCCTCTCTTAAGTGTCTTATTCTATTTATGTGATAGAGCATTTGTACAATTTAGAAATTTGATTCTCTAGTTTATTTATGGCAGTTGTGCAATTTAATTTGTATTTTTCCTGTTCATAGTATCATAATTACATTCTCTTAAGTGAGTTATTCTATTTACGTGATGAAGGATTTGTAAAATTCAGAAATTTGAGTCTTTGTTTTGGTTCTGAAGTTCCAACAATTAGTCCAATAAAAAGTTATTTTGTGAAAGAGTTATGTCTGTCCTTTATTTTGGGGGGATTCGAATGTGTGTGTGTTGGCGAACAGGGGGGGGGGCGCTGAAGGTGAGGTTCGCCCAGGGCGTCATGTAAGCTAGGACCGCCACTGCACACACACACACACACACACACATTATTGAATTGAAATCACTGTTGAAAATTATATTGATCAGAAATCAACTTAAAGGGTTTGCAATTAGTTTAACAGACAGGAAATGGCGCTGTTTTACTGAGAAGTCAACCCAGCGATTGCCATATAGGAAGTGGCGCTGTTTTATCGAGCAGGCAACCCAGCGATTGTCATATCATTATTATTACGTGCTGCGATTTCACGAAAGTCAAGTTTATCGTCCCTTCTCTCGAGTTGGACTGATGAAGTAGTGAGTTGGCTTTTACTATCCACCTCACAGGTACACGCGGCTCATCGGGGCTTGTATGTACAAGACGTCTAATCTTCTTTTGCACTCCATGGATTTTAGTTCCTACCTTTTTTCCGTACCGTAACAGTTGAAATTTCTCAATGTCAAACTTCATATAAAAACCAAGCGACTTCTCCTAAACCTTATTACATTATTACCCCCTGTCCCATCCTTCATGCATTATAAAAGTTCTACTTACTTTATTGGTAACCTTTGATTAGCATCCTCCCGAATTGTTCATTCTGATGAAGGTCAAGCTTTTTTTACTTCGCCTTAGACCTACAGTTTAACATGGAATCCGAAACACCAGCAACACAGCGTCTTAACCACTAGGTCCCCCAGAGTACCCATTTATCTACCAACCAATTGTGCGGAAGGATGATCGTTTACCGCGCGCCGGCGGCCGTAACCGGGTCTCGAACCTGGATGAATTCTGAAACTATTATTTTTATTATACTTCATTTTGTACAAAAATGACTAAATCCTGACAATATATATATATATATATATATATATATATACAGGGTGGGCCGTAAGTTTCCATACATAGGAAAAATAAACATTTTTTTATGGACAACCATTTTTATTTATATAATATGCTCTACATGGTTGCCATTGTTTTGAAAACACATTTCAATACGTGTTCCCCACTGTTGATGAACACGCATTAGCACAGTTGACGTTATGCTTGTAATGGCGTTGGTGATACGTTCCTTTAGATGATTTATGTCTCGTATCTTTTCCTGATACACCATGGCCTTCAAGTGCCCCAAAGATAGAAATCAAGGGGGGTGAGATCTGGGATCTGGGAGGCCACTCCACAGGACCACGCCGACCAATCCAAGCATCCGGAAACTGCTGATCCAAATACCGACGCACGTGAAGACCATAATTTAAATTTTCCTATGTATGGAAACTTACGGCCCACCCTGTATATATTCCAATATCGAAAGAGTTCAATCACAAGCAACTAAGATGATGTTTATTTGAATTTATTTAAATTGAAAACGTGAATTGGTAAAAAGTTATTTTTTTTTAGATTTTGAAAGCAGACGTTTATAGGATGATAATGATACAACTGTGTCTTTTTCTTGTAAAGATGTTAATTCAGCTAATATATTTAATTCAGAACAGTAAAGCCTAAAGCTTAAGGGCTATATTAAATAAAATAAATAGTCGAGCATCACTATTATTCATGTCATTGTAAAACGAAAGTAGTACATTATTTGGACATGTTTAACTCAATTATGTTCCTGAAGAACATTTAAATCTATCCGAAAATAGTGCTTCTCGTACTTTAGTTAATAGATTGAATATTAAGATGACCTAAAAAAATTGTGCGAAATCGAGGTCACAGAGGATTGACAAAAGTAAATAGACACTTTCGGGATGCAATTCCGCAAGTTTTGACAAAAGTAAATAGACACTTTCGGGTGCAATTCAGCAAGGATTGACAAAAGTAAATAGACACTTTCGGGGTCGGCGCGCTGTAAAACCCAGCTATTCAGCCTTCCGCACAATTGGTTGGTAGATAAATGGGCGCTCTGGGTAGTCTAGTGGTTGGTTGAGACGTTGTGCTGCTGGTCGAATTTCACGTTAAACTGTAGGCCTAAGGTGGAGTAAAAAAGTGCGCGTGCGCGCGCGCGCGTGTGTGTGTGTGTGTGTGTGTGTGTGTGGCTGGCTTATCGATGTTTATTTAAATTGAAAACGTGAATTGTTAAGGTTATTTTTTTTTAGATTTTGAAAGCAGACGTTTATAGGATGATAATACGGTGGAAAAAAATAACTATTATTCTATGAGAATATTTATATTGTTTGTAACTTTAGGTTACTTTAGGTATGTCTAGAGTTTCATGCAATAATGGTTGGAAGTTGGATTTCAAACGGTTGAGCACCAGTGTGTGTGTGTGTGTGTGTGTGTGTGTGTGTGTGTGTGGCTTATTTTTTTTAGATTTTGAAAGCAGACGTTTATAGGATGATAATACGGTGGAATTTCTTTAATGCGTGAAGGATGGGACAGGGAGTAATAATGTAGTAAGTTTTAGGAGAAGTCGCTTGGTTTTTATATGAAGTTTAACATTCAGAAATTTCAACTGTTACGGTATGGAAAAAAGGTAAGAACTAAAATCCATGGAGTGCAAAAGATTAGACTTCTAGTACATACAAGCCCCGATAAGCCGGTGTACCTGTGCGCTGGATAGTAAAAGAAGCAAACTCAATACCCCATCAGTCCAACTCGAGAGGGTGGGCGATAAGCTTGACCTTCGTGAAATCACAGCACGTAATAATAATGATATGGCAATCGCTGTCGCTGGGTTGACTGCTCGGTAAAACAGCGCCACTTCCTATATGGCAATCGCTGGGTTGACTGCTCAGTAAAACAGCGCTATTTCCTCTCTGTTAAACTGATTTGCAAACCCTTTAAGTTGATTTCTGATCAATATAATTTTTAACAGTGATTTCAAATCAATAATGTGTGTGTGTGTGTGTGTGTGTGTGTGTGTGTGCCGTCTTCAGTTTTTCGAGAATTAACTTTCTCTTCTCTCTCTCGCTCTCTCTGTATAAATAGATTTTAAAATCATTTTACATTCAAAAGCACTAGTAATGATAATAATGATGAAAACAATATATGGAGTAAACGGAGACGGAAACCGGTTTTTGGAACGAAATGTGGGTCAAACCATATTCCATTCTAGCCTTTTGGAGTAACCTCGAGTTTTTAAGTGTATCGAATTTACCTCGTTACACTCTTCTGTCTTGGTTGGGAAGCGAAATCATTTTAATGTAAATGTATTTTACTTTGTTTTTTTATAAAAATTAACAGTTACTTAACTTTGAATTTGCAGGATTTTCTTTAAAAAAAAATAGAATAATATAAAAGTATATGTAGATTTATTTAAGAATGTATATAAATAAATAAATAAATAAATATAATATATATATATATATATATATATATTATATTACATGCATTATTTTTATTGTTAATTAAATATACTAGCATGAAAGTACAACTTAATTTTAATTTAAATTAGTTTGAAAATAAATGAATAAAGGATTCCTCTTCTTTGATTTCGCGGAACTTTCTTTATATAAAAATATAGAAGGTACATAGAAAGGATTGTTCAAAGTAAATAGACACTTTCGGTTTGGGTTTAGAGTAAATGAAAGCGATTCAGGTCTCTCGAATTATAGGTAAATTAAATATTATTCTTATCAAATATGTTATTGGAATAATGTACAATATAAAGACTCCTGTGTATTTATATTATTAATATTGGTGTTTTATTTAATTCTTTGGCTAAGCCATGGATTAATTGTCAAGTGAATTTATTTTATTGTTCATTAAAAAAAATAATGTTTTAATTAGTTCGAGCAAATTAAGGAGAACGTCTCTCTTGGCTTTATTAAATAAATAATTAAAATAAATGGTGCTGCCTGGTAACCCTGCATATAATTATATAGGAGTCTCTGGAAACTCATCTATAAATAAATAAATAGTGCTTTCTAGCAAGTCATCTATATATAACTAAATAATTAAAATAAAGCACAATAATTGGCAACTCATCTAAATAAAAATTAAAATAAATGGTGCAATCTGGCATCTCATCTATATATAAATAAATAGATAAATAGTGCTCTTTGGTAACCCTCCTTATATAAATAAATAAGTGGTAACCCCTCCATATAATTAAAAGTGGTAACTGGCAACTCCCGACCCTCTATATAACAGCTGCGGATCCCCCTGGACGCTCATGATGCGACGGACTTCGGTGGAATAAAGAACTCTTTCCTCTCTCCTTCTTAGGTTAAGGCTTAGGTTAGGGTTTCCCTTTGGGGGGTGAGGACATCCCACCTTCTCCCCCCAAAGACCCTCCTCCTCCTTTCTCTCTCTCTTAGGTTAAGGTTACCCCTTTGGGGGGAGGTCATCCTCCCTTCTCCCCCAAAAGCTCCCTCCCCCATTCATTGCAGCTTGGGGGATAACCCCTCCCCCTTTGTAGCATCCCCATTGCATAACCCCCTCCCCTTTTCAACACCCCTTTCCCCCATTTTCAACAACCCCCATCCCCCCTTTGTAACATTGAACAACATTTACAACATTGCAATTGCACTCTCCCATTTTGCAGTCATGCTACTTATAGTCAACACTGAAAATTCCTATGATGCTCGACTTTTGCGCCACCCTGTATATATATATATACAGGGTGTCCATAAATTATTCACCCCATTATAAGCCTTAATAAATTTGTTATTATAGGAGCTATCTTAAAACGATTTACCTTTGGTTAATTAGTTTCCGCCCGAATTGTTCATTCTGACGAAGGTCAAGCTTTTCACTCCACCTTAGACCTACAGTTTAACGTGGAATCCGAACAACGCCCCATCAGCAGCCCAGCGTCTTAACCACTAGGCCACCTAGGGTACTCATTTATCTACCAACCACTTTCTTTTATTGTGTGGAAGGATGAACAGCTGGGTTTTGCTGCGCGCCGGCTGCCGTCGGGTCTCGAACCCGGGGCGATGGATTCGTAGTCAGCGACGCTAACCACTACACCACCGACAATTAATAACACAACTCAAGAAATTTTTGTTTTAATTCAGTAAACCTCCACGTGAGCCCCATTGGTAGCACGCAGAACATCAAGGCGATAGATGATTTCGTTCCAAACATTAAGAAGCATGTCTTGCGTGATGGAAGCTAATGTCTCTTCAATCCGGTGTCTTAATTCTGTGATGTTATTAACCTTTTTTGCATACACTCTGTCCTTTGTGTAGCCCCAGACAGATGGAATGTCGCCTCGTCACTGAAAACGACATTGTTCCAAAAATGCTCATCTTCATCAATACGGTCAAGAATGTCAACAGCAAACTGTACCCGTTTGGGTTTGTCATTTGGTAGAAGTTTCTGCAAGGTTTGCAATTTGTAGGCATAAAGTTTCAACCTCTTGTGAACCACTTTATGCACTATTGAACGCGGTATTTGCAGTTCTCGGCTTGCTCGGCGGATGGATTTTGTTGGACTTCGGATAAACGCCTCCTGAATTCCTGCTATCTTATCTTCAGACACACTAGGCCTACCAGCTCCTTTCTGATGTAGCACACTGCCAGTTTCTTGAAATTGTTTCAGCCATCGCTTGAGTGATTGCGTTGTTGGTGGAGTTTTCTGATATTCCTCCCGAAAACGTCTCTGTACAGTAATTAGAGATTTGGTTTCCCACATCCACAGCACACACATTGCTTTCTCCTTCACTGTCGCCATTGTGCCCTAAGTGGATGTTCTGCGAAATAAAGAAAAAATTTCTTGAGTTGTGTTATTAACTGCCGCAAACCGTTTTAAGATAGCTCCTATAATAACGAATTTATTAAGGCTTATAATGGGGTGAATAATTTATGGACACCCTATATATATATATATATATATATATATATATATAGAGAGAGAGAGAGAGAGAGAGAGAGAGAGAGAGAGAGAGAGAGAGAGAGAGGAAATTCGCTGCGATATTATTTAAAAGGAAGCAAGCTGCAATCATTCTTCCATGAGATTCGATTTCCGGTTTTAAGACAATAATTTTAAAATGAAAATAAAAATACAGAAAAAATTTGAATAAAAAAACAAATAAATGAAGGAATTACCAAACAAAAAGGATAAAAAATAAGTAAATAATAGTATTAAAAGTAAAATTTGTAATTTAAAAAAGTTTTTTATAATTTTTTTATAATTTTATGAACTAAAAATATTTCAATTCTTATTTACTTTTAACTTTTGTTCTATTATTATTATTATTATTATAAAGTTCCCTCATTAGGTCCAAGTTTGTGGTTTTTAAGTGGTCCATTTAATGTTAATGATAAAATGTCTCGTTCATATAACACACACACACACACACACACACATACACACATACACACACACACATATATATTCAGTTATTTAGCTGCCTACAGATTATGTTATCAATTTGAAAAAATCTTTAGAGGGCTTTAAGGCCTTTAATTTGAGGTGCCAATTGTGAATTTTTTGCTTGTCTATTTAACTCATTTACTTTGTAATCTCCGTCTATTTTCTGTTCCTCCTTGATAATGTGAATATATCACGAAAGCGCTCGGACTTTGTGTTTCCTTTTCCTTGTGGTTGTTTGCTTATATATATAATATATATAATAAAATAACTTCAGTATTTAAAAAAAAAATCATTCAAAAAATGAAAAAAAAAGAAGCTGCTTATGGACTAAATATCTTAAAATAACTCCTGAAATTTAATAGTATTTCATCGCGTTAGGAACTTAGAAAAAATGTATAAAGAAGAACAAAGAGTTTCTATTCATTCACAGACGATATAAAGTCATCTTCGATTCACTAAATCCTTTTGGTGTCTTTGATTCGACGTTACGTAGTTAACCAATCTGTCTTCGAGATAACGTTCGTTATCAATGAATCTAAACGTCTCCTCACGCTAAATAATTCCCGAATTAATCAACATCATCTACGCAATTTTTCTTTAAAAGTTTAAACCGTCATCAAGAAATCCCTACCTTTCCTTTTTCTTGTCATCCCTCTCCCCCCATTCTCATTCCTTCACCTCCCTTCTATCCCCTTCATGGTTGGGGAATAGTGGGGAAAAAACGTTCTCCCCTTGTTTTATCTCAGTCTAATTTTAGCGGTGGAACGGGACATTCGTACGTTATGTTTGCTTCTTTAAAAACAGATTCCATTTTGAAAGTCAAAAAATGATCTAAAATATAGATTAGTGACGTCATCATGGCGGAGTTTGATCGATATTTACGCAGGGTCAGCCTGTCCCTAATCAAATAACAATATGTAATCGGCGGAACAAATGCATTATCATGTAAACAACTAAATTATGATACAGCCACTATTATGATACAGCCACAGGCTTACAGTGAAATTATTACTACCCAAAGGCTTGGTACTAACTTTAACCTAGAGATACTTTATAATTAAACTGTTTTAAATTAAACTATAATTAATAATTAAGTTAAATTAATTATAATGGCTGTAAAGGGTATCTACGTGGGAATGCTACAAGGTTTCTCAAGTGCCATGATAAACTTCAAAGTCGAGAGCGAATTAAGAGTTTATATCCCAACAGAAAATAAAATCGAAAATATGATACAGGTAAGACCAACCTTAATAATAATAATAATAATAATAATAATAATAATAGAGGTTTAGCATTGTTATTATTTCAAGGCCTTTATATAAAACAACGTGGAAAAAACAACCCCTCTAATTATAACAAAAATCATGGAATTACTTGCACTCTAATTTGGTAAAAAAAAAAAAAGTGTGAACATATTGTGAATCAGAATTCTTTATTAAAAGTTTATAAAACTTTCTAAATCACATTTTATTAATAACACAAAATAAGACATAAAAGCAGTAAAATAACATATATATATATACAGGGCGTCCCAAAAAAATGTATACACACTTTAAATAATTATAAAGGCAGTGTTTATTAAAATACATTTCATTTTCAAAATGTAATAGAATCTACAGACATTATTTAATTGTTTTGTCAAGGCCTGTTTTCAAACCGACGTCCGTTCTGGTCCAGGCACTGCTGATAACGCGAAGCAATGGAATCGCAAACATCACGAAACATTTCGTTTGGTATTTGTGTGCATTCTCGTTCAATGGCTGTTCTCAATTCAGCGACTGTTGCAGGTTTTATAGCGTAGACTTTGTCTTTTAAGTATCCCTATAAAAAAAAGTCTAGTGGTGTGAGGTCTGGTGAACGCGGAGGGTATTCTACGAAACCCCTTCGTCCAATCCACATCCACATCGTGCCAAGTACCACTCGCAATACTCCACTCTTCGGTCCGGATCATCTTCATTAATAGCATGGACTAATCTTGGAATGTAACTTTTCCATTGACAGCGCTTCAAAATGCGTTGGACAGACGATTCTGAAATTCCTACCTCACGACTCGCTTGCCGCACAGATTTTCTTGGACTTTGGTGATACGTTTCCAATACTCTTTCTTGCTTTGTGGGGCTTGTCGATGTCCGTGGTCTTCCGGAACGCTTCTTGTGGACATTCTGAACAGTTCCATCGGCTTCAAACTTATCTCTAATTCGAGTGATGGTAAGTCGCGTTGGGGGATCTGTTTGAAACTCCCTCCTAAACTGTCTTTGCACTTCAACTGCGTTTTCACACTTCCAGTAGCATTTTAGAATGAATTTCCTTTGTTCAAAGCTTAGTCTGACTGCCATTATTAATTCTAATGGGTTTAACTTGGAAAGAAAGAAACATCAATTGAGCTATCAGCTGTTAAAGTGTGTATACATTTTTTTGGGACGCCCTGTATATACAGGGTGTCCCATAAGTCCGGCATCAAAGGAAAAATAATAAAAAAAGGCAAAGCAAAAGCTTTTATTTACAGAAAGTGCTCAATATGTCCACCATTGTTTTCAATACACAAATTCAGAAGTGATACCCAGTCCGCAAGCACACGGTGAATGATGTCAGGAGTAATGGTATTAGATGCCCCAATAATGCGCTGCCGCAAATGTTCAACACTCCTAATTTTCTCTGCGTATACCAGCGCTTTCAAGTGGCCCCAGAGATAAAAATCTAGTGGCGTGAGATCCGGGCTTCTAGCTGGCCATTCCACAGGCCCTCGACGTCCTATCCAATGATCAGGGAATTGTTGGTACAGGTATTCCCTTACTTGGGTGCTGTAATGTGCAGGAGCGCCGTCTTGCTGGAACCATGTTGGGAAATTTCCTTCTTCGTTCAAGACACTGGGAAATGCTTCTTCCTTGAGCATACGTAGGTAAGTGCCTCCAGTGACATGTTCATCGAAAAAGAGGGGGCCTATGATGCGATCCTTCCAAATGCCACACCATACCATCACCCGAGATGCACCTTATTCCTTTGAAGAGGTATACCAGTGAGGGTTGTTTTGAGACCAGTAGCGGGTGTTTTGTCGATTTACTTCACCATTTCCATAAAAAACAGCCTCGTCACTGAACAGAATGGTGGACGGGAAATTGGCATCCCGAGCATATTGTTCCGTAGTCCATTCACAAAATTCCATCCGCCGGTCGGGATCATCATCTTCGCTTAATTTCTGTAGGATCTGAAGTTTATATGGATGCCATTTGTGAGCCTGAAGAATGCGATGGATGCTACTTTTCGACACTCCTGTCTCGGCGGACAATCGCCGAAGAGACTTATTGGGACTTCTGTTAAAATGAGCCAGGATAGCAGTCGCTGTATCATCGCCAGTGGACCTCCTTGAAGGTCCACTGCGTGGTTTATCTTCTATGGATCCTGTTTCCTTAAACTTTGCAACAAGTCTGCTAACACAACTCTGTGTTATTGGCTCGCGGTCTGGATGCAGTCTGTTAAATTCAGCAGCGGCCTCTCTTTGACTCCGATTTCCTTGGAGTAGAATTATCTGGATTCGTTCTTCCTTGCTCACAAACATTATGGCCTGTAGAAAGAGAAAAATATGAATTATGGTTTGTAGAAATAGAAAAATATGAATTTCTCCTGTGATGCCGGACTTATGGGACACCCTGTATATATTATATATATATATATTAGTGATGCAACCTGACATTCTTGGATCGGTCCGAAGTAGAACTATGCATGCTTATTTCACACAGTTACATTACAAAATAACACCAGAAATCTATATATTCCAAATTTTATCTAAACTACTTGCTATCTTGAATATATAATAAAAATAAATAATGCTCGAATAACGAGTATGTGGGACAATTTGTGACTTAACTGTGAAATAATCATATTTCGATTCTGAACCGATCCGGACCACGCTATTTTCAGTCTTTGCAAGTGTAATATGTGAATTTTATTCAAACTACTCTTTCTCTTTAATATATGATTCGAATAACAGATTTCTGGTGTAATTTGTAATGTAACTTGTGAAATAAGCATGCATAGTTCTATTTCGGACCGACCCAAGAATGTCAGGTTGCATCACTAAAATATATTATATATATATATATATATACAGTGTATATATATATATATATATACATACAGTATATATATATATATATATATTATATATATATATATATATATAATATATATATACTGTATATATGAACAGAAGGATCAACACAACGGCAAACATTTTCATTTATTTGTACTTCAGACGTTTCGACAAATCTTTTGTCATCATCAGTGAATTAAGTCTTAAAACCTTAAAACAAAAGTAAAAAGTGAAAATTACATCAATACAATATTAAAACCATTAAAATTAAAACCTTAAAGCAAAATGAAAATTGCATCAATACAAAATTAAAATCATTTAAATTTCATCACTATAAAAACTAAAATTAAATTAAATTACCTCAATAGGTAAATACACAATGTTTACATCCACCTCCATACTTGGCAAAGTCTAAGAGAACACTGGATGGTCAGAGGATTAGAAAGGGTATGTCTGTGGGAATCGGTTGGTTAGTTAAAAGAGTTGTAATTTGTAGGATGAGCTATTATTATTAAGGGAGGGTTTGTTTCTATAGATGTACAGAGATTCTAAAATTCGGAGTTCTGTAAGGTTATTGGATCTAGTTAAAATTTCAAACTGAGTTTTGTGAAGGGGATGGTCGTTTTCATTACTATGGTTTCTAATTGCGGATTGTGGAGGGCTACTGAGGGGACGGTTGGTACGGACTGACAAGCCCAAATGTTGAGAAAGGCGCACCTCCAGTTGGAGTTGAGTGCTGCCAATATACGCAGCCTTACAGCTGTCGCACGTGTATTTGTAAACAACATTGGGGCATACAGTTTTGGGGAATTCATCTTTGAACTTTAAAAAATTTGATAATTTAAGTGGGTTGACGAAGGCGAATCTAAAATTTATTTGGGGATAACTAGACTTGAGCAGTTTGGACAATTCACCTCGAATACGCAATGATAAATAACCATAAAAAGGTAATTTAATATATCTGGTTTCTTTGTTGTATAGTTATGGGGAGTTTAGTATCAAAAGTGTTATTTAAAAATTTCTTTAATTGGTTATCGAATAGATGAGAAGGGTAGTAATTGTTAATAAAGTACTGTTTTAAAAATTTAAATTCTTCGTTTAACGAAAAGTAATCCGAACAAATACGGTAACTTCTTGTTAATAATGTTACTATAGCACTAATCTTATATTTATAAAACATACAACTTAAATAATTGGTTCCCAAGCCAGTAAAAGTTTGTTTTCGAAATAGTGAAGTATGGAACTTATTATGAGCCCGTTTAACTAAAACATCCAGGAAAGGTAAACTATTATTTGTTTCGTTTTCACACGTGTACTTAATATTACTATGTTGTTTATTAAGATAATCAAGAAAAAGTTTTACGTGTGAAGGATGGTTAAATATTAAGAAAGTGTCATCCACGTATCTTCTGTAATATATGGGTTTAAAACTACTAGGACAACTTTTCAACCAAATTTCTTCGTAATGGCAAAGAAATGCATTTGCTAGTGTTGGGCTTAACGTCTAAATTTAAAAGGGTAAAAGAGAATGTTCTGTCTAAATTACTAAAACTCGAAGATAAACTTAATAGGTGTTTGCGGAAATTAAAAAATAGTAATATTATTGCTGACAATACATACAATTTTTTATTTGCTTCTGGTTCTAATCCAGGAATTCTATATGGTTTACCTAAAGTCCATAAGCCAAATTTCCCACTAAGACCTATTCTTTCGGCATGTGGTACATTCAATTATACTGTAATTTAGCCAAATTCTTCGTTCCCTTGCTTTCAAAACTCATCTTTAATGATTATTCTATTAACAACTCGTTTGATTTTGCTAAAGAGATAAAAGAGATCAATCATGCCGATTCTCTTACTATGGCCAGTTTTGATGTCTCGTCATTGTTTACTAATGTCCCGTTAAAAGAAACATTAAATATCATACTAAATAAGTTATTCACTACTGATAATACTCTTATTAATGGCCTCACTCAGACTCAATTTAAAAACCTTCTCGAAATAGTGTGTTTTGATAATCTTTTCTTATTTAATAGCAACCTTTACAGCCAAATTGATGGGGTAGCTATGGGTTCCCCGTTAAGCCCAACACTAGCAAATGCATTTATTTGCCATTACGAAGAAATTTGGTTGAAAAGTTGTCCTAGTAGTTTTAAACCCATATATTACAGAAGATACGTGGATGACACTTTCTTAATATTTAACCATCCTTCACACGTAAAACTTTTTCTTGATTATCTTAATAAACAACATAGTAATATTAAGTACACGTGTGAAAACGAAACAAATAATAGTTTACCTTTCCTGGATGTTTTAGTTAAACGGGCTCATAATAAGTTCCATACTTCACTATTTCGAAAACAAACTTTTACTGGCTTGGGAACCAATTATTTAAGTTGTATGTTTTATAAATATAAGATTAGTGCTATAGTAACATTATTAACAAGAAGTTACCGTATTTGTTCGGATTACTTTTCGTTAAACGAAGAATTTAAATTTTTAAAACAGTACTTTATTAACAATTACTACCCTTCTCATCTATTCGATAACCAATTAAAGAAATTTTTAAATAACACTTTTGATACTAAACTCCCCATAACTACAGTACAAAAAGAAACCAGATATATTAAATTACCTTTTTATGGTTATTTATCATTGCGTATTCGAGGTGAATTGTCCAAACTGCTCAAGTCTAGTTATCCCCAAATAAATTTTAGATTCGCCTTCGTCAACCCACTTAAATTATCAAATTTTTTAAAGTTCAAAGATGAATTCCCCAAAACTGTATGCCCCAATGTTGTTTACAAATACACGTGCGACAGCTGTAAGGCTGCGTATATTGGCAGCACTCAACTCCAACTGGAGGTGCGCCTTTCTCAACATTTGGGCTTGTCAGTCCGTACCAACCGTCCCCTCAGTAGCCCTCCACAATCCGCAATTAGAAACCATAGTAATGAAAACGACCATCCCCTTCACAAAACTCAGTTTGAAATTTTAACTAGATCCAATAACCTTACAGAACTCCGAATTTTAGAATCTCTGTACATCTATAGAAACAAACCCTCCCTTAATAATAATAGCTCATCCTACAAATTACAACTCTTTTAACTAACCAACCGATTCCCACAGACATACCCTTTCTAATCCTCTGACCATCCAGTGTTCTCTTAGACTTTGCCAAGTATGGAGGTGGATATAAACATTGTGTATTTACCTATTGAGGTAATTTAATTTAATTTTAGTTTTTATAGTGATGAAATTTAAATGATTTTAATTTTGTATTGATGCAATTTTCATTTTGCTTTAAGGTTTTAATTTTAATGGTTTTAATATTGTATTGATGTAATTTTCACTTTTTACTTTTGTTTTAAGGTTTTAAGACTTAATTCACTGATGATGACAAAAGATTTGTCGAAACGTCTGAAGTACAAATAAATGAAAATGTTTGCCGTTGTGTTGATCCTTCTGTTCATCTGTAAGCTCCGTTTCCCTAAGGAGAAGTCAATAGCTTTGATATATATATATACACACACACACACACACACACACACACACACATATATATATATATATATATATATACACACATTTAACTGCAATGACAACGCAGTATATTAATGCATAGAAACGACGTAAGTATAGAGGAGTGTTCTGCACACGAGGAAGAGAAATAACGAACAAATGAAAAATGAGGTAACCCGCCCTGGAATCGAACCCAGGATCTTCCAATTGCCGGTCAGAGTGCAGAACACTCCTCTATACTTACGTCGTTTCTATACACACACACACACACACACACACACGCACACTGTGTGTATATATATATATATGTGTGTGTGTGTGTATATATATATATATATATATAACTGCAATGACCACGCAGTATATTAATGTATAGAAACGACGTAAGTATAGAGGAGTGTTCTGCACACGAGGAAGAGAAATAACGAACAAATGAAAAATGAGGTGACCGCCCGGGAATCGAATCCAGGATATTCCGATTGCCGGTCAGATATGCTACCACTACACCACGGGCCTCGATCAGTCAGAAGAGAATTGCGACTTCTGACTGATCGAGGTCCGTGGTGTAGTGGTAGCATATCTGACCGGCAATCGGAAGATCCTGGGTTCGATTCCCGGGCGGTCACCTCATTTTTCATTTGTTCGTTATTTCTCTTCCTCGTGTGCAGGACACTCCTCTATACTTACGTCGTTTCTATACATTAATATACTGCGTGGTCATTGCAGTTAAATGTACATATTCACGATTTGCGAGGGTGCCCTCTCAAGGCATTGGTTTCTGCCCTATGTAGGAGAATTGCGACTTCTGACTGATCGAGGCCCGTGGTGTAGTGGTAGCATATCTGACCGGCAATCGGAAGAAGACGTGGGTTCGATTCCCGGGCGGTCACCTCATTTTTCATTTGTTCGTTATTTCTCTTCCTCGTGTGCAGAACACTCCTCTATACTTACGTCGTTTCTATACACACACACACACACACACACATGTATATATATATATATATATACACACACACACACACTCATACACACTGTGTGTATATATATATATACACACACACACACAAACAGGGTGTTTCGTAACATGTGGGACGCACTTTCAGGATGGATTCAGACCTGAAAACAATGAAAAAAGTTTATATAAATATATACCCGAAATCGCTTTGTTTCCGAGTTACAGCCCGTTATGTGTTCCAGCAATTGTCCGCTTTACCTTTAAAGGAAGTGCTCAAAATGACCGCCTTGCGCTTGAATACACACCTGAACACGTCTCGTCATAGACTGCCTGACGCTTTCAAACATTCCAGGTATTGCTCGGATTTTCTGGCATCCTTGTTCTACACGTTGGCGAAGCATTTCAACGTTGTCAATGGGTGTCACGTAAACGATGAATTTCAGATGACCCCACAGGTAAAAATCGAGTGGATTCAGGTACGGGGAGCGAGCAGGCCACGCAATGGGTCCTCCACGGCCTATCCATTTATCAGGGAAATGGTCATCTAAATAGTCTCTGGCTACTCGACTAAAATGAGGCGGAGCGCCGTCATGTATAAACCACATATGACGTCGGACACCAAGAGGAACTTCATCGAGTAAATCGCTTAAATCATTCCTTGAAAAATTGGAATAGGATTTTCCTGTTAATCTTCCAGGCAAAACAAAAGGACCGATTAAGTTGTCGGCAATAAGTCCTGCCCATACATTGATACTAAATTGTTGTTGGTGCCTTGACTGGATAATGGCATGCGGATCCTCTTCTGCCCAGTGATGAGTATTGTGAAAATTGATCACGCCATTTCTTGTGAAGGCAGCCTCATCAGAAAACAACACGGAGGATAGAAAAAGAGGATCGCGAGCACACTGTTGAAGCAACCAAGTACAAAAAGCCTCTCGTAGTGGGAAATCAGCTTCAGTAAGACCTTGTACTCTCCGAATGTGATATGGTAAAGCTGTTGTTCCCGTAAAATTCTCCACACAGTTGTGTATCTTACACTCTCTGCTGCTGCTATCCTTCGGGTGCTGACACGAGGATGTTCCTCCACGCGATTCAGGACCCGCTCCTCCAACTCAACAGTTCTGGCGCTGATTGATCTACCACCATCTCTAAAACTCGCTTGTTGAATGATCCTATATCACCAAGACGTTCGTCTATTCTCTGAAAGGTCTTCTTATCTGGCAGACGGCGATTCGGAAACCTTTCCGCATACAGACGTCTTGCACACTATCACTGAATAGCACAAAAACTTTTTTTTTCACTGGACTGCACTTATTCACGGTAAGAAATTACGAATACGAACAGTGAAACACCGCGATGCACCTCTGACTGACTGATGGCTCTACACTCAACGATATTGAAACATGTCATAGAGTGTACAAAACATTACAATCGGCAAGACCATACATGAAATAAGTCTCGTACACACTCACAAACATTGTCGGCAAGGAGTGTTTGTAAACAGTTTGCGGAAAGAATTGCTGGAACACAAAACGGGCTGTAACTCGGAAACAAAACGATTTCGGGCATATGTTTATATAAACTTTTTTCATTGTTTTCAGGTCCTGAATCCATCCTGAAAGTGCGTCCCAAATGTTATAAAACACCCTGTATATATATATATATTAGTGATGTAGGTCACATCCGCATCCACATCCGCGGAACATCCGCACATTTTCTCGCATCCGCATCCGCACTTTGGACTGCGGATGTCGTGCGGATGTGGACCGTTGAGATAAAATGTCATTAATAAACGGAAATTATCAAATTCTACTATATTAATAGAACTAGTTCATTGTGCGCAAAAGTGATGCAAGCGACAAGACGAGAGGCTGTTCTTGTATGAAGTTACTCTCTTGCAACCTACTTAGATCCACGTTACAAAGCTAAGTTATTTTCACCTAGTACATTAGAACGAGTTAAATCATCACTTGGCAAAGCAGTTGAAGAGCTTCAATCTCTTGAATCTGTCGCTTCGCCACCCACCAAAAGAATATAAGTTTCAGTGACAGAACCAACACCTTCAACGAGCAAATCTATCACAGAATCTGTCTCTCAGTTTCTTCAGTCAAGCAGCAATGACGAGACCTACGCGATGTCAAAAGATGTAGTGAAAATGATCGAGAGCTATCACCAAGAAAAACGCCTGGCTGCATGTGACAATCCTATTAGTTGGTGGAAAAATACGCAGAATATCTATCCATACTTGAGTAAACTTGCAAGGAAACATTTAGCCTGTCCTCCAACAAACGTACCAAGCGAGAGATTATTTAGCAGTGCTGGATTAATATATGATGAAAAGAGAAACAGACTGGCAGCAGAAAAGGCAGAAAAATTAATGTTCCTTAAGCATAACCTTCCTATAATTAAGTTTGAACATTAAACGATGAACATCTTAGTTTACTTTATTTTAATTACTCATTTATAAATATGCCTAATAAAACTTTAAACTTTATATAAATAGTTATCAAGCTAATTCAAGATCTCTTTCTATAAGGGTGGAGGTTGGGGAAAGAGGTCGGTGGGGTGCATTTGAGTTGGGTTCACGTCCCGCATCCTGGTAACACAATTATGGTTTCTAATTGTGGCTGAAACTCAACACAATATAACGAATTTATTTGCAGACGAATTCACTAATTGATTTCTATATTAGTTAGATGCTTGATATTATTTTATATGTTCAGAGAAAAGTACAGCAATTATTGTACAATTAATCAATTATACTACATTATAGCTACAGCTCTCTCTATATAATAACTTATTATATACGTTAAACACAACAAATCTCGAATATATCCTAAAAAATAACGAAAATGTAGACATCCGCATCCGCATCCGCGGATGTTGAAATCAAACATCCTCATCCGCATCCGCATCCGCGGATGTGAAATATATATATATATATATACACAGACCGTGCATGGAACAAGGAACTCTTCTGGGAAAATTAAATCCACTATAGTCCGTATAAGTAATGGTAAATAACAAACACTATAGTTTTTTCTTTTTCATGATGTTAGCCCGACGTGGGCAACGGGTCACTCGCAAAGAGGTCCCAAAAATATAGCTTCCCTCACCAGCTATCTGCAAAGCAGATAGGATCCAGCTTTGGGACAGGATCTAGGGCAGGGGTGGGGAACCCTTGGCACGCCAACGACTTTTTTACGGCACGCGATTCCCCGGGCTCACCTTAACAAAAATTAAATAAATAAATATCCAAATTCTTCGCTGAGTTTTATATTTTAACTTAATGTTTTCTGCTAAAAAATGGTAAAGATTAACTTGTTTCATATATTATGTAGGTAAAATAACATTTTATTTTCTCTGTAATTTTTATGTATTATTCATAAGGGATTAAGAATCAATAAAAGAATATCTTTAATTTTATTTTCTTTCATTGTGCTTTAGTCAAGTAAAACGATTATGAGATTGGGCACTGTAATGTATTGGGAAAACTTGAAAAAACTTATGGCTGATTGATCTGATATATAAAAAACAAAAAAAAATCAGAATTATTGTTTACTCTTTTGCTGATGTTAAAAATTGCGTTTTTAAATTGTGTGGCTGTATATGACAGCTATAATTACACTTAAAGGCTAATAAAAAATATCCACGCTATCAACAGGGTAGAACGACCTTCAAGTAAAAATTCCGTCACTAAATTTTACATTTATTCAATCTTACATGACTTACAATAATCACTCTTACCGCTCCAGTGTAAGTTTTGATTATTTGAAAAGGTTCTCCCAATACTTAAAAGGCACCAAATAATAATATGTTCCCCAAAATTTCGGTTGGCACGTGAGAAAATTTTGCATCAAAGATTTGACGATTTTGGCACGCTCACTTAAAAAGGTTGCCCACCCCTGATCTAGGGTTTAAAGCAGCCTAGCCCCGCTATATCTACAACCTCGTTGCATTCACGTCGGATTGAATACATCAAATAAAAAGGGGTAACTATTATATTTTTAGCCAAAAAACAAAACTTAAACCTCAACTGGCAGAATTGAGCGTCCACTTTTCAAGGCACATAACATGTCCGGTTCATGATGGGAATGAACTCAGAATGGTTCCTGAGATTTTTTATGATACACACAGACCATGCATAGAACAAGGACATGTTATGTGCCTTGAAAAGTGGACGCTCAATTCTGCCAGTTGAGGTTTAAGTTTTGGTTTTTGTCTAAAAATATAATAGATACCCCTTTTTATTTGATGTATTCAATCCGACGTGAATGCAACGAGTCTTTTGCTTATATTGAGGTTCTAAATGTAGCGGGGCTAGGCTGCTTTAAACCCTAGATCCTGTCCCAAAGATGGATCCTATCTGCTTTGCAGATAGCTGGTGAGGGAAGCTATATTTTTGGGACCTCTTTGCGAGTGACCCGTTGCCCACGTCCGGCTAACATCATGAAAAAGAAAAAACTATAGTGTTTGTTATTTACCATTACTTATACGGACTATAGTGGATTTAATTTTCCCAGAAGACTTCCTTGTTCCATGCATGGTCTGTGTGTATCATAAAAAACCTCAGGGAACCATTCCGAGTTCATTCCCATATATATATATGTGTGTGTGTGTGTGTGTATATATATATTATATATATATATATATATATATACACACGGTATGTGTGTGTATATATATATAGGTGTATGTGTGTGTGTGTGTGTGTGTGTGTGGTTGTGTCTTAAAAATGCCTTTTGATTTCATGTTATTGCATTAATGTGTGTTACAGACTTAAAGTGACATTTTCAAATAAGATGATATAGACACTGCCGTTAATCATTATATATTCATTATTCCTATTCGTGCAGAGGTTTCAAGTCCATGACTTATCTTTTTGTCAAGTTTGAGACAATATTTGGGATAGCATGTACGTAATCACACACACACAACTTCATATACTGTGTGTGTGTGTGTGTATATATAATGTTATAATGTTATAATGTTTCCGACCAACAAAGACCCTAGGATCCACTCATGGCTGGTCTACCTAACTGTGTTCGTAATCGTGTATTGTGTATGTCCTCCGTGGTGGCGGAGGGGACCTACAATTTTACGTAGGTTCCGAACCACAAGAACATAAATTTGTTATGTAAAAACTGCCGGTAAATTGGCAACGACCAATTTTTACGAAACTAAATAATTATCAATTTAAAACTAATTAATTATCGATTTAAAACTAAAGATAGAATCTCTGGATCCAGAGGATCAAGTCATAATAGACTACTATCCACAAATATGTTACACTCTATATCTATTTATAACGGACATGCAAATATATTAGATCCAAAGAATCCAGTCAATTTCATTACGGTATCCATCAAGTCACGGTCCATATCGATTGCGGACCAAGTCAAAATTTACAACCATATACATTACAATATATACACTTAGGAGGAAAAGTGTAGGTGTGGCTGTAAAGACTGTACAGTAATGTAGAAATGTGTGTGTGTGCACCCATTTTGGGTCTCCCATTTAAAGGTGTTTGTGGGGCAAGTGAAGTTCATGAGTTTTTCAATACCTCACAGTACTATGGGGGACACCGCTCGGCAGAGGAATATCTTTAAATGGGGTGTGTAAGGACAGAGAGTATCCCCTAACCCAAGACGCTGCCTCCCTATATCCCACAACACTTGTGTTGAGCTGTGAGATCTATCCCCACAAAGTCTTAATTTTACTCCCTTAAACTATACCCTTTCTATCAACATATGCGTCTAATCGATTTTTAAACATATTTATAGACGTGCTACTAATTACTTCTACCGGCAAACTATTCCAGCTATTTACTATTCTATGCGTAAAAAAGTTTTTCGCAACTGCTGTCTCGAACCTTCTACTTGTCAACTTACACCCGTTATTTCTAGTCCTATTATATTGAGATATTTCGAAAAAGCTATCTCTATCTACGTTATCGAACCCATTCATAATTTTGAAAACCTGGATTAGATCACCCCTTAACCTCCTAGTCTCGAGTGTTGTCAATTTTAACTCCTTAAGCCTATCCTCGTACGACTTTGACCTAAGTGACGGAATCGTCTTAGTTGCTCGTCTTTGAACTCTTTCGATTTTGTTTATATCTTTGCGCATATGCGGATTCCAAAATTGGACCGCGTACTCCAAATGGGGTCTAACTAATGATTTATAAAGAGGAACTATAATATCGCGCGATTTGTACTCAAAATTTCGAGCTATAAAACTTAACACTTTGTTCGCCTTATTGACCGCTGCTGTACTTTGTTTCGCTACTTTTAAATCACCAGTGACTATAACTCCTAAATCTTTTTCCTGCTCTACGCTTGTTAAATCTTTCCCTGACATACTTTACGCAAAATTACCGTTACGCGAACCTATATGCAAAATTTTGCACTTATCAACGTTAAATCTCATTTGCCATGTGACTGACCAATCAACGATTTTATTCAGATCTTCCTGAATTTTACCTCTATCTTCGTCATTAATCGCCCTACCACCCAGTTTCGTGTCATCCGCAAACTTTGAAACTGTACTGACTAGGCCGACATCTAAATCGTTAATATATATAAGAAAAAGCAAGGGGCCCAATACAGAACCCTGAGGAACGCCACTCGCTACATTAGCCGAACACGACTCCGCTCCATCAACGACCACCCTCTGTTTCCTACCTCGCAACCACTCTTCTAGCCAATTTATTACTACACCCCTGATTCCATGAGCCTTAGTTTTTTCAATGAGTCTTTTGTGCGGCACGGTGTCAAACGCTTTTTGAAAATCTAAATACACTACATCAACAGCCCGATGTCTATCGTAAACGTGAACCACGCTTTGGAAAAATTCTAAAAGATTAGTTAAGCAAGATTTGTTTCGCCTAAATCCGTGCTGCGTATTTCTAACTAGCTTATGGAATTCTAAGTGTTCGACTATACGATCCCTAATTATTGATTCTAGTAGCTTACCTACAACAGACGTTAAACTGATTGGCCTATAATTTCCCGCCGCACCTTTATCGCCTTTCTTAAAGATAGGTGTTACGTTTGCTAACTTGAAATTATCTGGTACGCACCCCTCAGAAATAGACGCATTAAAAATTTTTGTTAGCGGCACAACGATGCTATCTTTTAATTCTTTTAGTTGTATGGGATATATGAAATCCGGCCCCGGTGATTTACGCGTTTTCATTTTATCAATATAGCGCATTACCTCCCCTTCACTAACCACTATATTATCCAAAATATTGCCATTATCAAAATGTATTATGTCTATGAAAGGTAGGGATATTCGTTACATCTTCTATAGTAAAAACTGACGTAAAAAATTCGTTTAGCAAGGTAGCCATTTCCTTGTTTTCAGAAACTAGATCTCCGTTTACATTCTTCAAAGGCCCCAAGACGCTTTTTACTGGATTTCTATTATTGACGTATTGAAAGAATCGCTTGGGGTTTTCTTTACCGTCACGAGCTATGGAGATTTCAAATTCGCGCTTGGACATTTTTATTACACTTTTCGCTTCACGATTTAGAGATATGTAGTTGTTTCGTAACAACAGATAGGGCTTATAGGCTACATAAGTGCGATAAAGACAATCTTTACTCTTTATAATGTCTCCTACTCTAGAAGTAAACCACAAGGGCTTGTTGTTTACTTTCGCACGCTTAATTTTGTACGGTACACATTCCTCATTTATAGTCCTAAATACTGTTTCGAACGATTCCCACATTAGTTTTGCGTTGGAGTTCCCCATCACGTTTTCCCAATTGACGTGTGACAATTTATTTCGAAATTTACTAAAGTCTGCGTGCTGGAAGTTAGGAATTTTAGTCGAGTTACCTGGTTTCGAGTGACTTACTGAGAGGACAAACTCTACCATATTGTGGTCGCTATTGCCCAACGGTTCTATTATTTGAAGATCAGTAATTAGCCTATCATCCGTAGTTATTACTAAATCTAAAATACTGTCCAACCTCGTAGGTTCCCCAACCTTTTGAATAAGAAAGCTATCCTCGAGAAAATTAACTAAACGATTACCTTCCGCGTCTCCCTGCATTGTATCGTAATTTACGTTAGCGCAATTAAAGTCGCCCATAACTAAAGCCTGCTTACTACCGATTATTCGCTTTAGTTCACGATATAACGCTTCGTCCGTATCAGCTGTTTGATTAGGGGGCCTATATATAACCGCAACAACAAGTTTGAAATCGTTCAATTTAAGTTCTGCTATAGTCGAATCTATCGGTTCTGGAATTGTGTGCTTTACTTCTATAACGTTCGCTATATTATCTTTGATATACAACATCACACCGCCTCCTCGCCTACCTATTCTGTTTTTAACAAAAAGTCTATAACCTTTAATTTGATACTCCCCTACAAAGTCACGAGTTTCAGTGCTAAGCCACGATTCATTTATCGCAATTATATCATAGTCTTTACAAGCGATTAAAGAAAAAAATTCGTTTATTTTATTTCGTAGGCTCCGAGCATTTAAGGATAGAACCTTCAAATTGTTTGTAATTGCGACAACTTCGCGAGCGCAGTGGAAATTTATGGAATTTACGCTGGGACCGTTCGAGTTACGGCAGCCTGAAAAGAAGAGACAGTATTATGAAATAGTCTTCCTAAACGCGCAGCTCCTACGTCATTAAGATGAAGTCCATCTCCGAGGAACAAGTCCCTCCTGCCGTAGAAACTGTTCCAAAAATTTGCAAAATGCACTCCTTCCTGTTGGCAAAGAGACTTTAGGTTATTGTTAATATAGGTCGCCTTGCTGTAGAAATCGTTACGATGGATAATTCGAGGAAGTATACCTGTTAAAACAATCTTATTAGTTTTTTCCTTTAATCGCTCCAGTAAGTCCCTGTACCTAGCCAGCAGTTCTTCCGATCTAGAATTTAAAACGTTATTAGTACCGACATGAATAACATACGTTGTGTCCTCGGAGGTACCATCTGTAAATTGGTCAACACTATTAGTTATATCCTCCACCCTTGCACCAGGGTAGCAGTAACGGCGCCTACGACGAGGGTTTCTCCCACAGAATTCCTCGAGCTGTCCTCGAACAATGGAATCGCCAACGAGTCGTATTTCGGGTTCATCATCATCTTCAAAACCTAAAACAGAAAACTTATTGTTTGTTATTACTGGTAGACATATCTTAGGTTTTCTCAATGGGGCTCCATTACGCACTCGAACGAAGGGTTGGGAACTAGGAGAAGAGAGAGGGCTATTAATACTATTTATATTATTAATAGAAACTGAGGCAGGAGGGGCCGCAACTGGAGTCTCAAGGGATTCTAATTTAGCCGTCAGGAGCATCACCCTTTCTTCAAGGCTTACTCTGGCCTCCTCCTCACGTTCTAACTCGTTCCTCAGCACTTCCAAGTTTGAGCACCACCTGCAAACTAACTGTTCATTATTATTAGTCATTGTAAACGCGTAAGCGGCAAATTTCCCTTCACAGCGACTGCAAGTACTTGACGGGGGTGCCATGCTTTTAATTAGTTAAAATGCAAACAAAAACAAAAAACGAGCGTTTGGAAATTAATAAATTATAACGTAGGTCTACCGCGTGCTTATTGTACCGTCACCTGCGAAAACCCGCAAAAATGCTCTTGAAACGCAGAAACAGGTTCTTGTAACACAATTTTATGCTAAATGAATATATAGTTAAGCTACCGACGAAAGATATGTTAAAGAAAAAGTATTAAATGGAACTTATCTGTCTGCTGTTTACTGACTTAATCCTTTTTTTCCCACGGTAGGTGACCCTTCTGGAGGTCAGGTAGTGTGTGAAGGGAAAAAGAACCTTAAGAAACCTCGTTTCTGATAGATTTGAAAAACAACAAAGGCAAACGAAGGGAATTTCAACCTTATGAAACCTCGTGTAGTAACAGATTCGGGAACAAACAAGGCACAAGCCTTGGTTTCTGCTCGTATGTAGGAGAATTACGACTTGTGATTAATCGAGGCTCATGGTGTAGTGGATAGCATATCTGACCGGCAATTGGAAGATCCCGGGTTCGATTCCCGGGTGGTTACCTCATTTTTCATTTGTTCGTTCTCCCTCCTCATCTTGTGCGGAACGTTCTTCTACACAAGCATCGTTCTTTACATTAATTATACTGTGTGTTGTTTGCAGTTAAAATATATATATATATATATATATATATATATATATATATTATCTGATGAGGGACAGTCTAGAATTGGATCATTTTTTTCATCATAGTAACTTCCAGCCCCAAAGAACAACCAAC
Organism: Bathynomus jamesi; assembly: GCA_023014485.1. NCBI lineage: Eukaryota > Metazoa > Arthropoda > Malacostraca > Isopoda > Cirolanidae > Bathynomus > Bathynomus jamesi. The sequence goes on along the minus strand of JAJOZX010003513.1, from coordinate 254,062 downwards.
TAGGATAGAATACCATTCCACATATTAGAATCGTTTCACATCCACCAACAGAGCCCCAAACCTCGTCTCAGTGCTCTCAGTTGAAAAATAAAAGTGTAAAATGGAACAAGCAACCAACCAATAAGGTCCCCACAAACCCCACATCCAACAAACAACAGACTTCCGCAGAACTTAACATTTTTATATTTTTGTTCAACCCTTTCCCTGTGCTGCGCATCACACGTTGTTGTTTAACCTCCTTCGCAACATTTAAGGTCATATGACGGAGGGGTCACGAGATAATCTGGACGCGGAGGACGGTCCCCCACCTAGTTATTCTGCAGCTTAACTTCGCTGATCGATGGGAAGAGGTGTTGCTACGACAGTGACCTCAAAGGAGCCCCTTGTTAAGTAGTTACAGTAAACATATCTAAGGTCATTTAACAACACTCAATTTAAAATTACGTTTGACTAAACATTTTCAACAGGGTAATACAGTTCTCAGGCCGGCCACACGCAGGATCGTCTCGCAACTCACGACTTGAGTCGCGTGTGATTTTCCACTGACGGAATGAGAGCCCCGCCCACCGCAACGATTCTGGGAATCGTGTCGCGGTCGCTGCAGTGTGTTAGGTTTGATTAGGTGAATTTTATAGCCATTGAGTTTTGTGGCTGAATTTAACCCTTTAACGCCGGAATTGTTTGTAGGGTTAAGTTATGAATGCGTGTATTTGAAAGGTTACCAATACGTAGCGTCGTCCTTTTAGGGTTAAGTTGTGATTTTAAGTATTGTACATTTTAATTTTAATTTAATCTTATTTGGAATTTTATACTAACTTTACACGTGATTAGTTTAGTTCGGATGAGGGAAAATGTTAATCCAAAACGTACTAAAAAATAAAGGAAATGATATATATATATATATATCCTCCTTTCAAAAACCTTGAAATATTTGAACTTTGAACTTTGACTATTGAAAGAATCGAAATGTCATAGTTTTCTTATTAATTTGCATTAATGAACATTACTATTTTTGGAATGTTTTTTGAGTTTTCTTTAATTACGTTTTGCATGAAAAGGAATAATGAAGCGATTGAACTACATTACATATAAAGTATTAGTATTCCATTTTATATTACAATACTTTCATATAAAGTACACTCTACTTTCGGTTTCGGTTTCGGTTTCGGTCGAAAGTCGAGCCAACTTTCGGTTTCGGTTCCGAAAGTGCCGAAGTCCTTTCGGTCGGTCCCTAATATATATATAAGTAGATACTTGTGTGTGTGTGTGTGTGTGTGTGTGTGTGTGTGTGTGAGAGAACGAGAGTTCAAACGTGAACTGACATACGTGCATGATCTCGCTAGCACGACCTAGAGTGAACGTTTAAAGTTCATAACGTGTGAACACGTGCAGAACGTAAAGGACGTTCTTGAATAGTGACGTCATATTGAAAGCACCCATTAACGAGATACTTCAGTGAACACAATGAACGGCTCTGTTCTGGTCCCTCAAGAAACGTACATGCATGACTCTCTTCAAATCTATTGGGACGTGTATGTACAAATAAGTACATATGGGGTTGCCACCTCCAAAGCTTTCCGAGTCCGGAGATTTTATATTAACAATTTTTCAGGAGCGGAAAAGTTACATTATCGCTAAACGATACAAAAGAGAACTAAATAAAATAAAATAAATGAATGCGGTGCGAAGGGAGCTAAGTATGTACGATTCGTTGTTTGGCGAACGCCATCTACAACCACAACAGAAACACAGAACATCAAATTAACTTCAAGGGGGGGCCACACATCATCCTCAACACACCACATTACCCAACGAGGCTCCTTTACGAATCAGCCCTTATAGAACACACAAAAAACTTCAACCAAAACACGGGTAGACAGGAAAATATCATATATATAACCATTTAATTTACTCTTCAACGCTAAATTGATAAATCCAAACAATGAATCGTACATACCTACCTCCCTTCCCACCCCATTCATTTATTTTATTTTCTTTATTTAGTTCTTTGTCGTATCGTTTAATGAATCTTTGTAACCTTATATGATGTTGATTCTTTTTATTAGTTTATACAACATTTTTATACTCACACCTGGGCTATCTGTATTAACCATTTGGGAATCTTTGTAACCTTATCTGAGACCACCCTCAGCTTCCGGCTTCCCCTCTCCCTTCTCACTTTTTAAGTCATTTAAAGGTGTATGAAAGATTATCTCTATTTTTTTCGGGTAATAAAGTTTAAGAATGCTCCAGTGATTGGGGCGAAACGTCGCTACTCCTGCTTTCATTTTCTTGCATGCAATATCTCAACACGAAACCAAAACCTTGGATTTCGTCGCATATATATATATATATATATATATATATCTTTCTTCAAGTGAAAAGCATTCTTTCAACAGTGACATTAGACGAAATTCTTTTTAGAGGAAGTGTCGAGTGAAAAGTGGGAAACTGTTTGGCTCTTTTCTACACATTTCTTAACGTGTTTAAATAAGTTTTTCCGGTTCTGACACGTCTAAACGGGTTTGCCATTTACGATAAAGAAGAGTACAGTACTTGTAAATACATTAAATTTTAAAGGGATTTATAGTTTTTTAAGTAATTTAACATTATTTATGGTCGGGTCAAAATCATCGATGAACTCTCTTAATTAACCAAATTTAACCTAATCTAATCTAACTTAATCAATCCTTATCTAGCATAAGCTAACCGTGTGACATAACCTAAGCGAACCTAACACGAACTATACCTTACGAGTATAACGTATCCTAACCCAACCAAACCTCTGCATAGAAGCGTGTCAGTGAATTCGACCTACCATGATTATGGGTCTCGTGACCATGCAACTTATCTCACGTAAAATAACCGTTGCCTCATTTTTACTAACAAATTTGGTGTCTTTTAACGTCGTACAGATTAAAATCATTCGTGTGAATAAAATTCATTGTTTGCTCGTTGGCTGTACATTTAAATTAATAAATCCATTCATAGTGTAAGTTCTTATAAAACATTATGCTTAATAATTAACTTATTGCATTTTAGAAAGAAATAATGAATTAGATGCACTTGAATACGAGTGACCTAAGCCTAATAAATCAAACTAACCCAACTTAGCATAGCCTTTTTCCCATTCTATTACTTCAGGACTTTATATAAGGTATATATATTATTTCATCTTAATTAGTTGTCTAAAAACTTGTAATGAAAGCTTAATAATCAGTGCGGTAATTCCTGAAAGGATTAAAACACATAATCAGACTTTTAACTTGCAGATTTTGCTCGCTTTGAAAACCTAATTCCGTTTAGTCTAATTAACAATCAACTTGAGTGATAACATTAAACTTTTGACAGTTTAGCAGGATAGTAATAGTTTAATAAACTGAATTGACAATTATCAGATGTCTTATCATATTTAGAAGAATGAGTAAGAGATGAATATAGATTTGGTCCGTAAAGATATTTATAAATACTAAAAACTTTTATATAAATTACGTCAGTAATGAAGAAAAATTAATGCATAAAATGATTCTTAACTTGCACGATGGAATGAGTTGCGATAATTTTCTATTTGATTTTACAAAGGACGAAATATTTTTATTCAGGTGAAAATTCGCAATAAAATCTGAACGCTTTATTTGAAGTAATTCTGATAGTAAACGTTCACCGTTTTATCAATATTCTAATGTGAAGTAAATTCGTGGAAATCAGCGTTGATCCCATGACCAAGGAATGATTACCAAAAGTATATATATATATTTTTATTTGGTTTCACTAAGAGCGAAATATATTTTCACACTTCAGAAAAATTTAGCTTATAATACATTCCATAAAAGATCATTAAGTTTTCTTGTATTCATCGAAATTTATTTTGTAATATATATATATATATATATATATATATATATACTGAAGTGGCAGAGACGTTTGCAAACACCTTAGCAATATTCCATCAACACAATTAGCGATATTTCCGTCAACACAAACACGACCAAGATGACGTCACACAAGCATGACTAAGATGACGTCACTGAGCTGGAATAAAGCATCACCTCTCAACTTCGTTACAAGGACCTAGACGCGGCTTCGCGGTTTCTTCTCTCCCTCCGAAAACTCAGTGACATCAGAACATTCGCCATGTAAACACCATTTGTGCAGGCCCCAAATTGGGCCTGGTGTCATTCACCTAACTTTATATAAAGACTAATCATTACCTCGCGCGTTAATAAATGTCAAGCCATTATTATAATATTGAAAGCATTATTTCAAGTGTACACATTATTTCAACTGTAAACAATCATCATATTCTGTCTCATTCATAAATCATTTAGGTTGTGTAATAAGGGAAGAAAACTCATTCTATCAGTCAACCCAACTAATAATTTAATTAATAACATAATTTTATCTGAAAAGATCTGGTGACCTCGGCCAAAGCATTTAACTATCACTCATTATCAATTAACCGTAATTGTATCATTCATTATAGTACCGATTTACGCAATTAATTGGTAACTATAAATTGGTGACGACCCGGATTTACAAACGAATACCCACCCAAAGCAAAAGTGAAATCAGTGAAAACATTTTTTTCAATTGACATTTCACAAACTGTAATTAACACTGAGTTTTCTTCTGCATAAGGAAACGAACAAAATTTGAAAGTTTTCGCCACAAGGAGCGTTTTTCACCCGAAGGACCAAAGCTGTGCCCAGCGTTTCACCCTGCCTTCAAGGAGGCAAAACCCCGTTCACCTTCTCCCCAGTTGACGGTTGGTCCACCCCCATTTCCAACCCTCACTCGCTTCGAAGTTTCCTGCGCATCTTCTCGTCAACGTTTTTGCCAAGTATATCAACGGTCTTCTTCGACCGCTGTACGAGAAATCATTTAGCAAGATCCCTTTTGACGACACCCCTACTTCACCAGCGAATTTTTCACCAAGCACGACGTGTGTTTTCCCCCACCCCCACGCCTACGGAAAGGTTTAAAAAGCATTCTTCAAACAAACAAGCAAGGACACACATATTCCACGCAACGTGAGGGTGTACTGTAAGCACAGACACTTCTTAGGCACAGGGTTGGGATCCCCTGCCTTCTTCAGTTGTCTCTGCATCATTCCCTGGATTCACTACTCCTGCTTGTTTCCGTGGACGACGCTTTTTCTTTCTTCGGCAGGAGCGTCATCGAGGAGAATTTTACACGCGACAAATTGGGCACCGCTCGCGAACGCCCTTCTCGCGCCTCCCTTTTCTCCTCCACTCGCCCCGCGTTCCTTCCTTACTACAACTCCATTCCCTGTGGACCCAGCCGAGTTCCTACCTCTAGCCCCAGAGCCTCCCTCATTCTTCCCATCTCAGCACCTACCTCATGCCACGTTTTCTACGTCTCTCCATGCGAGCCTCAGCAGACCTACACTCCTCAGAACGGAAAATTTTGTTTTTATCGCTTGCATCGAACGTCTCTTCTTTTCTCGCTCATTCGTTCTCTGGGGGAAGACTTCTTGTAGTGACCAACTGAAGTGGCAGAGACGTTTGCAAACACCTTAGCAATATTCCATCAACACAATTAGCGATATTTCCGTCAACACAAACACGACCAAGATGACGTCACACAAGCATGACTAAGATGATGTCACAGAGCGGGAATAAGGCATCACCTCTCAACTTCGTTACAAGGACCTGGACGCGGCTTCGCGGTTTCTTCTCTCCCTCCGAAAACTCAGTGACATCAGAACATTCGCCATGTAAACACCATTTGTGCAGGCCCCAAATTGGGCTTCGTGTCATTCACCTAACTTTATATAAAGAATTACCTCGCGCGTTAATAAATGTCAAGCCATTATTATAATATTGAAAGCATTATTTCAAGTGTACACATTATTTCAACTGTAAACAATCAACATATTCTGTCTCATTCATAAATCATTTATTTTGTGTAATAAGGGAAGACAACTCATTCTATCAGTCAACCCAATTAATAATTTAATTAATAACATAATTTGATCTGAAAAGAGCTGGTGACCTCGGCCAAAGCACTTAACTATCAATCATTATCAATTAACCGTAATTGCATCATTCATTATAGTACCGATTTACGCAATTAATTGGTATATATATATAAATATATACACGAGGCCCTATCCTTGAACACTGTCTAGAGCGTGGAACTACAGTAACAAGTGCATCGTATTCTGACATGCTTCGGAATGAGTTAAAGCAAGCAATTCGCACAAAACGGAGAGGGAGATTGTCGGAAGGTGTTATTCTCTTACACGACAATGCGCGCCCTCATACCGCTGCACAGACTAGAAAATGCCTTCAAGAACTTAAATTTGAAGTTCTCGACCATCCAGCCTACAGTTCAGACCTGGCACCTTCGGATTTTTACCTGTTTGGACCACTAAAAGACGCTTTGAGAGGTCAGCGATTCCAAGGCGATTCTTTTATGATGGCATTAGGAAGCTTGTAGATCGCTGGACTAAGTGTATTGAGAAACAGGGAGACTATGTTGAGAAGTGATTTCTTTATAATCTATCAGATGTGAAAATAAAATTGTGAAAATAAAAAGTGCGGATACTTATTGAATTACCCTCGTGTGTTGGAATGTTGGGGAGTGTTGGGGAATAGAACAAAGCATAATTGACACAATCACCCGTTTATACGAACACACAACAGCAAGAGTAAGGAAAGACCAGATCTTAACGGAGCGATTCAGAACAACGGGCGGAGTGATACAAGGGTGCCCGATGTCCCCCCACCTCTTCAACATGTTTATAGAATGGGTGATGGCGATGGCACTGGAAAATTGCCATACAGGTTTAAGATCGGTTGGGTGGAAAAAACAAACTTGAGATATGCGGATGATATAGTTCTACTAGCAGAATCGAAAGAAGATCTCCAGAGAATGGTCTCATTGACAGAAGAACAATGTGCCAAATACAAGCTAGTGGTTAACAGAGAGAAGACAAAATGTATGAAGATTGGACGCCTGAGAGAAGTTTTAGACATACGGCTGGGCGGAGAAAAAATAGAACAGTTGGATGAGTTTAAGTACTTGGGAGTACACTTTACTACATACGGAGGCACAGAGAGGACAGTTCAAGAGAGAATATCATTGGGACGAAAATCATTTGAAAGACTAAACAAAATCTGGAAAGACAGGAACATCTCATTAAGTCTGAAAATCAGACTATTAAGAGCAATAGTCATTCCTACGGTATTATACGGTGCAGAGTGTTGGACGCTGAAGAAGATAGAGAAAAAGAAACTGCTGGCATTTGAAATGAAATGTTTAAGAAGGATATGTAATGTGCGGCGGGAGGACAGGGTAACCAACGAAAGAGTGAGAGAAATGAATAATGTCAGAGACTCGATATTAGACCGGGTAAGAGATACACAGAGGAGGTGATTTGGGCATGTACAAAGGATGGACCGGGAGAGATGGCCGAAGATGGTGCTGCATGGACAAGTTGAGGGCACCCGACCGAGGGGACGGCCGAGGGAAACGTGGCTTAGACGTTTCCGCAGAGCAAACAAGGAGCGGACCGTGCAGCAGCTGACTCACATGGCGTCGGACAGAGAGACGTGGAGAGGATGGAGACATCGAATGTGGGACCCAACCCGGAGAACTCCGGACGGGACTTAAGTCAAATATATCTATATATATATATATATATATATATATATTATATATATATATATATATATATATATATATATATATAATGATTAGCATGTATATATGTAGTGGTTAGCATCGCTGACTACGAATCCATTGGCCCCGGGATCTAGACCCGGTGACGGCAGGTGTCGCGCAACAAAACCCAGTTGGTTATCCTTCCACACGATAAAAAAAAGTGGTTAGTAGATAAATGGATACCCTGGGTAACCTAGTGGTTAAGACGCTGGGCTGCTGACCGTGAAGTCGTGAGATTGAGTCCGGGCGAGGATTTTGTAATTTCTGACCGCTCGTAGTGGGGCGTGGTTTGGATTCCACGTTAAACTGTAGGTTTAACCAAGGTTAACCAAGGTGTGTATACACACACACCTTGGTTAACCTTGGTTTTGCTTCCGCCCGAATTGTTCATTCTGACGAAGGTCAAGCTTGTCACTCCACCTTAGACCTACAGTTTAACGTGGAATCCAAACCAGCTCTATATATATATATATATATATATATATATATATATACACATTATACAATCATTTTAACCATCCCAATGAAGTCGGAGTTCCGACTCTCGATGGTGCATCAACGAATTATTGCACTACAAAGAATGAGGTCGGGTTTTCTGCTCCCGATGTTGCATAAACGAATTATTGTACTATAAAGATTGAGGTCGGGGGTTCGACTTCCGATGGTGTAATATGTCGTGAAAATGCTTCAATTTCTATTTATTTTTCTTTACTCTGCGTTATCATCACGTTTTCTTCTGCTTACACTGATTTCTCTGTATTTTATAAACGGGTAGAGCGCCCAGTTCTCAACTGAGACCTGTAGCCCTGCGGCCATCTTTCTTGAACAAAGTGAGGGAGTGGAAAAATGACAATTTATCACTATTTTTTTTTTTTTATTTTAATTGAGACAATGAACATGGCGGAGGAAAGTGAGCGGGTAATTTATAATTTAACATTTTGATTGTGGAGAGACTAGAGAGCTTAAGTTAAGTAAATTTAAAATCACAAAATTACATTTTAGCACCAACCCGATTTTCTTTAAAAACACCACGCCCGAAGACTGATGTCTGGGTATGCCTTCGGCTTTCAACGCATTTCAATTGTTGCCAACTAGTATTTTATATTTCAAACAATTTAATTTTACATATTCTAATTTCATACAGTTTTAAGCAGTTTATTATACTCTAAAAAAACACTATTAAATGTCTTATTAAAAACCAATACACGACAAATATCACTGTTATGCCTAAGACAGTTTTGAATGGTGGTCGCTAAAGTTCATAGTATCACGTCAGACACACACACACACACACACACACACATATATATATATATATATATATATGGGAATGAACTCAGAATGGTTCCCTGAGTTTTTTATGATACACACAGACCGTGCATGGAACAAGGAACTCTTCTGGGATAATTAAATCCACTATAGTCCGAATAAGTAATGGTAAATGACAAATACCATAGTTTTTCTTTTTCATGATGCAAGCCCGACGTGGGCAACGGGTCTCTCGCAAAGAGGTTCCATAAATATAGCTTCCCTCACCAGCTATCTGCAAAGCAGACAGGATCCAGCTTTGGGACATGGATCTAGGGTTTAAAGCAGCCTAGCCCCACTACATTTAGAACCTCAATATAAGTAAAAGACTCGTTGCATTCACGTCGGATTGAATAACTCAAAGAAAAAGGGGTAACTATTATATTTTTAGCCATATATTTTTAGCCCATATTTTTATGGACCTCTTTGCGAGAGACCCGTTGCCCACGTCGGGCTTGCATCATGAAAAAGAAAAACTATGGTATTTGTCATTTACCATTACTTATTCGGACTATAGTGGATTTAATTATCCCAGAAGAGTTCCTTGTTCCATGCACGGTCTGTGTGTATCATATATATATATATATATATATATATAATTTTCCAGTTTAGGTTAGGTTAGGTTACTATACTCTATTACTCCCCACATTAGGTTAGGTCAGGTCACTATACTCTATTACTCCTCACCTTAGGTTAGGTTACTCTACATTCAATTCTCTACTTTTTTGAGGGGCGGCATCCTCTTTGGCACTGGTACTGTGGCACTCTCCCACTACCCCCCCTCCACATTTTTCCACTATCCTACTGCATCCTTCTCTTATGCAAACAAACTCTGTAGACTGTACTTCTTGTTAGTATATGACGACGTTAGCTGAAATATGACGCTAATCTCAAATTCGCATGGTTTTTGTATCTGATACGAATATAATGCAATTATCATTATAGTTATATGAAAATTTTACATTCCATTAGCATTACTCTATTATTTAATACTAATTTTCTATTATTATTATTATTATTATTAAACAGGTCTGCGAATGAGAACTTTGTAAGAGTTGTTTTCTATAACTGATTTTATATAATTCAACTTCGCTGATTTTGAATAAGGTGTCCATTTTTTCTATCACGTAAGGATTTTCTGCAAACTGGAAGGGAAAAAACAACATAAATAAATATTATTTATTTCAATTTACATTAGGTACCTATTTCGCTTTGTTATGCTAATTACAAATGCAAACAACTTTAAAAAGAAAGAAGATTATTAACGTCAATTACATATTCATCTTTATTTGTCCTGAATTTTCTTGTGAGATCTATGCCTTTTAGTCTCGAATGTACCCGCTGTTCCTTTTCTTTTATGTGATAATTCTGGAGTATCCCGTTTCAACATCCAGCAGTAATCAGCCATCATGCTGTTTACTGCCCTGATATCTCTTCTCCATTTCTTTGATGTCTTCGTGAAACTATTCTCCTTGTTATTCGCTGAGTGCTCCGAGATTCTCAGGGAAGTAATCCAACTGTGAACGTAAGAAATGTAATTTTAAACTCATATTACAACCCAACTCTTTGAATCTATTTGGCATGTTGTTCACAATGTTTTGGTAATTTGGGTCCTTGTTGTTTTCCAAAAATTTGCTGATAACATCCTTAAAAGCAATCCACGCTTCTTTTTCAAGATTGTTCATTGTTCTTTAAAAGTGTTCATCGTTCATCCAAAGTCAGTTTTCTAATCTGGGGACCAACGAAAATTCCTTCTTCAATTTTGCTTCCGAAAGAGTTGGGAATTTATCACACAGATACTTAAAACAATCTCCATCTTCGTCCAGGGCCTTAACAAATTGATTCATCAAGCCCAATTTTATGTGAAGCGGAGGTAAAAGGACTTTGTTCGTGTCAACCAAACTTTCACGTTGAATGTTTTTAGAACCAGGTGTCAGGTTGACTCTGCGTGGCCATTCCTTCTTTATCTAGTGCTGAGTTCTTGCTCGGCTAACCCATTCACACAAAAAAACATGGAAACTTCGTATAACCTGGTTGTTGCCCTAACAACATACAAATCACTTTTAAGTCTCCACAAAGTAGCCAACCGTGTTCTTTGTATTTAACCTTAGCAAGAAGAAGCTCAGTATTTTCATACATTTCCTTCAAGTGAAACGAATGAGCCACAGAAACTGATGCATACAAGTTACCGTTGTGAAGGAGGACGCCTTTTAGACTTCTTTTGGACGAATCAATGAAAAGTCTCCACTTATTTGGGTCATAGACTGCAGCGCCTAGCTTAAGTATTAGTTCCGAAACATTGTTGCAATATACCAGTGAATTTTCTTGAGAAAAATATTGGGTGAATTCTTTTTCTCGATTTCTGTACCAGTAAAATGACGTCCCGGGAGAAAGCAAGTTCTTTGCACGAGGTCTGGACCCCAAAATCTCTGAAGAATCCTTCGGGAGACCCAATCTCTTACCAAATCATTAAGTTCACTTTGTGCAAACAATTGGGGTTTACCAGATATTTCGGTTTGAAAACAATCAATATCATCGTTTCCATCGTCATCAGACACCGAATCAGATGAAGTTATATCAAAAGTGTTTGGTTTAGTAGGTACAGGTATACCAGGTCCATGAGCAACAGGCTCTTATAGCAGACTGAAAGTTTGGATAAGAAATTTCCTTTTTATTTTTAGTATTGTAGCCTTGCACGTTACATGAACAAAAATAGCAGTCATTGCTATGATTTCTAGACTCACGCCAGACCATTGCAATCCCAAAAGGTAAAGAATCCTTTTTATCTTTACTCCACAGTCTAAGTTGTTCGACACAAACACTGCAAACGTTATGTGGAGCCCATGATTTGTCTTGATCCTCAAGTTTCATTCCGAAGTACGCATAGTAAAGCCATAGTATGCTTTCTTGACGAAGTCTGTAATAGCTCGCCTTTGTTTATTCACAGTAAATTTTCCACAAATATAACAGAAAATGTTTGGGCTATTTATACACCCTCTGGTTGCCATAACGACAAATAAACAAATTTCAAAAGAGAAATATAGTCACCGCGCACCTTTGAATAATAAAGAACTAGAACCTCGCACGCACGAGACAGACTGACTCATCTCATGGCTGGCTTGTCAATCACTTATATACTAGCGGTGCGTTTCTCGAATGTTCTAGAAGATGTTATGACGTCACTTCTGATCTGGAAGCATTTATAGGCAGTAGTTTTTAATCAAAATTTAGGCGAGTCAATTTTAATGAAAATAATATTTCATATGTAATATGAAATATGACATTTTGTGAAAAATCTGTACGTGATGACGAAAAATGAATATTATTTTCGGAATCAGCGTGCAAAAATTACTATATAAGTGATAAAATATTTCGGACAACAAAAACATCGTAGGACTGTTATTATTATTATTATTATTATTATTATTATTATTATAATAAACATATTAAAGATGACATTGATTTAATTGGGGAAAATTACATTATATATACACACTGTGTATATATATACATGGTGACGCAAAAATCAGGACACATAGAAACTATGCTCTTTGAATGCAAATATACATACTGTATAGTGTATATACAGTATTTGCATTTACAAAAAAAAAAAAAAAAAAAGGTCCCTCTGTGTCCTGACTTTTGCGATACCCTGTATATTGGAAGAAAATATGCGAAGTGAGAATCTATATATATATATTGAGAGGATGTACGGATGTATGAGGTAATGATAATACGAAAAATATTCTATAAACAAATTTAGCGAAATAACATTTCTTTATTAAATGTCAGGAAATATATTATATCCTGGAGAAAACCCAGTAATTAATACGTACGCTATAACTATATGTCAAAATAAACTATATAGCCTACAGGGTTTACGTAACAAAACTGGGGAAACCCATATTAAAAAATAACACCTTGCTCTTACTGTATATGGTTATATATATGGAGAATTCGGAGCTATTGAAGAATAGGGACCCCAGCCTTCTTTAGTTAGGCTTATAAGGCTAACTAATGAAAATATCACGACCTAACCTAACCAATCGTTAGGTTAACTGTACGCCCTTGACGACTGGTTAGGTTAGGTCATGATATTTTCGTTAGTTAGCCTTATAAAGCTAACTAAAGAAGGCTGAGGTCCCTATTCTTCAATAGCTCCGAGAATTCTAAATAATATTGTATTTGAAATAGATCTGACAATAATTAATTAAATCGTTACTGTAGCTTATATTAGTGTTTCCTTAGTCAGGTACCTTAGATACCTCGTTGGGGTGCCTCGAAATTTCCTGAAAATGACGAAAGTAAATAATTAAAAATTCCGAAGTTATACTGAAAGTATGAAAACTTGAAATGAAACAAAATATTTGGGATTTATTACGTCTATACAGAAACTGTGCCTGGGGTGCCTTGAGCCAAAAAGGGGTTGGAAACCGCTAATTTAGATTACGTTTTTCTTTGTTTAAAAATTTTTATCACCATAGTCGAAATAAAATAGCTCCTATGCAAAGTTAGGGCATTTTGAACTTACTTGTGGGTAGGATGTCACCACTTTAATTTACACTTCAGTTGCATACCCTCAATTTTTTATATTATACAAATTGAAAATAACGTATATAGCAGAAAAACAATTTGAACGGACCTATACCCATATGGTCGCCGGAACATAACATCAACACTCTGAAGAACTAACTTAACCTAACTTGGCCTAACTATAACCTAACTGAATCTAACCAGAATAACTTGTCGATTTTATGTCACGTCCATCACATGTCGTTAGGCCGTTTTGACAATGCACAAATACCATTAAAATAATATATTTACAATTTAGGATCCAATATATACATACATATATATAATTCTGGTACAAACCTATTAATAGATTTAGAGTTCTCGGAAGGAGATGTAATTAAGACTCTATCACAGATTCGAGACAATTCGACACCAAGGCCAGACACATGGAGTGCCACGTTTCTGATGAAATGTAAAGACTAAAGAGAATATTGCCAAACCACTATACTCACTATGGAGGAAATCACTCGACATAGGGCAAATTTCACTTCCATTAAAGAACGCGAACATTGCCCCCTTATTTAAAGGTAGTAACAGAGCAATGCCCAAGAGTTATCGGCCGGTAGCTCTCACCTCCCAGCTTATAAATTTAGTGCTTTGAACGTATAATTAGATGCAAAACTACCTACTACCTACAAGAAAAGAACTTATACAACCCAAATCAACATGGCTTCAGGGCTGGAAGATCATGCCTATCACAGCTATTAGACCACCAGGAGAAAATATTGGAAACACTGTGTCCAGGACAAAACATGGATGTAATATATACTGACTTTGCTAAAGCCTTCGATAACTGTGACCATGCAAGTATAGCACACAAACTTATGAATACAGGAGTTACTGAAAAGCTAGTAAGATGGATATTTAATTTCTTAATGCAAAGAACACAAAGTATGGTGGTAAATGGAGTCAAATCGAAAGTCTCGGAGTAGAGAGCTCTGTCCCACAAGGGACAATATTAGCTCCCTTGCTATTCATAATAATGATTGCAGATATTGATGCAGATATCGATGACAGTATTGTATCATGTTTCACAGATGACACAAAGATATGCGAGGAACTATTGAACGAAGGTGATAGAAAAATTACAAAACGACATTGAAACATTATTCCAGTGGGCGGAAGAAAACAATATGAAGTTCAACGAAAAATTCCAACTTCTAAGATATGGTAATGACAAGGAGCTACAGAATAAAAGGCACAAAACTCTGCAAGCCAGACACATAACCAAATCCACAAGTCAGAGATCTTGAAGTAATAATGTCGTCGGATGCAGAATTCAGAGAGCACTATAACATCAAAATTACAACGGCTAGGAAAATAATGGGAATCATCTGGAGGAGCTTCAATTTATGCTCAATTTATGGAAGAGTCTAGTCCTACCGGTAATTCAGTATTGCTCAGTATTCACAAGCCCATACAGAAAACGAGACATTGCGAACATTAAAGCTATAGAAAGGACCTTTACGTCTAAGATAGAGGAAACGAAAGGTGAAGACTACTGGTCTCGACTACAATCCCTGAAACTCTACTCTCTGATAAGAAGACGCGAGCGGTACACAATAATATACATATGGAAAATACTTTGTCCCTAACCTTAGAAATGAAATAGAAACAAACTGGAATGAGAGAAGAGGCAAATTTTGTACTGTCCCAGCTGCGGTGGGACAGGAGGCCATGAAAACGAGGATGAAAAATACCCTCAGACTACGAGGCCCAAAGCTTTTTAATGCCCTATCAAAAGACGTGAGGAACCTCCAGCACACCGACCCTAACAACTTCAAGAACCAGCTGGACAGATTCCTGTGCAAAGTCCCTGACCAGCCATGCGTGGCTGGCTATGAGCGGAGGAGGAGATCAGACAGCAATTCCCTCCTTCACTAAATCCAGAAAATGAGGCGAGATGCTGCAAAGGGGTTGAGGAGGTCGATCCTGAACCGTCGTTCAAACTCATATAAAGTCATAAAGTCCGATGTACTGTATAATGTCTAAGCATATTATAAACCACGTTTGATGATGTCTTCATGTTTTTACCTATTTCCAGTGGAAAATGTCCCTTCACTTTTTTATTGATAATCCTGAGTGAGTGAATGATATTTCTAGATGTAGAGCAGGAGTTTTCGACCGGAGGTATATGTACCCTGGCGACACATTAAATTTTTCAGGAGTAAACAGTGAGCTCACAAAATATGTTTTTCTCATTTTTTTCCTTTTGTAAATGAATTTTTCAAAACATTTCCACAGTGCAAGTTAATACTGTGTATATATATATATATATATATATATATATATATATATATATATATATATATATATATATATATATATATATATATCATCCCCATATAAAAAAGAAGACATTAGACAGTTAGAAGGGATTCAGAGAAGCTTCACAGCCAAGATCAAGGGGTGCAAAAAACTAAATTACTGGGAAAGGTTACGCGAACTAACCTATATTCACTGGAAAGGAGAAGAGAGAGATACACCATTACTTACACTTGGAAAATAATGGAGAAACTAGTCCCTAATCTTACTCTGAACCCTGCAACTCTCCAAACAACGGTGGAAAGTAGAAAAGGAAGACTGTGTCGTGTTCCCAAATTAAAGGCGAGACAGGGAACATCCTTAATCCTGAAAGAAAATAGTTTTGTTGTGAGAGGACCAAAACTGTTTAATCAGCTGCCCAAAGACCTAAGGAACACAAATGGTGTTGCAGTGGACATCTTCAAAAGAAGATTAGACGCCTGGCTCAGAACAATCCCCGATGAGCCGGGCGTACCTTGCTATGTGAGGTGGAGAGTACAAGAAACCAACTCACTACTTCACCAGGCCAACTCGAGAGGAGGGGTGACAAGCTTGACCTTGGTGAAATGAGGAATCATCGCACGGAACCTATGAAAGGTTGAAAGGTGTATATATATATATATATACCCTTGATATAGAGAATGAAAAGGGACCTTGGTAATGGACACGCCACAACACCGCTTCCCGTTTAATCAGCGAGGTTAAGCGACATTGGATTTGTCTTGCAGTTGCATGAGTGGCCGTCCGCTGCGGTGTATGTATTTGCAGTAAAATTAAACTAAAAATGTTGTTTGTGGCTGAGATCAGAGTTTGTTGATTGGAAATGATTATGTAGAAACTTTATTCAATTTTGAAACATGGTGAAATTTTTTTTTAGGTTTTATCACTGATAGTCTCTCCGCACTTCATGTCCTGTCCCACATGATTTCCCCACCTCAATCTTAGATTAGATTATATTAGGTTGGTTATTTGGTAAGAATTTGGGACATCATTTAGATCAAAGACAGGTCAAAGTCGAGAAAGAAAATGATCATAAACAAAAATCGTAACAAGTATTAAACGTTAATTAACAGTGTGGGGCATGACGGCAATTCCTTCTTGGGTGCAATTTCATTAATATAGTTTGGCAATGTATCTTCGTTTCAAATGGCATTGAAATTTCTTGCCTGTGAAAACTTTCATCAAACAATATGGCAATTATATTTTACAGCTTTAATTTCTGAGAAACTAATTATAATTTTTTTCATATAATGAGGAGAGAAAACTAATTGGTTACGTCAACCAAATATTTGGTAAACTGTATGAGAACCAATCCAAATGGTTACTTAAACATTTAAGTCTGTTGCCAGAAAAGTTAGTATAGTTAGTGGAATAATTCTACTGTTGAATGAACCATGTGAATTGGTTGGCAAGTAGTTAACCATGTATTTGGTTGTCATAACCAAGTACTTTTGGTTATGTTTATATTGAAGATAATAAACAACTTTGAAGCGTGAACGAAAATTATGCCTGTACAATTCTTCTAAGGTTGTCTTGATAAAATTATGTAAAACTATTGACCCCTTTTTCAGACCCCCTCCCCCTTGCCCCACTGTTATTAACATAATCAGTGAGGAAGGTCAGAAACTGGCACAACGCTCAGGTCAACTAATGCAGCTCATTGCCCTAACTCTTGTATTGTAATTATGACCAGCATCATCGGGAGTCGAACTCTCGACGTCGCTGTCTTCATTTCGTTTATAGGAAAACAACGTTACCAACTGAGCGACGGACACTGACTTGCGCTCCTGTTACAAGAATTTCCTTCCGTGTCCCGTCGTTAACAAAGAACATTTTTCAAATTTATAAATTATACTGTATAATCAATTAAGCTAATATGTTTCATTCAGTAAGATAAAACCTAACGGGTTTTAAAATTGCAGTACCATTTGTTTCCGATAACATTGTTGCGAGAGACAGACAGACGGCAGATAGGATAGGCATTACGGATGCAAAAAAATTGTGTCCGTTCTTTCGTTAAGTTTGAATCGAGCATGTGACTCAGGACATGTGCCCCGAAGAACCAGAGCGATAAAACTGTAATAACAGTTTGTTTTTTACCCAATTGTTGAATGGATGCGATTGTCTCAAAGTTCTGGTGATTTTGAACTCAATTTATATACGAGTACTTTTTTTTTAATATCATAATTTTTACTGTAAATGATGATACAATTTTGCGTAACGATCAAAAGAATTAATTCTGTTATCGCTGTGTTATAATTCAAAATTGTTTGTATAAGCGGTATTTCAAGCTGGTTGACTGTGTTTTTAAAGGGTTTAGTAATGAAATATATCGTATGTAGACGTGAGAAATCAATTAAAACATGTTTATTTGTTTCTTGCTATTGAGATTTTCAATTGTTTCCCGAAAGTTTTAGTTATTTTTTATCATTATTATTATTTTTATTTGTGGCGCATTTCTACGTGAGGAAAAAGTTATTTCGTAGTGGGTCTCACTATTTTTATGCCGGAAAGTTTGATAATTAATCCCAAATACCATGGACAAATGTAAGAAAAGTCCGAATATGAGTGACTTGTCGTTTATGGGAGATTTTGAAATCAGATTTCCTGGATACGAAGAAGAATGTCTGGAAATGGAATGGATAGTTCCACAACTTGAGTATTTCCAATTTCTCGCCAATTTCGTCCAACACGACTACGAATCGCAAACAGTATCGAACTGCAACACCTTTTCCGAATCTTCCAACATTTCCGATGATGTTTTTGCGGAAAATTTGGCGTGTTATAACGAAGTTAATCCGTTGTCCGTCACAAGAAACCACGACCAAAGGATCGTTTCTGCACTTGCGGAAAGTGCGTTAGACTGCATACATTGCAATTATGACTTGACACTGGGGTATGTTAAGAAGCTGATCAGTAAATCAGTTGGGGACGTTTGTTCCCCCAAAGTTACAAATAAGTCAACAGTCAATAACACCTCCCCTGGAGATAAAAATAACAACCGAACAGCACCCGAAAGAGAATCCTATTTATCAACAACATCAAAGGTAAAAGAATCGTGCAAAAGTAGTTTAAATCTACCAACTGTAAGTCCAATCCTTATTATCACGTAATTTATGAATGTTCATTAATTATTTTTATTAACAGAACATAATCTGAGTTCGTATGTAAAAAATAATTTTATAGAAAGAAATAACATTTAAACATCTGCGGGCATTCGCCCTTGGTCAACTCCTTCCTGCCTAAAACAAATACAAAAACAAAACAATTAAAGTAAAGACTAAAGAAAATGTAGAAAATGTGAATCTTATTTCGTTAGCCCTAAAATTGAAAGAAAATGTATCAATTTAGAAAGAAAACTAAATTCCATGCATAAACTTCAAATGTACTGTATCAAAGAAAGAAATGACAAAATATTATTTGAATTTCTTTAGGTAAATATATTTGATAGGAATAATACTTTACATATAGTAGTAATAATAATAATAATAATAATAATACGGCTTATTTATTGCAGTATTGTAATGAGTAGTTGAATACTACACCGTACACGTAATTTCGTCGAAGAGATATGAAAATGAAAATGAAAAGGTTTATTGGCAGGCTATAGTCCATATGACAGATATTATTAATACAATGACAGTTCACATACTAAGGATAAAAATATATACGATTGATTAGAAATAATACAGTAATGTCGAGGTTAAGTGGAGCTACAGACAGACGTTTTCGTACCAATAAGTCCATAGCTTAGACCTTAGAGAATAAACGACAGGACTCATGTATAGCTTGGATAATCGGGTTGGTTGATTTTTTAATTCTTTGCATTAGACTGTATTGAGCACGTCTTGTTACCTCTGGGAAGCTCGGGACACTGCGGGACAGGGTTGCCAGATTTTCATGAATACTGTCTCCTAAATTGTTTTCAAAATTCTCCTAAATTCTCCTTATATATATATATATATATATATATATATATATATATATATATATATATAGTACTAAATCAAGACAAAAAAACAAACTCGGTAAAAGTATAGCCTGCAGCATGCATAAAAAAGTTATGTTGTATTGCAAGAGAACAAAATTTACGATAATTTTGATTTTTTGCCATCTCAGAAATCAAAACTTATCTATGACAAAAAGTAGGCCCAAGTACGTTGACCCATATACTTAGCAATATGAAGACAAAGCGCGGCAGTGCTGTTAGTCACTAACCAGCATTTTTTACCCAAAATGTGCAGTATTGCCATTTGATAACTTTAAATAGTCAAATTATAAAAATAAAAAAATTTATAGGCAAAACATTATGACTTTTTTGAATTCCAGCATTCTCCTACATTCTCCTAAAATTATTTTTCATTCTCCAAAAAATTCTCCTACTTAATTTTAGGAGAATTTTTTTCTCCGCAGCCCATTCCATTTTCCTATTTTTGCAGAATTCTCCTACATCTGGCAACCATGCTGCGGGTAGAAAACAGTTGCGAAGCTGAGCATCTCGGGGGTAATTTATGTAAGAGTCTAAAAGACCTGTTGTACAGCAAATTTAGAGTTCTGCCAGAACCTTTTTTATAATTCACCCAGAGTTGCTGTCCGTATATATTACTGCAGAAAGTACGAAAGAGAGTGTCTTTAGCTTCACTTGTACAGACCCCAAAGTTCGTTATAGTCATATTCGCTTTAGCACAAAGGCTTCGAGATTGTTTTTTTTTATATCTGAGTCATCAGTGAAGGAGCTGGTGATAGTTTGACCCAAATACTTAAACTCTTGTACTTCCTCAATTACTTCACCTCTCATTTTAAACCTAATGTCAGCTGGCTGATTATAGCTTTTAGGATGAAACTGTATAACCTTAGTTTTTGTGACATTAAAAAGAATATCATGTTTCTGCGAATGCACTTCGCACACTTTTAGTAGCCGATCCAGACCTTTAACAGAGGGACTTATTAACACCATATGATCGGCATAAACTATGTTATTTATCCTTGTGTTATCTATACAACATCCCACTGTTGCCTCATTAAGTGAAGCAATTAATCCGTCAATATACACATTAAACAGCATAGGGGAGAGCAAGAAGCCTTGTCTCACCCCGCAAGAGGAGCCAAAGCATTCGGATAGTACATTGCCCCACCTAACGGTAAAAGATTGGTGGGAATACCAAAATTTCAATAAATTTAATATGTACATGGGAACCTTCCTGTCTTCTAGTTTTTTAAGTAAAATATTGTCGTTCACTCTATCATATGCCTTATTTATATCTAGGAAACAGCTATAAATAGTTGAATTACTGTCAATGTATTCAGATAGTGTTTCTGTAAGTACATAGATAGTTAGATACACAGGTCAGTTGAGTGGGACTTTTTAAAACCAAACTGATTAAGAGATGTCCATAGGTAATCATTTTATCGGAATAAAAATTATACTTATTTTTGACCAGGGGCAAAATATATACCCTCATGAACTCTGCAGGGATATGGCTATGAGCAAGCATGGCTGATAAGAGCAATGATATATGCAGACATACTACGTCATTGGCATATTTTAAGTGCTCATTCGATAGGTCATCTACCCCTGACGCAGAACCAGTCTTTAACTCTTTAATTAACCTCTTTACTTCAGGAACTGATATCAAAGTATTTTCCTTTGTCCCTCCCACAGGTGTTTCGCTGCAATCCATCTTAAGATTATCCCTACTCACACTGTTAAGAATGTTAGAGTAGTGGTTTTTCCACAGCTTCGCAATTTCATCCTCCCCCGACACACCATCGATTATCGGAGGGAGGACACTTTTGACACCCGTTTGATTCTTAACAAATTTCCAAAATTTGTTATTATCGTTATTTATGCGAGCTTCATAGGTTTTCGATGCTCGAATAGACTCTTCTTCCTGTTTACATCGCCTTATGGCCGCCTTATACTGACCCCTACTTCTACACATATTCATGTATACTGGTCCTAATCTGGGTCTACCATGAATGCACCACAAATCATAGGCGTCTTTCGATTCCCTCTTCAGGGGGGCAATAAAATCATTCCATCCAGGAATAATCTTAGTATGATAGTTGTAAGATTTAATCAGGGGACTTCCTACTTCTCTTAACAGGGATACTATCTTACTATAATACCTATCTATGAATTTACAGTGAGAATCATTTAAGCAAGGATTATTACAGGCAAGATGCAAAATTTCTAAGTTATTAAAGAGGTGACCTGTTCTGCCTTTGTATTCTATTCTCTGTTGCATATTAACATCAGACCAATCAACACGATTATTCTTACCTATTGAATTCTTGATATGTCGTGTTGCGCATAAATTGGAAAAATTAATTAATAGTTCTAATGGTCTATGATCAGAAAGAAGGAAATCATGCAGAATATGAACTCTAACAATTCGATCCTTTAGATCAGGGGTTCCCAAATTGTGTTCCGCGGAACACCAATTTGGGAACCCCTGCTTTAGATTATTACTAGTGAGACAATGATCAATCCACCTGGTGGTACCACTCATATCACTAACGTATGTAAAATTACCACTGGTTACCCCCTAATACATCTACATCACTTATACTTAATTGGCCGACTCGCGCATGTTACCCAATTCTACAAAGAATTCCGAGTTCACATGCGCGTTAAAGTCTCCCATTACACTGGGGAACAAATTTTAACTTTTTTTTTGTTTCTTGGACGTGAACAGGTCTGTCTTATAGGATTTTTTCCGCTGATTCCGAATATAGCCGTAGAATTTCTCTATCACCCAAGGTTACTGAGAAATTTGTATTTTAATATTTATTCAAAAAGTGTATAGAAGTTAGTAAAAATACTTCATAAAAATTATATTAGTGGCAGATTGGCATTTAAAATATTCTTCTTAAAACTTCTTTGTCACTGATTTCCTCTTGTAGTTTTCATTAGGAGCTTCTCGCATCAATGTCCAGCAGTAATCAGCTAACATTGCCGGATCCCACCTCCCTTGGTAGCGTTTCTCCATAGTAGCTATATCTTGGTGGAACCTTTCTCCATACTCATCGCTTACGTCGCCGAGGTTTTCAGGGAAGAAATCTAAATGGGAGTGCAAGAAATGGATTTTTAGTGACATATTACATCCCAATAACCTATATGCTTCAATCATGTCCAGCACTATTTTGATCTTTCATGAGCTCTCTGATTTGGGGACCAACAAAGATCCCTTCTTTTATCTTTGCATCGCTAAGTCGTGAAAACTTTTTCTTCAAATATTTGAATGCCTCATCTTCCTTGTTCATTGCTTTGACAAAATTTTTCATGATGCCAAGTTTGATGTGAAGTGGCGGTAAGAATATTTTCTTGGGGTCAACTAAGGGTTCATGAGACACATTCTTCAGTCCTGGGATACATTTTTGACGAAGTGGCCAATCCTTTACAAAATAATGCGAATCTCTGGCTCTGCTGTCCCATTCACAAAGGAAGCAGCAGAACTTCGTATAACCGAGCTGCATTCCCAGAAGAAGCGCGACGACTTTTAAATCCCCACATATATACCAACGAAACTGGTCATAATTAATCTGCTGAAGGATGAGTTTCATATTTTCGTAAGGTTCCTTCATGTGGACAGCGTGCCCTACAGGAATGGAAGGGTATTTATTTCCATTGTGAAGTAGTACAACCTTGAGGCTTAGCTTCGAAGAGTCAATAAATAAACGCCAATCTTCAGATTTGTGCTCATGACCGAGAGCTAACAGCAGTCCATTTACATTATTACAGTAGCATAAACCACCTGACGAGGAGAAATACTGCATCAGATCTTTTTGGCGAGTGCGGAACGCCGATATGCTTGTATCTTTTGCCAGCAAATTCCATTCACGTAACCTGGAGCCCAATAATTCCGCTTTCTTTTTCGGAAGGTCCAACTCTCTCACGAGATCATTCAGCATAACCTGCGTTATCATACGTGGTTTATTTGATTCAGGTTGCTGAAAGTCTATCTTTAGTGTCATCAATTTCCATTGGTTCAACTTCAGACTCTTCATCCAGTGTCCATGACTTTGGGGGAGTTGGAATTGGGCTATCATCGTCATGTAGTACTGGTCTCATGGCAGATGCAAGATTTGGGTATTGAATTTTATGTTTATTTTTGGCAGAGAATCCTGAAACGTTAGTCATACAAAAATAGCAATCCGTTAGGTGATCCTTGGGCTCTCTCCAAATCATTGGTACGGCAAATGGCATAGATTTGCGGGTATCTTTAATCCAACCCCTAAGAGTGACGGCACAGGAAATGCATGAGATATGAGGTGCCCAGGATTTGTCTTGGTCGCCTACCTTACATCCAAAATAAAGTTCGTAAGCCTTCTTCACGAGTGGGGTCATCGTCTTCCTCTGTGCCATTATGGTCAGTTCTCCACATACGTAGCAAAATGTATCTCTGGGATTAATACAGTTTCGATTCATGCTGGCGGAAAATTATTGAAATCACGGAAAACTTTTTAGAATGAAAAACCAATTTTTTCTACTATGAAAAATTTTAAAATTTGAGCAAAACTTGAAAAAAATGTATTTCTTTTTATTAAAAATCTGTTTGTTTAAATAGCTATATTTTTTTAATGCAAAAAATACTATTAAATATAGTTAACCTGGAAAAAAAAGAAAGTAAAATTAAATTAGTACACTTAATTTTAACTAATATTTTGGGAAAACTCTGAGTAAATGGAAATATTAGTTTCTCGAAAACTATGGGTGATAGAAAAATTCTGAAACCATATTTGGAATCAGCATCAAAAGTTCTATAAGAAACACCAAATAGTTTTCAAGAAACAAAAATGTTGTTCCCTAGTGTTATTATACAGTGAGAATATTTGGGGTTATCTGATAATGACTTAATTTTATTCAGCAAAGCAATGTAATCATCTAGATTACTGCCGTTGTTTTATGGTAAATAGCAGTTTACAATTAATATGCAATCATTGTTCACTTGTAATTCAATGCCTAACAGCCGTACATTATCGCTTGTTAAAAATTTTATATGTTTTGACAAATTTCTCCTTATTAAGAAAGCAACACCACTAAAAGGCCTACCGTACATTAATTCACCTGACAAGTCTACTGCTGATGACGCATGGTACATAAAGATATAACATCGACACTGAAAAGCTACCTTAACCTAACTTATCCTATGTTAACCTAACATAACCTATACTAACCTAACCTGATCTAATGGGACTTAATGTAACCCTTAATAACTTGTCGATTTTATGTCGATCAGATGTTGTTAACCCGAAAAGAAGTTACGAAGTAAGTCAAGTAACACAAGATTCAACTCAAGGTTTGCCAAGAAAAACCGAACAAACAAATACAGTATAAAGTGTTCGTTACATGAAAATAAACTTAAGAGTTATCCCCTCAAATTGTTGAGAAAAGAATTTAGAAAATGGGAGAATTATTTAGGGTACAATTATCATTCACACACACGTGATGTAATTTCAACGAATTTTTACATCACTTTACCTTAGGGGTGGGGAACCTCTCGCCCGCGGACACATTTCAATTCGCCCGCCGATGATATCTTATAAAATTCTAAAAATATATATGAACCAATTTCTTAAGAGCAGTAGATAGACATTTCGGGAGAACTGAAGAAGGTGGGCGCATCATCATTTTTGGAGTGTGTGTCAGAATGTTTGCGCTCACGTTCAATACATTTCGTTCGCGGGTACGAAACATTCTGACACTCTCTCCAAAAATGACGATGCGCCCGTCTTCTTCAATTTTCCCGATATTTCATAATGTTTCAATCAAAAACTATTAATTTACCCAAATCTTGTTCAGCGCCATTATTTTCGTTACAAAAATCTAGCCTTAATGAACATGATTTATTTGAAAACGTATCTAGTCGTTATTCGACGTCTCTCATATAAAGAGCTGATTTTTTAATGCCTCTGATATCCATACTTAAATGATTCGTTTGAAAACGTTTTTGATCGTCGAGTAATAGATTGATAAAGATGCCAAGTAGTGCAATACAATTATTTTAATAAAATATTTTTTTACAGTAAATATTGCAAATAAAGTTGAAGCAGTACCTCTCTCTTAATTTTTAATTCTCAGTTATAAATAACTAAATTTAAATTTTTGAAATATTACGATTGGGATATTTCAATTCAATCTTTTAATGAAGATCATCTGGCACCACTGTAATGCTGACAATAAATAATGAATGTCAAACAGTCAATGATATGTTTTTCGCTGCTGAAAATTTTTGTAGTATCAGGTGCTGGTGTCTGATGTATAAAAACAAAATAAATAATAACCCTTCTCTACAATGACTACTGCTAACAAAAAAAGAAAAGCTATAGGCGAGTGTTGTGTTTTCAATGAAAAATGGACAAATAGTTATTTCTTTGTGGAAGTAAATGGAAGTCCCATATGTCTCATTTGTAGAAAATCGGTTTCTGTTTTGAAAAGATACAATCTTGAGCGTCACTATTTGACCAATAATAAGGAATACGAAAAAATTGAAAGTAATCTACATTTAGAGAAGTTAGCATGTTTGAAAAAATCTTTACATAAACAGCAATCTATTTTAACCCTTTAAGCCCTGAATTTTTTCTAGGGTTAAGTTATAAATGTGTGTATTTGAAACGTTAGCAATTTGTACCTTTAGTCCTTAAATGGTTAAACAGGCCAATTCAAGAAAATAAATCCATAATGAAAGCAAGTTATGAAATTTCTGGACTGATTGCAAAGAAGCTGAAGCCACACATCGAAGGCGAATTTGTTAAAGAGTGCAGACTTGTTGCAGCACGTAGTTTAGCTCCAGAAAAAGTCAAATTATTTGAAAATGTTAGTTTATCCCGGAGGACAGTATCTGACCGTATCAAAGACATGGCTGATGATATCGAAATTTCTTTGAAACAAGCCGCATCAGAATTTGTTTTTTTTTGCTAGCTGTAGATGAGACAACAGATAGAACAAATACGGCACAGCTGGCTATATTTATTCGGGAATAATGCCAAATTTTACAACACGAGAAGATTTACTTGCTTTAAAATCGATGTATGGAACTACTACTGGTGAAGATATCTTTTCTGAGGTCAAATCAGCAATTAGTGATTTCAATTTATCGTATGAAATTGGTCGGATCTCAAAAAGGGGTTGGTGCTCTAATTAGGAAAGAATTAGAGAACCGTCAACTGGATTCCGAGGCTTTAATAGTGTGCCATTGTCTTATTCACCAAGAAAATTTGTGTGCACAGTCTCTAAGAATGAACAATGTAATGGCAGTTGTAGTAAAATGTATTAACTCTATTAAAAGTAAAGGACTGAACAGTAGGCAATTTAAAGAAATGTTGAAGGACCTTGAAGTGGAATATGGTGATTTGTACTATTGTGATGTTCGATGGCTTAGCAAGGGGTGTATGCTCAAACGTTTTTATGAGCTGAAAGATGAAGTGAAACTTTTCATGGAAATGAAAGGTACCCCCATTTTGGAACTAGAAAACCCAATGTGGTTATGTGATTTAGCGTTTTTGGTTCATATCACTATCCATTTAAATGAGCTAAATTTGAAATTGCAAGGGACTAATCTGCTTATTACCTCTCTTCTGTCAAACATAAAAAGTTCTGAAGTAATGCTGCAACTGTTTATAAACCAGTTAAAAAACTGCATGGTTCACTTTCAAACTTTGAAGGAACAAAATCCCGCATCGACAGTTCAGTATGCCACAGAGTGTTATAACCTTTTGAATGAATTCAAAAAAGGTTTCAAGATTTAAAAACTAAAGAACTCGAATTACGAATATGCGAAACTCCTTTTGATGTGATGCCAGATGAAGCCCCCGATTCCTAGCAATTGTAGTTGATACATTTGCAATCGGACAACACCTTGAAATCTAGATATAATAGCGTATCTATTTTAGAGTTTTATAAATCATATGTATCAGCTGAAACATATCCACATTTGAGGAATCATGCATTGAAAATTGCATCACTGTATTCTACTACATATCGATGTGAACAATGCTTTTCAAAATTGAATTTGGCCAAGAACCGCCTGCGTGCTGAACTAACTGATGACAATCTAACAAATCAGTTAAGAGTTGCTACATCAGCAGTGCCACCTAATATTTCTGAATTTTCTAAATCAAAAGAATGGCAACCTTCTCATTAGAGTACAAGGTAAGGAATATATTGAAAAATATAACAATTTTAATTGTGTATAGTGGCATTGCAGGTATATACATATAAATTAAAAAATGTGACATAAATATTTTTCTTAATAAAAATTCGCCCGCTACTGATTCTTACACTTGAAATTCGCCCGGGGTACTAAAAAGGTTCCCCACCCCTGCTTTACGTTATGTATCATATATACAGTAAATGTAATCAAATTAACAGAGATTTTCTACTCATTGCTTTTAATTTTTCTTTATTATCGTTATTTTTTTTAATCACAGCAAAATATATTTGAAGATTTTATTTTGTATTTTTTGGTTTCGTGTTTGTACTACGATATATGGCTTTCTATACATTTCACATACTATGATATATACTGTATATATCGATGGTGTAGCGTAATATCGCCGATATTCACCAGGCCGGGATTCGATTCACCGCGAAAGCAATTGGCGCTCAACTGAGCCAGCTGTTCATCCTGCCATACCAAAAAAATTGGTAGATAAATGGGTACCCTGGGTAGCCTAGTAGTTAAGATGCTGTGCTGCATGCTGATTGGAAAGTTTTTGAAATCAACGCCGAGAGAGGACTTTGTAATTTCTGACTTCTCTGGTGGGGCGTGGTTCGATTCCACGTTTAGCTGTAGGTCTAAGGTGGAGCAACAAGTTTGAACTTCGCCGGAATGAACAATTCGGGGGTAGCAAAACTGAGCTTTTAAAGGTTTTATATACACACACTGTATATATTAACAATAATCTATTTTTTCAGTCCGAGGACCTATTAGCTGACGTCCTATTCTCAGTCAACTCTATCATGGGTCAAGATATCGGAGGCACGTGGGCAGCAGTGTCCCAGAGTGGAGTCACTCATGCCAAGGCCGGTATTAGTGTCACACTTGGGCAAGTCAGGGCGCATTTGAAGGAAGCTTTCCAAGTGACACAAGACGTGTTCGAAGAGATTCTCACTAAAGTGCGCAGAAGAGAGGTCAGTTAATCAGTTTACTAAAATATTGTAATACTACTATAATAATAGTATTATTATAGTATAATAATAATAGTATTATAGTGGTATAGCAGCAGTAGGGTGGAAAACTGCAATGACATTACATTATTGTATTATAATGAAATTTTGTGTTATAATAATAGTAGCATTATAGTAGTATGTGGGAAAACTACAATAACAGCATAATTCTAACATAATAGTTAGATATAGCATAATTCTAATATACTGTAATAGTTAGCTATAACATAATTCTACTATAAGAATCTACAAGAATGCTATTATTATAGTAATATTGTAGATAGTGATATTATAATGGTATGTTAGTAGTATGGTAACATTTGACGAGTTGTCGTTTAGTCTCGGTTCGATGGTTCCTCGAAGTGAAAAATTCTCTTACTTGTTTTAAGGCTTAGGTTAAACTAGGTTATTTTAGATTAAGCTCATGTAAGTCAGGTTGTGTTAGATTAGGTCAGGTTATGTTAGATTAGGTCATGTTATGTTAGGGTCGCGTAGTTCAGGTTAGGTTACGTTATAGTAGAGATCAAATTAGATTAAGTTAAGGTGGCGTATTTGAGGTGGGTCTAAGATTGTATAAAGTTTGGCGAGGTTAGATTAAGTTGCATCAGGTTCGCGTAGATCAAGTTAGGTTACGTTATAGCCGAGATCATTCTACGTTACGTTAAGTTAGCGTAAGTATTAGCATACTTCAAGGAATAATTTTTATGGTATTATTACCGACCCCGGCTTGAAACTCGGTTAGGCAAAGTTAAATTAAATTCAGATTAAGGCACGTTAGGTTAGATATAGCATAATTTAGGGTAAATAAAATTGTTTCTGGAAATTTAGTTCCTACAGTTTTTGTGGATTTGTGGAATGAAGTTTGGCCGAAGAAAACGCCATCTCTCACCTTTTCAATGAATTCGAACGTCTAACGGAAAGATGTTGCTGTCGTTATTTCAATAAAGAGTGTAAATATTGAGTGTAATGAAGGTATAATAAAGGTTCTCTCTCTCTCTCTCTCTCTCTCTCTCTCTCTCTCTCTCTCTCCTGTCACAGGCGGCAAATGTCACTTTAACGATGAACGTGGTCGAGGCGTCGGATCTTAGGGCGAAAACGGTGCGAGGTACGTACCTTTTGAATATCTATCTATCTATCTATCTATCTATCTATCTATAATATATCTATCTATATGTCTACATGTCTACTTATCTATTCGTCGGTCTCGCTGTCAATTTACATATGCATTTGTCTGTGTGTGTGTGTGTGTGTGTGTGTGTGTCTCTCTCTCTCTCTCTCTCTCTCTCTGTAACTCATCTTCAGTTATGTTCATAAAGCAAAATTCTGTTTTGGAGCATGAATATGCATCTGTACTTTATAATGTCTGTAAATTATAATTACACATTCACAGGTGGCAGCAACCCTTACGTCACCGTCGACATCCCTGGCACTAGTCAGTGCCACAGAACTCACACCGAACATGAAACTTTGGCCCCAAAATGGCGACAGGAATTTAAATTGTAAGCAATGTTAATAAATAATAATAATAAATTTGGTTACAACAACCAGATACCATGTTTAAATATTTAACAATCCATCTATATTCATGGTTAATTTAACCATGCAAAAATGGTACTAACTATACAAGTTAATGATCCGAAAAAGTTTATCATGGTGTATGGTAAGCTTGACCTTCGTGAAATGAGGAATCATCGCGCGGAACATTTCAAAGGTTGAAAGGTATATATATATATATATATATATATATATATATATATATATATATATATCGTAAAGAACGACGCTTGTATAGGAGAACATTCCGCGCAAGATGAGAAGAGAGAACGAACAAATGAAAAAATGAGGTAACCACCCGGGAATCGAACCCGGGATCTTCCGATTGCCAGTCAGATATGATAACCATTACACCACGGGCCTCACTCGAACAAATGCCGTAATTCTTCTACATACGCGCAGAAACCAATGCCCCGAGGGGGCACCTCCCGCATGCCGTATCTATATATACGGCAGTTGAAATGTATATATAGATACGGCATGCGGGAGGTGCCCCCTTGGGGCATTGGTTTCTGCGCGTATGTAGAAGAATTACGGCATTTGTTCGAGTGAGGCCCGTGGTAATGGTTATCATATCTGACCGGCAATCGGAAGATCCCGGGTTCGATTCCCGGGTGGTTACCTCATTTTTTCATTTGTTCGTTCTCTCTTCTCATCTTGTGCGGAAAGTTCTCCTATACAAGCGTCGTTCTTTACGTTATTTATGCTGCGTGTTCTTTGCAGTTGAAATATATATATATATATATATATATATATATATATATATTAGTTGTAAGTCAATAGTTAGGTTATATATTACGATTGAAACATTAAACTATTAATTCAACCCTACATAATTATGTAAACAAAATATCGTATTGACATTTCAGTCGAGTAAAAATATTTATTTTAGTGAACGATCAGTTAGTATTATGTCGATGTCATTATGGCTTCCCACCCAATGTCATTCCTACTCCCGGGTTCGCAACTGCGTACCCCCAAGAAGTTCTTTTCCCCTCATCAGATATCCCCTTTCGGATCTTGAATAGGAATAAGAATTGAGTCAAACAGGAAATAATCGATGACATTATACTTACATTTTTATTGATGAACTTATATAATAGAGAAATATCTCATTTATTTGTTATGTTTGATTAAGTTCATATAGTGATACTAGTTTGGAAATTTATTATTATTATTATTTTATTATTACTATTATTATTATTATTATTTCAGAAAAGTGACTAATTTAAATCAGGACAAAGTGAAACTAGAAGTGTGGTAAGTGAATTTCTTTTCTAAGTAATACAAAATGCATTGGAAGTCGTTTTTAAGATAAATATTTATACATTTTTATGAGAAAAATTAATTTTCCTTTATTCAAGAGTTTATACGAGTTATACCACTGCTCAGTAGGAGCAGTTAGGGGGTTAATTTACTTAACTATTTATTAATTTTTTAGGCATGATTTTGACCCCAACGTTTCGAGTCAAGTGTTGGCAGTGAAGGATTTGAAGAGTTTTTCGAGATTAGTCAAAGGCACTACTGCTATTGCCAATAGGCACGAGTCTCACTTATTAGGCACTGTCACTGTGCCACTGAAGGTATTCCCACTGAGGGATTGGGAGTAATTTTTACAAAATGAATTTACATTTAATTAATTTTATGTATACTGTATATGTATTAAATAGAGATAAATAAACGGATAGACAGACAAACAGATAGAGAGAGAGAGAGAGAGAGAGAGAGAGAGAGAGAGAGAGAGAGAGAGAGTTTTATATTTCAGTATTGAACTAATTTAGTATTTTTGTCCCTAGTTATCTATTTATTATACTATTACCAACATATACATAACCTTAATATTTGAACATAGTTATTTAATTTCTATATTTAACTTTGAAACAACAGAATAACGACTACTAAACATGCGGTGCTCCTTTTTTCCTTCATATTTTAAACTTTAATTAAAATAAAAGATGTTTATAGACCTCATTCACGATGATGTCATTACTAAAATTCGGGTTCTTCTTCACATTTAGTTAAAATCAGAGGAGCTACTTCTTTATTCTCAAACTTGAAAAGAGTCTATATGTTTTTTCAGGATATTCGTGAGAGCGGAGTAAACGATTGGTTTCCCCTCATCAAAGACTCCCACAAAGACGAGGTTAAACAAAGGGGTTCCCTCTATATCGAGGCCTACGTAACTGCAACCACTCAGAACGTTTCCCTGTATGAAGCCCGAAGAAGCCACGATGCCTTGCTTGCTAGACTCATTTATTATCACATCAAAACAGCTTCCAATAACAATAAGGTAATTGCTCGTTCACGTTGCAGGACATTGCATCCAGTTAGAGATCAGACATTCTTTAATGTTCTTTTCAGTCTCATTAACCCTTTATCGGGCAGTGTGACTTTACTGATTTTGTTCGGGCTAACACGAGACGATTTCATTCCGTCTCATAAAGGATTAAGAAATGTCTCTTAACCCTTTACCGCACAGAGGGCTCTTCGAGACTGAATAAAATCGTCTGGCGTTAGCCAGAACAAAATCAGTAAAGTCACACTGCGTGATAAAGGGTTAAATCTAATTAGCTGTGATTTGATATATCGTCAATGTCTGCCCATTCTCTATTGTATTTTACGCTCATAAATCTGTGTGCTTGTACTTTTCGACTGAAAGATAAAAGGCAATAAAGTGGTGAACTAGGTACTAATGGCACTCCATCCTTCGTCTCGTGGTTTCGGAGTTAGCTCCTTGTTTCTACTTTATTGTCCGTTTCCTTTCCATCTTACTGAAGTGCAGTTACTGCACTTAAAACTCATTCAAGTATACACTTCTATCGTATTTGCACAGTATAAAGGAAACTGTTATTATTATTATTTGTAAAATAATTCCGAGAATACCCGAACCGATTATGTAAGCTGAGCCTATACGCATAAGAAGGATTTAGATGTAACATGCTGTCTTAGAAATTCTTATACTTATGGAACTGGATCGTAAACGGTATATCAAAGCAATTCGGGACAAAATCATTCACTGAGCGAATGTTTTTTTTATCGTACATCAGATAAAAAATTTAAATTGGGTAGACAGTAAATTATGTACGTTCTTATTTTATTTTTTTGATTGGGTTCGGAATCCCAGCTGTGCCTTGAACGGTCAAGGGCTACTTTAACTTACAGCCTAAGTTAAGCTAGACTAAAACAGACTTTATGGACTCGGAGGTTCTATTCAGTCCTGTCTCAGGGATGTTGACTTGATTTGGGCCTACTTTACGACTCAGTAGCATAAACACGAAAGGAGGGCTCTATTTATGGTCTTCTTTCTAAACCTCGCAACAACAACGCAACCTGCACCATTGCACAGTGCAACAATCCTGCATCTAAACTACCAAACTAAATTGCAAGAGAGCTCATATCGCCTTGGGATAACAATGGCTCTTCCTCTTCTAGATTTTCTAACACGTATTTAGGATAAATGATTTTAAGAGTTATAATTTAACAAAAATTTAAAGATGAAATATGTTTGAAGTTCGGGTATCCTTATTTTACTTCTTTGGTTACAGGAGGAAGAGAACTTCCACGTACCATGGCATGGCCAGTTAACATCCGAAGCAAGTGCAGCCATTGCCCAGCACGCTATCATTTTAGGGCTAACTCCAGCCCTCCAAAATCTTTCTTGGTGGGTAGTAGGCTCAAGAGTACCATCTGCCGATGCAGGATGGCTGCTGAGCCAGCTGAAGACAGTGCAGAAACACTTAACAGATGGGGCGTATGACGTTACAGAAATTGAAAGTTTGGCTGATTCTTTCGCCACTTGGATAGAAAACGCCATCCAGAAGTTACGCAATTTGAGAAGAAGTTTTCCTATGCATTCAGGAATAATCGCCAAACATCAGCTCTCAGCTACATTGGTGTGAGTGACCAAATTAACAGTAGCACTTATTTATAAAAAAAAATCTGCAAGAAATTGTTAGGGGATATTTCGATGTACACATAAAAGCGCCAAACGTAGATAGTAAGAAACTCATATAATTAGGGTAGGGCTACGTCGTGGCCACGTTGTTTCACCGCTTCCTGATAGATCAGCGAAGTCAAGTGACATTGGGTTTGGGTAGTAGCTGAATGAGTGACTGTCCTCTGATTCAGATGATGATGTAGAAATCCCTGGTATGGATTCTACGTTAAGTTTAGGTCTCCTCTGTCATATGACCATGGCTGTTAGAAGAGAGAAGAAAAATATGCTATTAACAACACGTGACATAATTGCTGAATCTTTTGTTGAAATGCACAATCAAGTTAACGCCCTGCATGTTGAATGTTCTGCAAAACCATCGGCATTCACTCTTCATCTTCTTGCGGAGATGCAATCCTGTGATGTTAATTTTAAGAGGGAGTTAATTCACATTTAAGAATGCGTATGTCAAGTCAGTTCTGTAAAATAAAAAGGGGAAACAACAATGGGAACGTTTTTTGTAATTTCCTTGAATTGGTCATGACATGAGTTCTGAATTAAAATGAATGAATCAATCAATAGTTCATCCACTTGTCAGCAGTCAGCAACTGAAAGTCAGCTTTTAAATAAAGAACTTACTTTTAAAACTAGATGAATGACCTGTTTTAACATCTTTTGTCCAAGTGAGGGCACTGAGGTGGAGAGTAAACGGCACCAACTGTTAAAAATAAATCTCCATTGAAAGGAAAACCGGGTCGAGTTAAATACATTATATGCACTGGGTTCATTACTGACTCGTAAATGGTTCGTTGGTTGTTCTGTTTTGCATTAAAAATATACAAAAACGTTCCTCAAAAACGGTAGAAATTATATTAATTTTGTTTTATTTCAGAACTTTTGATGCTTTGGAAACTCACAAACAATCAAGTTCCCTTCTCGAACGGAAGGAAATCAAGAATTTGAGGAAGGAAGTGAAAGATGCAGTCACGGTGTGCTTCAAACTGTGGTACGTGGAAATAACGATTATGATAATGATAATTACGATGTTAACGATAACGATCATAATAACGATGATAAAGACAATTAATGATAACGATAATAACAACAATAATAATGATAACGATAACGATGATAATGATAACGGTAGTGATAACAACGATGATAACGATAACGGTACGTGTGAAAAGGTTCATAATGGCCATGGTATAATTTCAACCGCTTCAGAAATAGTAAAAATTTAAAAGGCCTACACCACGGGTCGGCAACCATAGTTACGCGTGCCAGAGTTGGCACGCGAGGTGGTTGTTCAAGGCACGCCAAGTGATTACCCAAAAGTTGCAATTTCAAAAAAAAATTTGGAATTATAAAATTATATTAAATTATTATATTGAATATTATTATATATTATATATATTATTATATATTGAAATTTAAAAATTATAAAGGACAGTATCAAACTCTCCTCATGTCCTTTTTATATACTTCCTTTTAATTTAAAAAAAATACTGATAACTATATCCAGGCCCGGATTTAGCTATAGGCGAACTAGGCGATCGCCTAGGGCCTCGCGCCAAAGGGGGCCTCGCTCAAGCCGTTTTGCGCGTTCTGTTCAAGTGATATTAATGATTTAGAACTCTATGAAGAACTTAAAGTACTTTGCAGGTTTATACCTGAGAAAACAGATCTCGGAAATGCCCTTGTTTATATAGTGCAAAAACAACTAAGTGAAATTTATCCTAATGCTTATGTTGCACTTCGAATAGTATTAACCATCCCAGTTACTGTTGCTTCGGCTGAAAGAAGTTTCTCGCGTCTCAAACTTATTAAAACATATTTGCGTTCCACCATGTCTCAAGCGAGATTGCAATCATTAGCTATGTTATCAATAGAAAACGATATAACAAATTCATTAGATTATTCTCAATTAATTGAAGAGTTTAGCTCGTAGAAAAGTAGAAAAGCATTGCTGTAATATTCAAGGAGCATCTGAACCAAATATTAAAGCATTAATATTTAGCCTGATAAGTCGATCGCTCACTATTATAAAAAATGAAATGTCAACATCTCTTATACATCACATATGAAAAACGTTTGTATACTATGGAAAGTCATTACCTATAATATATAAATCTTAGAAATCATTGTCTTATATTTTCGATACAAATCTTGATTCATATTATAATTTATACTTATTTGTATGGTTTATTTATATTTTTTATACAATTTCCATGCGTGATTATTTTGGTTTGGTTTAATTTTTAAGTGCTGGCATAGTTCTGTCTATTCGGGATTCTAATATTGCTGGTATAGTACCGATAATTAAGTCCATATTTTCATATATAGAGGCCTAGGGCCTCGCAATTTCTAGATCTGCCTAGGGCCTCACAACTTCTAGATCCGGCACTGACTATATCATTTTATTTGATTCATTTGAGCATTGAGATGGCAATGTAAAAGTGTCTGTGTATTTTTGGTTAAAATACAAATCAAAAGCGCTTTGATTTGTTTGTTGGGATTGAAATAGAGCGGACCGTTCTACGAAATCTGCATATGAAAATTATAGTTGGCACGCAAGGCCGTAAAAATGTTGGCATTAATTGTAAACTGGCACACTGCGTTCAAAAGGTTGCCGACCCCTGGCCAACACAAAATGGCATCATGATAACTACATTTATACTCGTAAAAGAAATTTCTACCCTTTTAAATCCTCTTATTATCATGGGAGATCTTTTGGTTCGGTTGGTTGGAGACTGGAATCGGTCTACGAAAGCCAGGATTCGATTTTTTCTGCCACCATTGTTGAAGTTGGGTCGGAAACCTAATGTCGGGTTAATGTAATAACGTCGCTCCAGATTATGTAGCTACCCGTGTTTCGGATACCACGTAAGCTGTAGGTCCCCTCCTTCACATGACCTTAGATGTTGTAAACGAGATTTAACAACTCCATCAAACAAGAACAACCTACTCTGTGAGTGCTCGGCCTCAACTGATTCTCAAAGTTTTCGCCCACCCCTCTTCGGGTGAGGAAATATATTCCAAATTTCCCAAATCCTTTTCAAATTCTTTAAAATCATTTCTGAATTCTCCTTTAGAATCCTTTTTAAATATTTTCAAATCCTTTTCAAATTGTCTTTAAAATGCTTTTCAAATCACTTTCAAATCCTTTTTAAAAATTTAGAATCCTTTAAAAATTATTTTCAAATCCTTTTTAGATCCCATAAATTATGAATTCATTTTAAAATCTTTTAAACTCTGTATTAGGTGGACTCGGTTGGTAGAGGAGCATCTGAAAGGAGAAACAAGACCCGAGGTCCAAATACAGAAAATTACTCACATAACTTCGGAGGTGCACAGTTTCCTTTGTGAAATTGCTTCCTTTTACAGTCCAACATTACTCAAGTGAGTAAATACAGTACTTAAAACCATTGTATTTCTGTCATATTCATATTTTGTGTTGCACCTATTTTCTGCGTGTACTGTAAGAGACTGTGATCACGCGATGGAGCTCTGGAAATGGTGTTCAAGACTGAAGGCCTTGTAATTAATGTAAATGTAAAGTACTTATATTTATTAAATATATATTACATTTACAGATGAATTCCAACCCCAAGGACCTCGTATTTACCATTCTATGTTTGTATTTGTGCTCAACTACAAAAGTATTTTCCATAAATTATGGGAAATGCATACGAACATACTGTATATAGTATACATATATCAAAGCTGAATTATTGTTCAGTATTTGGTATAATTTATAATCATAAATATTTTCACTAAAACTTTTTATGTTTATTTTACAACTTGAAGGTAACTTGGTATCAGTTTTTATAACCCATTATTTCTATACGATTTGTAGAGAAATGGACATTCCATACTTCAGAGAAATGTTTCTTATGATAACCAAGAAACTGAACCCTTGCGTTCGCCCTCCACTCATGAACGTCTACAACCTTCTTGAAGACATCACAGAAGTGTCAGTGACGGACGCTTGTGACGATGACAAACCGTCATATACCCTCGAAGATGGAACGAGTCTTTGGCAGTTATACGTGAATTTAGGAAGAATTAATAAGTAAGTATACCGAATGAAGTTGAAAATTTTGCATGCGGAGAAAGTTGTACGAATTTTCCTTGTCAAAAAACATCGACACGACACGTTCCTGTGAGGTAGGTTAGATTTGGTAAGTTTAGGTTGGGCTTGGTTAGGTTACATTAAGTTAGGTAGATTAGGTTAAATGGGTTTCGGTGACTCTGATCTGATTTTCTCTGACTTTATGAAAGGTTGAACTGACAAGTATATTTTTTTATGTTGGAAGGATGGGCCAAGGGCAAATGCCCACAAAAACGCCCCTCCCATAGAGGATGAAGAAAGACAAAATAAAGGTTCAAGGTTTTCGAGATGCGGGAAAGATGGATTGAGGAAGATTGTTCTAGAATTGACCGGTTGAGTAGATGAAAGACTGAAAATACCGATTAACCCTTGTGTGAGAGAGTAAGACAGAAGAGGAATGAGAATGGGTTGAGTGTCGGGTACTGCCTGCTCTCCTTACAACAGGAGGCATGCAATTAGAGAGTTCAGAAGAGCAGTGTCCCTTATAATAGCGACAGTAAAGAGTGAAGCAACATTGCGACGAAGAGAGAGAGAGAGAGAGAGAGAGAGAGAGAGAGAGAGAGAGAGAGAGAGAGAGAGTTACAAGGAGTTACAAAGAAAAGAAGTACTTCAAAAGGCCTTGCGGCCCATACCGAGGAGGTGCCAATGGCAACAGTGCCAGGGAAAATTTTCTACACCCTCAAATAGTGTGCAAGATTTGATCTAACCTTTTCTTGAAATGATCCACAGAGGAACTGTTCACAACTTCTGAAGGTAACCTGTTCTACGTGTCACAGATCTTATACGTAAAGTAAGTCCCACACACACTAGTCCTAAACCGTTTCAAATCCAACTTCCAACCATTGTTGCGAGTTGGGTTATCATTTAAACTAAACATGCTTCTAAAACCGACATCGTTGAACCCGCGTAAGAGCCTGAAAACCTCGATCAGTTGATCGCGTAGATTCCGAGTTTCCAGCGAAAACAAGTTCAGGGCGCGTAACCGTCGATTGTAGCCCATACGCCTAACGGAAGGGATTAACTTTGTGGCCCTCGTCTGCACTCGCTCCAGCCTCTCAATATCTTTCCTGAGGGTGGGCGATTAGAACTGCACAGCATACTCCAGGTGCGGCCGAACCAGGGAATTGTACAGTGAGAGCACAATCTCCTTGTTCCGAAACTGAAATTGCGTCCTGATATAACCCAACAGCTTCTGGGCTTTCTTTTCCACCTCTACGCACTGTTTGGTAAACTTAAGGTCGCTGCTAATTAGCACACCCAAGTCCTTTTCCAAATCAGTCGCCTCGATATTACTCCCCAACATCGAGTAGTCCGACTCGGGATTGGCGTAGCCAATGTGCATCACCTTGCATTTACCCAAGTTAAACGGCATTTGCCATTTTTCGGACCACTCTCCTATCCTACCTAGGTCCGCACGTCCGGCGTCCCAACATTGGCCCCAAGTTTGGTGTCATCAGCGAATTTGGCGATCCGACTGACGATGCCACCATCTATATCATTTATGTAAATGATAAACAACAGCGGCCCCAAAACGGAACCCTGAGGAACCCCACTAGTGACCGAGGCCCAACCCGAACTAGCCCCTTTAATTACAACCCTCTGCCGCCTATTCTTCAGCCAGTTTTCAATCCACCTACCTACTTCTCCACCGATACCCAGCGCGCGCACTTTCGCCATTAGCCGGTGGTGAGGTACCTTATCAAAGGCTTTCTGAAAGTCGAGATAAAGTATATCAATCGCCCTACTCTTATCATACTCACTCAACATGACGTGGAAAAACTCGAGCAAGTTGGTGTGACACGAGACTGAGACTGAGACTGATTGAACACAGTCAGTAAAAGGCGGGGAAATGATGAGAGGAAAACCATTTGATTTCCATCCGGTGAAGTACAGCTGTGTGGATTGAGCCACCCGACACATGAAAAGCGTATTCCATTCCATACAGGGGCGGACGAGACCCTTGTACAGAGACAGAGATGAAGGCACAGATAGAAGGATAGAAACAGAAGGAGAACCAGTTTGGAAATTAAAGATTTGTGCCAGACTCTATCAAAAGCTTTCGATATGTCTAGCGCAATAGCAAAGGTTTCAGTGAAATCCTGAAAGGAGGACGACCAAGAGTCAGAGATATACAAGAAGATCGCCAGTCGAGCGCCCCTTGCGGAACCCATGCTGACGATCTGAAATAAGATTGTGAGAAGAGGGTTTTTAAGAATCTTTCTATTAAAGATAGATTCAGAAAGTTGAGAAAGGCAAGAAATCAAAGCAATTGGATGATAGTTGGAGGGATGAGACCGGTCATCCCTCTTTGGGACAGGCTGAATGAAAGCGAAATTCCAGCAGGAAGGAAAAGTACCAGATGAAAGACAAAGACGAAAGAGTTTGCCTAGGTAAGGTGTCAGCACAGAAACACAGTTCTTGAGCACAACAGGAAGGACACCATCAGGACTGTACGTCTTCCTAGAGTTGAGCCCAGATAGGGCAGAAAAAACATCTTTGGAAGAGATTCTAATATAAGATATTATAAAGTCAGAGTGAGGAAGAGATGGAGGAACAGCACCGGAATCGTCCAGGGTTGATTGAGTTGGAGGCAAAAGTTTGAGCGAAGAGTTCAGCTTTATCAGGAGAAGAGACGGCAACTGAGCCATCGGAATGGAAAATAGGAGAGAAAGGAGAAGTAAAGTTGTTGGAGAGGTTGTTGGCTAGGTGCCAGAAAGAGCGAGAAGAATTAGAATTGGATTGCTTTTCACATTTTTGTCTGATGAAGGAATTTTTGGCGAGTCGAAGAACAGATTTTACACGATTCCGGACAGAAATATAAGCTAAGTGAGAGTCAGGAGTTGGATGGCGACGGTACCTTCTGAAAGCCTCCCCTGTGTTGTGGATAGCAATAGAACAATTAAATTTAAACCAAGGATTTTTTTGGCATTAGTAGTAGAAATAGAATATGGAATGTACGCCTCCATTCACCTGTTGATGCGCTCAGCACACTCGGAAGGGCCCCGGCAACGGAAGCAGTAATCATTCCATGGGAAATCAGAGAAGTACTGCCCAAGGGCCTCCCAATCAGCGGCGCCAAAGTGCCAAAGGCGTCTCCTCTTTGGAGGATCCAAAGGCTAAATTGAAGTGATAGGACAGGAAACAGATATAAGATTGTGGTCGGAGGAGCCCAACGGAGAAAAATTGTTGACAGAGTAAGAAGAAGGATGAGTGGTGAGAAATAAATGC
The DNA here is from genome assembly GCA_023014485.1 of Bathynomus jamesi. Taxonomy (NCBI): domain Eukaryota; kingdom Metazoa; phylum Arthropoda; class Malacostraca; order Isopoda; family Cirolanidae; genus Bathynomus; species Bathynomus jamesi. Next base: position 212,191 of record JAJOZX010003513.1, on the reverse strand, counting down.
AAAATGCTGGGCCTATCACCAAGACGATCGGGGATGCCGGTAGGGTGGTGTACAATCTGCTCTAGGTCATTCAGTGCAGAAAAATTAAAGTCATATTCTTATATTTGTACCTGAATTCACAAACATAAAAAAACTAAAGTATCAAAACATGGTAAAAACTATTATTTCCGTTTATAGGTTAGGAACAGACTTGCCCATCGAAATAAGGAAAGAGTCAGGTATCTACGAATACCACAAGTGGTTTAACAGAGGCGTGAGAAGGTGGGTCGAACTGGCGAGGCGCAGAGCACTTCAAATGATCGAAAGAGCCGTGGAACTTGACAATTTCCAGCCGGTGGACGAATACTGTAACTTTAGTTCTTCCGCTACTGATGTGTCCGGAATATTTACAGATGTAAGTTTACGCTGTAAATTACATTTAAATGATATTTGTTTGCGCTGTCACTTTTAATTTACTAAACTTCTTTGAGTTAGATACTGTGAAAATTTTTTGTTACGACATTTGGAGAAACATTATTTCATACGTATATAGGATTTCATATTATTAAATTTTTAATATTAATATGTAAATGTGACTTCATTTAACATTTAATGTCAGACCTTTATAGAAGCTTTTCATTATCGTTAGCCTCATGATCTTTTACAATATTTCTTCAAACTTTTTGCAGGTCCAAATTTGGTGGCAAAAATTAGAGTGGCCAGACCCAGAAAATAGTATGATACTACTGGCCAAAATTCTCGAGGACGTTTGCTCATATGGCATGAAGTACGCAGATCTGTTGAAACAGAAAGTTGAGGGCATGTTCAGCGTTCAGAGCAACTCAGATCAATTAGTCATTTCAAAGCAGGTAACAGTATCTGTATGGAATTAAATACATAAAGAATTTTTTTGTCTACACTTCCATTTTATTTTTCATTAATCTATTCAAACTGTTTCCACAACACACTGGTGTAAACACGCTGCTCATATATACTGTTGCCTTGAAACTGTTCTCTTTGTTGAAGATCCTGTCTTCACTGAGAACCTGATTCCGTGGCCACAAACGAGCCCATTTAATAAAAACGAATTATGCAAATAATGCGACAAAATTACTGACGCGTGATGCGTAAAAAGATATCTTCCCTTCTCTCTCTCGTTACCCTTGGAAGAATGCTTTATTATAAAGTTAGAGGAATTTCCCCTTAAGGAGTTGTACCCACTTTGCCGAAAACAAATTGTTGACTGGTGTTGGTCTTAACAGTGGTATTTATTGAGTTCTTTTTAATCTTAAACTAATGTAAAATTACGCAGCCTAACCAGGCATAAAGAAAGTGAACCCAAATTATTTTAATTTAACGAATGACGGTGAGCAGAATTAAAAATTTGACATGTCGGTCTCTGCATGTGTCAAGTTTTTTTACGACAAACTGGGTAAGTCTCCTTACCTCAACTCCACCACAGAGATTTATTTATGTATAAAAACGAGGGCGCGTGAAATGGCAACCCTAATTAGTGGACTAACGAAACTCACGAACGGTGAACTTTCTGTTGAATTCCCCATATGGAATAAGTTTACATCATCTACTCAGTCATATTATTTCTTCTAATTGTAAATGTCATGAAGGGAACGACACTCTGTATTTAAAGTATCCAACGTTTAGTCACGTATTACTCCGTTAATCCGCTCAGATCTGCACTGGACTTAACAACATCGAAAGAGTACGCGATGAGCTGACGAAACTCCCCGAAACGTTCGGTTCTCGATACTTGATCGAAAAAGTGAAGAATTCTCAAACGGGCGGGGAAGAAGCGTCGAACAGGTTCAGTAACAACATTGAAACTTTGATCGAAAGTTCATCGGAAAATATGGAAGGAAAAGTTGTCGAATTTATTGAAGCTGTTATTGAAAAGGTACATCCTAAACCAGTATGTAGAGTACTCTATACTAACACCACGTTTTCATACTTTGAATATTTATGGGTTCAGTGACTTAAATTAACTAAAATATGTTTAAGAATATTTTTCATTATAATGTTAACCTACAGTGACATACTGACATCTCAACAAACTCTACAAGTTTAGCAAATTCCCCAAAACGGGTATTTTGTTTGTTCACTAATCCACTGAGGTAAATATGGCACTCATCACTTATAATAATGTCTTTCATCCTTATTTCATTTCTGTCTGCCATTTCAAGAAGTTGAGCACAAACTGAACACATCAATGGATGTATAAGAAACTTTTAAATTTTCAGTCCGTAACTTTGTAATTGTTTATTTTTCTTACTGTAAAACTTTTGATTTACAGGACCTGAATCACGACCCAGATTAGAACATAGTTTTCTTTAAAAAAAAATAAATAAATAGAACAGAATAAAATATAGCATAACCTAAGTTCTAAACTATGACTCTTTATCGGTACCTTTGTAATAACCTAAGTTCATCTGATTTACCCTAATATGACGTAACTTACTTACAGTTTAACCTAACGATGCAAAAATCCTAACTTACCTTATTTTATACACGTACGTAGCATTATTCATAATCTATAGTATCCTGCAAATGACCTAATCTGTATATAAAAGCTGTCTCTCGCGGGTCATTTAAGGAAATGTTGACATAAGTTAAGCGCAACGGCAATGAGTTTCAGATGGGTGGCACACTGCACCACGCTGTGATCCAAGCGTGTGAGGCGTCATCGGAGAAACCACTTCTGACGGAAGTCCTCGACCCAGCTCTGCAGCTGCTGCACGAGAAAATGAGTGACAGCAATTTCAAGCGATTCCTCCAAAGACTGTGGGAAGTGCTTATTCAACTCTTCAACATCACTGTAACGCGAAACACTGATGTATGTTCTTGACCCGTTGTTGGTACTTGCATAATTTAGTTTCCGTACTAACATCTATAGGATCACATGACAGTGAATTTACACTTTAACGTGCAATTAGAATAACTTCGGATCGATACCCATCCAAATTCCAACTACTGAACAGACCCAATGCGCGCCTAACTTTCCTGTTACGAAGTGGCCACGACGTAACCCCTCTTACGCTATTATTGTATCTTTTGATAGGTTTTAAGTTTATACAGGGTGACACAATTTAAGATAATTTACGTTAAAAGTTTTTAACTAAAAATTGCATTATTAAAATCCCTAAGCTTTTTTGTGACGTAGTTATTAAAATATGATTTGGAAGATAAAGGTTTCAGTGAAAGAAGAAGCCCTCAAACGTAAGTGAGGTTGAATAAAGGAAGGTATAGTTTCAGAAAAAAGTTCCCCGAGAAATCTAAATTTTTGAAAAGCATGAACAATTACTAATTAGTAATATTCTGTTTTTCTTTATATTTTTATTCTTTTTGTTTACAGTAATAAAATTTCAAAAACAAAATTCAATCTTTACTGATTAATATTTTTTCTTGTAATTTTAGTTTTGTAGGCGAACTTTTTTCAAAAACTGTACTTGCCTCAAAACTGCACAAATTCAGAATCAGTAAAAGGACAGTAAAAAGATATTAATTGGCTAAAACTTGTCAGAATGACTTTTTTTTAAGGAAGAGATTTACTCTAAAGGGAAAAATGATATTAGGTTAAACGTTTTATTTCGTATTGCAAACTCTTCAAATGATGACATATTGCGTCACATAATTATGACGTTATTTTAAATGTTTATTATGATACAAAATGCTTAGCCAAATATCAAACTTTCTTCAGATACGAGGTAACAGGTAACACCCAGAAACTCTGTTTCGTCAAACTGAGTGGCGGGGAGGTGTTAAGGCGCGAACTTCTGAGAAAGTCACCTAAGCCAGGGTAATCACAGAGTAATAATAAATAATTATAATCAGTCAGAAGTGCCAGAAACTGCCACAGCGCTCAGGCCGACTCATGCGGCCCATTGCTCTAACTCTTGTATTATAATTATTATTATTATTATTAATCGGGATTCGAATCCCCGACTTCAGTGTCTTCATTCGTTTATAGAATAGGGTGTTACCCACTGGACTGCGGACCCTGGTTAATCACAGATTAGGCGGTCGGTCCAGTCTCCAATCGTGGAGGCAGTGTCAGAGGCCGATCTCCAACCAACCGATCCACGGAACTTTTTAACTTTCCTTTAAAGTGTTCTAAAAGCTATGTTCTTCTTTCACAGAAAAGAAAACCGTCCTACTTCAACGGAGTTTACAAAATTCTTGAAATGAGCCTGAAGTTTTTCTCACCCTACGATGGACTTGGCATAAACAGGGAGGAAGCCCGAACTAAGGGTAAAGGGAAATGACTTTAATAACGCTAATATTGTTCTTTATTTTCATCGGAAGGGTTTATTCCCATGGTTGAGGTTCATAATACTGTAGTTAGACGGTAACATAAGTGGATAATTTCTGGGCGCAGTTAAAAAATTTTCGGATTGCCCTCTCTGGCCGAATTCCCAACATCTGAAAGACTTTCGAATCGAATAGCGAGAAAACAAAAGTTGTTTCGTAAACTTATATCGAGTTAGTTAAGGTCAAAAGTTTTATGCTAAGTTGGGTTGGAGTATACTCGGTTAGGTTACCCTAGGTTAGGTAAGGTTGAATTAGTTTTGGTTATGTTATGTTATGTTAGTTTATGTGACCAACCCTGTTGTTGTTAATTGTATGATTTAGCCTCGGTACTAACAGTCTGGAGGTCATATAACAAAAGGGACCTACAGTTTAACGTCGAATCCGAAACATGGTTCGCTACATCATCCGAACACAGAGAACGTTAGTTCACCCTTTCAATCACTGATGACTTAATTGAGTAATTAAATATTCAGCCATGCTATATCGTATCTATAACACTTTGACCCATCAATCACAAATTACTATGAAGATAGTCTATAGCTTGGGTTCTTAACCTTTTTAGGCTGCGATCCAAATTCTGGTCTCGGGGCTAGCTCGGCGACCAATGCCTTCAAACAGTTCACTCATAATAGATAATAAAATAAAATAATAATGGTAGAATGATTATGGATAACATAAATAAATGATAAATAACAATTTAATGACCCAAGTTTGGGTCGCGACCTAGAGGTCAAGAACCCCTGGTCTATAGGTTAACATTATTGTAGCTGGCACTTAATTTCCACGTGTTTGTCCTACGCTGCTATCAGTTGCCAGCAGCATCTCACGTAGGCGGTTTGTGCTGTGATTGCACACAACTAATTTCATACCAAATGTAGAAGGAATTTACTTAGGTAGGTTTTTCCTGTAGTATTTTCTTTTTAAATATAATCAGATGCTTATGCAACAGCAATTTAATTTTGTGCTGTTATTTTATCTAAAATTTTACATTTGAGTCACCAATGATTATGCATAGCTGGTCAAAAAAAATAGTTTTGTTTTTTTGTGGAGATATGAAAAAAATGCTCTAAACACAATATTTTTATAAACTATCACAATATGAATCAACGCGAAACATATTTTCATCGCTACCCAATTTTATTCGTGAATGAAAGGGATATTATACCCTGTGCCCTTCATAACATGTACAACATCTTGATAGAAAAAGTCTTGAGAAAAAATAAGGATGATGTAAGATAAAGACTAAAGAATAAATATAAATACTTAAATGCTTAAAAATGCAATACAGAAGAAGTTAGTTCCAGACAAGACTGAATGTTAAGTAGTCCAGCATGAAAGCTGTGAACCCATATATATATATATATATATATATATATATATATATACAGGGTGGGCCGTAAATTTCCATACATAGGAAAAATAAACATTTTTTTATGGACAACCATTTTTATTTATATAATATGCTCTACATGGTTGCCATTGTTTTGAAAACACATTTCAATACGTGTTCCCCACTGTTGATGAACACGCATTAGCACGGTTGACGTTATGCTTGTAATGGCGTTGGTGATACGTTCCTTTAGATGATTTATGTCTCGTATCTTTTCCTGATACACCATGGCCTTCAAGTGCCCCCAAAGATAGAAATAAAGGGGGGTGAGATCTGGGGATCTGGGAGGCCACTCCACAGGACCACGCCGACCAATCCAAGCATCCGGAAACTGCTGCTGATCCAAATACCGACGCACGTGAAGACCATAATGAGGTGGAGCTCCATCTTGCTGGAAGTAAACTGGGAAGTTACCTTCCTCGTTTAGCAGGGATGGGAAAATCTCTTCTTGCAACATGTTAAGATACCTTTCGGCATTAAGATTTCCACTGACAAAAATTGGTCCAATAATTCTGTCACCCCATATCCCGGCCCACACCATCACTTTACCGGCACCTTGCATCTTCGTCGGACTCAGCCAGTTAGGGTTAGCATTACTCCAATAACGTATGTTTTGCCGATTAACCTCTCCATTGACGTAAAAATTTGCTTCATCAGTAAAGAAGATCTTACGTCAAACGCATATTCTTAGGGTATCTGAAACATAAAAACAAACGTTTAATTTTTCCTATGTATGGAAACTTACGGCCCACCCTGTATTATATATATATATATAATATATATATATATATATATATATATACTATAACCATGCAAATTCAATAAAATAGTAAACCCCTGCCCGTAAAAAAAAAAATTTTAAAGCATTAAAATTATATTAAAAGGCAACTGCAAAAGTTTTTGAAAAGTACTTCCTTCTTCTTTTGGGTCGGAATAAAAATTGAACTGAAAGAAAGGGCACACAGAGAGTTCAAGAAACGTTATGCCTCTGGCAACTGAAAAAGTCTGGATACAGACTGTATAGAAGATTCTTTGGAACCATAAAAGGTGGTTACAAAATCTAAGGGAAATAGATAAATTTTTACTTTAAAATTATAGGTGTTTTTTTTTTCAAATAGGGCTCAACCAATTTCTTCCTATCACTTATCAGCATTAAGAAGAACAAGATAGGAATTATTAATATTTATATTATGGTCACATTCTAAGCGATGTTTATGTAAGCATGAGTTATCATCAACAATATTTAGCCTATATTTGTGCTTATAAAGACTTGGCAAATCAATTTGACAAATTGTTGGCAACAGTATCTTTTAATACTCTTTGCCTTCCAATTTCAAATGCATTTGTGGAAAGAGTGTTCACTCAGGTAACTATAATTAAGTCAAAGCTCAGGAATAGAATAGGTTTAAAGCTCATCAACAATATTTTATCAATAAGATCATTGTTAAGCCTGACCTTCGTCAGAATGAACAATTCGGGCGGAAGCAAAATCAAGGTAACCAAGGTAAATGATCTACTTGAGAATATGTAGTTTAATCCTGAAGTGTATATACTTTATGTATAATTGTAGTGTGTAAATTACATGTTTCAATATTGAGTATATGTTTTTCTAAGCACTAATTTATCAAGTTATACATTTCTTATTGCTACAATTGTGCCATTTTTTCAAAATTATTTTGCCGCAAGTGCCACAAAAATAAACTTTTGAAACCACTTGTTAATGAAAATATCTGGCAATCCTGCTTCTGTGTGCCTTTTCTCTCACTTCCTTTTTTATTCCAGGCCGAAAGAAGAAGGAAGTACCTTCGAATAGCTTTGCAGTTGCTTTAATATACTCATAATTTTATTTCTTTTAAATTTTCTTTTGGGGATTTTACTATTTTATATATATGAGAAGTTATCAGGCAAAGCACTCAAAAATTGAAAAAAACTTGAAAAGAAGAAGCGGGTATACATAAAATGATTTGAGTTAAATCATATAAACGAGTGTATGCTTAATTTCATTTCAGAATATGTCGATTTACTTGAGCTGTTAGAATGCTTAAGGTTATCGTCAGAAAATTTGATTGCTAAATACTATTCAGAGAGGTACGAAGAACAAAAGTTTTCATATAATCCATCGAAAGGACAATTGGTGGTCAGGGTAAGGAAGCTCTTCTAACATCTATTTATTATGATGTGTATATATAACTTTGGATTTCCATGGGAGTATGTAGAGTCTATTAGAGTCTATTCATTCCATATGCATTCTATGGTACTGTAAAATATTCGTTCTCCCGCAGGCCTACTTCTCAAAAGTTGGTAAATTAACTGTAGAAGTGACAATGGCTAAAGATATGCATTCGCATAACGAAGTCGGAAATGTCTCCCCCAAACATAATCAACATGGCCAACAACTTGACTCTTACGTAAAGGTACAACTCATGCCATCTGACTGGTTCCCTAATATCCACGAAGTGAAAACTAAAACCATGAGAAAAAGTGATCCAGCTGTGTTCGAAGAAACCTTTGAGTTGTAAGTTATGTTCCACTTTCGTATACAGGGTGTCCCATAAGTCCGGTCTCATAGGAAAATTTATTTTAATTTAAATTTACAAAAGTAATACATTAGAACGAAACCAAATATTCAAATTCGACCAACATTCGACCAACAGAACGCAAACCAGGTCGTGGTTTATTGGGATGACGACAGTGAAATTCTTCAGCTGTCTATCTTTGGCTAAGGCCAGAAGCATGCAAAAGAACAATTTCCGCCTTTTCCTGAAGAGTGTAACTCACTTCCATATTAGCCATTGCGTGTTATTGTACCTGCAACAAGAAAAAGGTCCCAAAACAAGACATCAATTTGAACATTTGTGTTAGTTCTAATGTATTACTTTTGTAAATTTAATTTAAAATAAATTTTCCTATGAGACTGAACTTATGGGACACCCTGCATATATATATATATATATATAATATATATATATATATATATATATATATAATGCCTCGTTGGCACTATAATAATGTGAAAAAAATGAGGTTGCAGGTGTCTGAATGAAAGTTCAGTTGAAATGTATGAATGTGCACTTCAATAATGACTTCAATATTATAATAACGCGCGAGGTAATGATTAGCCTTTATATAAAGTTAGGTGAATGACACTAGGCCATACGGTCTTTTACAACGTTGTTTACGTAATGAGATCTAACGTGTCACTGAGGTCCTTCGAGGAGAGAAATGAGATGCGATTGAGGCATCGTGCGCCTTGAGTGAATCATCGCGATGTGACGTCATCTTGGTCGTGGCTCCATCGATGGAGACCGCGGGTTTATTATAAAGTGGAAATCGTGAAAGTATTTGAGGGCGTCTCTGTCGTTATATATATAGTAATCCAAAGGAGACAAGACCCAATCATTACCACTATATCAATTAAGGATTTTCTTTTCTTGACGGGGTTCCAAATTCCAAGTTTTCGTAAATTTAGTTACAAAACTGACTTCTTGTTCTTAGATAAAAATTTTAAGCCTTTCACTTTACTCACATTGTACTTTCTGATAACCAAATGTACTCTTTCTTTTTTGTTTTAATGCAGAAAGGAGGGGCGAAGGGCGAATGCCCGCAAAAACGACACCCCCATAGAATAAGAGGAGAGCCAAAATCAAGGTCCAGGTTTTCGAAATGCCTGGACACCCTGCGTTTGGAAGATTGGAGGTCATAGATAGGGGAAAAACTGGATTGAGGAACTGTTCCATTGCTGACCGGTTGAGTAGATGAAAGATTGAAAATACCGATTAACCCTTGCGTTAGAGAGTTGGACAGAAAAGGAATGAGAAAGTGTCGAAAGTCTGGTGCTGCGTGCTCTCCTTAAAGGAGGAGGCATGCAGTTAGAGAGTTCAGAAGAGCAGTGTCCCTTATAATAGCGATAGTAAAGAGAGAATGAGGCAACACTGCGGCGAAGAGAGAGGGATTGAAGACAGTAAGAGGCAGGGGATTGATCAGACGAAAAACATTTGATTCCACCCAGTCAAGGAAGGCTGTGTGGGTTCAGCCACCCAACACATGAGGAGTGTATTCTATCAGGTCATCCCATAAGTAATGTCGTTTTTAACGATAGATTAAGTTTAAACTAGTCCTACTAGGTTTAAGCATAAATTTTCCGAAGGTTATATCTAAGGGGAGATCTATCGTGTTTCGCTACATACTTTACAGACCTTGACCAGTGAAGACGTGTGTTTTGCTTTATGTGAACCCCTCATAAACATGGCGGTATCAGAAGAGCATATCAGGCATATAATGCTTTACGAGTTCAAAAAAGGGAATAGTGCTACTGAAGCAACGCAAAACATTCAGGAAGTTTATGGCAACGATATTCTGCATGTGAGGAAATGTCAAAGATGGTTTCAAAAGTTTAAGAATGGTGACTGCTGTTTGACAGATGCAGCACGCTCTGGACGCCCTGCTGAGTTTGATGATGACCTGCTGTTAGCCGCACTTGAAGAAGACTGTTCAACAACTGTCGAAGAATTGATCCAGAAACTCAATTCATCCCCGTTCACCATCCATCGACATTTGTAACAACTCGGGAAAGTGCCTAAGTTAGGAAAATGGGTGCCACATGAATCGTCGGTCGACAATCTGAGGGTGCGGGTAAACATTAGCACAGCTCTTCATTCCCGTGAACTCCAAGATCCGTTTTTGCACCGTTTAGTGACTGGTGATGAAAAGTGGATACTGTACCAGAATGTTAAGCGCGGTCGACAGTGGGTTTGTGTCGGAGAACCAGCGACACCGCAGCCAAAACCAAATCTTCACCCTCGGAAGGTGTTGCTTAGTGTTTGGTGGGATAAAGGTGGTGTAATACACTTTGAAACCTTACCACACAACCAAACAATCACCGCTCACGTCTACTGTCAACAACTGGATCGATTGAACACTGCACTAAAAGAAAAGAGACCTTCTTTGGTTAATCGGAAAGGAATCTTGTTCCACCACGACAACGCACTTCCTCATACCGCTCGGATCACTTCTGCAAAAATTGAGGAGCTTGGGTGGGAAAAGCTTCCACATCCCCTATATTCTCCAGACCTTGCGCCTTCAGATTATCATCTTTTCAGGAGTCTGCAAAACTATCTTGACGAGAAACAGTATACTTCTTTAGATGATCTGCACACCAGTCTTTGTACGTTTTTTGCCTCAAAACCGCCTGAATTTTATAAACATGGCATTGAAAAGCTTGTAGGACGTTGGCAGAGTGTCATTGATTCCGTGGATAATATATACTAGATTAAGATGTTTCAGTTGAGTTTTTTTTTGTCCTTCAAATTCCGATCTAAAAAACGACATTACTTATGGGATGACCTGATATATAGGGGCGGACAAGACCCATGTACAGAGACAGCAACTGAGTGGAGATGAAGAAACTGTGGAACCGGTACAACCCACCTAACCTCTTACAAGCTGTCTTAGAAACAGAATATATGTGATCTTCCACGAAAGATCACGAGAAAAGGAAACGCCAAGAATGCTAAGAGAAGTGGAAGGGTTGATTTTTGTATTGTTGAAGGTAAGGGGATAGTTGTATGGAAAATTGTGACAGCGCCTCGGTGGTGTAGTGGTTAGCGTCGCTGACTACGAAACCATCGGCCCCGGGTTCGAGACCCGACGGCAGCCGGCGCGCAGCAAAACCCTGCTGTTCATCCTGCCACACAATAAAGAAAGTGGTTGGTAGATAAATGGGTACCCTAAGTGGCTTAGTGGTTAAGACGCTGGGCTGCTGATGGGGCGTGGTTCGGATTCCACGTTAAACTGTAGGTCTAAGGTGGAGTGAAAAGCTTGACCTTCGTCAGAATGAACAATTCGGGCGGAAGCTAACCAAAAGTTAAAGTAGACAGATGGAGGAACTGAGTTTTTGAGGCAGTGAAAGCGACAAGGTTTTCTCTGTGCCAATCAGAGATGGCAGAAAGATCAGAGGTCAGGTGCACCATAGCCGTCATACGCTAATCATGGAGTGACTGTTGAGAGGGACGCTTTGCGAAGTTGGTGGAGAAGCGAAGATTGGAATCATCGGCATAGAGTGGATAGGACAGGAACTGGGACTTAATATATCATTGATAAATAAAAGGAAAAGAGTGGGCAACAGGAGAGAACCCTGAGGAACACCACTGCTAATAGCTTTAGGGGAAGAACATTGGCCATCTACAACCGCAGCTATAGATCGGTCAGAAAAGAAATTAGAGATGAAGGTACAGACAGAAGGATAGAAACCGAAGGAGGGCAGTTTGGAAATTAAAGATTTATGCCAGACTTTATTAAAAGCTTTTGATATGTTTCACCGAAATTCCGAAAGGAGGATGACCAAGAATCAGAGAGATATGCAAGAAGATCGCCAGTAGGGCGTCCCTTGCGGAACCCATACTGGCGATCTGAAAGAAGATTGTGGGAAGAGAGTGTTTAAGAATCTTTCTATTAATGATAGATTCAAAAAGTTTAGAAAGGTAAGAAATCAAAGTAATTGCACAATAGTTGGAGGGTTCAGAGCGGTCACCCGGTCAGCGGTCTTTGAATGAAAGCGAACTCCCAGCAGGAAAGAAAAGTACCAGATGAAAGACAAAGACGAAAGAGTTTGACGAGATAGGGTGTCAGCAAAGAAGCACAGTTCTTGAGAACAACAGGAGGAACACCATCAGGACCGTACGCCTTTCTAAAGTTGAGCCCAGATAGCGCAGAAAAGACATCAGAAGAGATTCTAATTTCAGACATAAAAAAGTTAGAGGGAGGATGAAGTGGAGGAACAGCACCGGAATCGTCCAGAGTTGAGATGGAGGCGAAAGTTTAAGCGAAGGGTTTAGCAGTTTTTTGGTGGGAACAAAGACTTTACTGTATATTCGGAGCAGACATAGTGCTGAAGCCGGCTTCTGCTTCGGCTCCGGCTTCGAACTTAGTTATTTGTATAGTATATTTTTTATTACTACTAATACTAATACCAAAAATAGTTAACTTATACTAATTTAGAGTAAGTTAACTATGGACTCGTCTTCCGGTCCAAGTTCTGTAAGATTCGGCTTCGGCTTCAGCCCCATGTCTGATTCGGAGTACATTTAGTCCTTTTTTTACTCTCTGTTCTAAAACAGAAATACGGGGCTCCAATAAACCTTAGCCCCCGTGCCCATGGCCTAAACCATTAGAGGTACAGTAAAACTAAACATAACTTACAAAAGAGAATTTAATCTTGCATTTAATGAGAAACAATTAAAACTTGGTGTTCCCGCCATTGGCTTCCAAGACAGCCTGAATTCGCTTTGGGTAGCTTGCCAAAAGTGGCGTCAATAGATCTTGATCGTTACGTAAATTTGCTAAAACAGTTTCAATGTGTTGCGTCATTGTATCCTTCGAAAATCGATTTGCTGCAGGTTCTTGAAACAAGAGACATTCAACCTTGTCCTTTATAACTGATCCAATGTGTTCATAGACGTTCAGGTCAGGAGAATTTCCTGGCCATTCTTCATTTCCAAAGAAATCGATCTCATGGTTCCGCAACAACTGTTGAGTGACTAATGCCTTAAAGCAGGGGGCCTTATCGTGCAGAAGTGTGACCTGATCGACATCCATAACATTGTTTGGGTTTCTTAAGAAAGGAATGACATGCTGGGATAGAATAATATCACGAAAATACTGTCCATCCCAACTTTGACCATTTGGCTTCAGCACCCACATGAGCTTCTTTGCAGTGAACAAAACAAACAAACCAACACAGTCTGGACTTAATAATTCGCGATAATGTTCATTGTCATCGATTTCATTTGGTGTTGTGGCCCACACTCGATCATTTTGGTAGTTAGGCCGACGTGTTACGTAAACAAAAAATTCATCGGAGACGGCTAAATGCATGAAATCATCCACATCCCAATCTTCAAGATAATGGGCAAACCACATTCTGTCATCGATGTTAAGTTGAGTTTTTCTTGGCTTTGGAAGTTCATGCCAAGGCTTTAAACCTTGCCTATTACGGTACAGTCGAATGATCTCACCACTAACGATCTTTCCTCTCAACACTTCGATCTCTCTAGAAAGTTTAGCACAGCTGTTTTTCCGCTTACGCGTACCGCTTTGATTCAATGATGTCCTTTGTTTCCTGAGAGAGTGGCAAATTTGGGCGCCCAGATTTGGTTGTATCCATTTCACATTCATCCAAAGTTTTATTCCAATTTCTTTTGACGAAGTCCTCACTTCTTCGCAACTTTTTGGCAACCCATGAACGTGTTATAAAGGTGGCTCCAGCATCACGAGCTTCCCGAAATGTTACTGCTCGTATGCGATCTATCACACGTTGCCTCTCCGAATCACCAATTAATTGGGAAGCCATTATATTGTCACTATCAGCTAGAGTAATTTTAATACCTGCAATAAATAAAGAATTTTATATATTTTTATAATCACTAAAAACTATTTCGATATAAGTAAACATGTAAGCTGCAAATGGGTGGGCTAAGGTTTTTTGGAACACCTTAGTGGACAGATTTTTAGAGTAATACAAGGGGCCAGTTAGCCGCTGTAGGAGCCGCGGGTTGAGGCTTCAAACTCTCATCCAGCGCTGTCCGCAGTACTGCACATTTTTACCTCACAGTCTTACTACCGAAATTAATGCCATCATAATTTAAACTTTCAGATAATGTAACGTTTTATGAACATAATAATTTTTAAAATTTGGAATTCAGATAAAGAATTCGAGGGTTTCCTAACTATATTTTAATTCCGAATTACAGCGAACTGAAAGACGATGACAACGGTGTGTCAAACGGATTCATTTTGTTTACGTTGAAGGATTACAACTTAGGAAGATCGAACACGTTTATTGGTGAAGCTGTTATTCCTCTTAAGGAGCTCGACACTGTGGATTCTTCATCCATTCACAATGTCCCGAACTCGTATTTGAAGTTGACGCACCCTTGCATAGAAGGCGGTAAGCATTCAACAAGAGTGGGTACAATATTAATCATCTTAAAAAAAATAAGGTCTTACAACACATTTCAACTGGACTCGTAGTGGGAAAGTGCTGGGGTCGAACCCCGCTGATGAACTGAATTTCTGGTCAAAATTCTTGAACTAAATTAGCTCTGTCGACCCAACAGTACAGATGGGTACATGTTCGAATTTGCAGGTCCAACACCATGGAAGTAGATAGAGAAAGGTTTCACGCAGCTGGAGAGACTTGTTTGCTCAGAAGAGCGAATAGCAGTCAATATTGGTCTCTCTAACACTTATTTTAAACATACGAGAATATTAATTATAGATACTCGTTTTACTCTAACGAATGCTCTTAGAAACCTTAAGAATAAAATAAAGCACTTTTAACGTGTCTACGCCTATGATGTTAAAATGTTTCAATATAAGCTAAATCCAATTCTTTGAATGTTGTGCGAAACCTTAATCTACTGAAATACAGCAATGTACGACAAGAGATGTGTATTTTGTGTAATTTAACATATAAAACCATAAGTTTGAGCATAATTTTCAAACTTAGTACTGGAACGGCATCATCATAAACATGTCACAAGTAACATCCAACAGTCACCCGAACCTGGGCAGTAAAAGATTATACTCATATATATGTTACAGGGAATCTGTGTAACTAGGGATGTCACGAAATCCTGAAAATGTTCAGGGATTTCATGTAAGGTTAAGTCGTGATGTTTTCGTTAAACCTACGGGAAAATTATTGAATGCCCGATTAGGTCAACTGTACGCCATTGACGATTGGTTTGGTTAAGTCGTGATATTTTCGTTAAAACTAACGAAAATATCATGACTGAACCTTATATGAAATCCCTGAACATTTTAGGGATTTCATGAAATCTTAGTTACACAGATTCCGTGTAAGATATATAGGTGGCAGGTCCAACTCAACCCATAAGAAAGGACGCTGTGAGAACTGAAGACTATTACGCTTTGAAATCTAATTCTTAACCAACGAGTCGTGGAAGATCTGAACATAAAAAAAAGTTCCAGCAAAAATCTGCAGCCATATTTTCCTCACATGAACACCGTACAATACTTATTATGTAGAAGGTTTTCTGATGTGTAATATTTAGATGTCCTGAATGACACGTATTATGAAAACTTAGTTAATGCAGTCATTCTACTGTATATAAAATAATTATATATAAAATGACTGTGCAAACATATATAACCCGATATGCAACCCCATATAACCATAGCTAACCATATATATATATAACCAAATATTTCCCATATTTATAGGCTACCCTTCGTTAAGAGCTTTGAAGTTGCGTATCGGTGACCGGGTAGCGACAGCCTTCCTGAAAAAACTTCATTCGAGGTTATCAGAAGGAAGGCACAAAGGACTGGGTGCCACATTAAGTTCTGATGAAGAGAAGCCAGTCAGAGCGAAAAGTCCAAGGCTGTTACGTAAAATAAGGTTATGAGACTCCACATTTGCTTGAGCAACCATTGCATTGAAATATGTGATGTTTTTCTATTTACTGTCATTATCAAACACGTAAAAAATAACATAAGTGTTTAAAAATACAGTGTGTCCCAAAAATATCTAGTAAATATTCCCTAAATTCAGGGGTACGTAATTTACATTGTCATTGTAATTTCGGCACAGCTTGTACACACACACACACACACATTTATATATGTATATTTTAATCAAATGCCAACATTATTTTAATAATAAAATTTTTTCATAATTCAAATAAATGTCTTATATCAATATGGGCTGTGTTCGTAGCTTTTTTGATAACTTTTGCGACGGTAAAATATATATATATATATATATATATATATATATATATATATATATATATATATATATATATATATATATATATATATATATTCGAGGGTCGGTACGAATGTAATGCCTCTTATGTTTCAGTGTATATTTATTTTATTTATATATATATTTATTTACCTATTTACTTTATATTTGCCACGTATGTATGCATATTCCGTGGAATTTTCATTGTAATTTGAATTATATTTAATGACAAATAAAATAAAAGGCATTACTTTCGTACCGCCCTTGGTGTATATATATATATATATATATATATATATATATATATATATATATATATATATATATATATATATATATATATATCCTTTTATGGACGAAGGAGAATCGTAGGTACGTATAATCACTCTTTGTAAAGACTAAATTGAAATATATTTTTAAAAATAAACATTGTTTTTATCGTATCTTATAAATATAGAGCTCATTCACAATGGCAAAAAGCTTCGTTTCCTAATTTTCGACCTAACTTAACCTAACCTAATTGAACTTAACTTCTAGAGCAGAATTTACCTTTGAATACCGAGCGTGTTACTTCTTTTCTGATAAGAGAAGATTTTATTCAGGCATAGAATAAACGGCGCAAATTATTATTAATAATATTATATATATATATATCTTTTGTGTATTAATATTCGATCTTGTCTTAAAAATATTGGAGCTATTGAAGAATAGGGACCCCAGCCTTCTTTAGTTAGCTTTATAAGGCTAACTAATGAAAATATCATGACCTAACCTAACCAATCGTCAAGGGCGTACAGTTAACCTAACGATTGGTTAGGTTAGGTCGTGATAGTTTCGTTAGTTAGCCTTATAAGTCTAACTAAAGAAGGCTGGGGTCCCTATTCTTCAATAGCTCCAAAATATTTGTAGCTCACAAAATATATTTTTTGCTATGCCGCAAAATTAAATGTAAATGAAAAAATTTCAATTATAAACTAATTTTTATTAAATGTTTAACTCTCTCTCTCTCTCTCTCTCTCTCTCTCTCTCTCTCTCTCTCTCTCTCTCTCTCTCATTTATTGGATCCAAAAAGTTGTTCTCTTTTCGAGTATTTAACTTTTTTTCCTCTGAACTTAACCGGTTGAGTGTCATGTTAACAGCATGGCACTAAATGGCATTCAGAAAGGAATGCCAATTTTCAAACAATGAAAATACATGTATTTGTTCGTAATTACTTGCAGATTGTAGTGCTGCTGTTCTTGCTGTTCAATATATATATATATATATATATATATATATATATATATATATATATATATATATATATACTAGTTAATTTAGATACATTACATAGTCCACATATGAACAAAACACATAAATAAAGAAGTAAATAAATAAATGATAAAATAAATAAAATCAAAGTGTGCGTTAAGTTCTTTGTCACATTACCATGGCAACGGCGTCTTGAATTTTCATGGTGATGTTTACATTTGTGTCATTTAAAAAAATAAAAAATAGACGATTTTCTCTTGAAAACAAAAAAAAATACACAGTTTTGGGGGATTTTTAAAATTTTGTTATTTTCGTTACTGTTAGTTAATTTTTACTTAAAATTTGGATCACACATTGCTACTCTGAGTACTTTTTTACTTATCTGGTATATATATATATATATATATATATATATATATATTATATATATATATATATATATATATATATATATAGTAATAATAATAATAGAATGATTTAATAGAATTTAGTTTTAAAAATAGAAGAGTATTTGTTTATATAGATTTTTAGGTTAATATCCTACTCCTGTGCCTAATGCTAGTCACCTATAATAATACTAATAATAATACTAATAATAATAATAATTTGGAAATTATGTTATTATTATTATTATTGTAATTATAATTGTAACGCATTTGTGAATATAAACTTGTTGCGTTCAAAAGAATAGAATTTTTCTTAGAATTTAAATAAATATTTTGTAAATAGTTTTTAAAAGCAAAATTTGAATAAAAAGTTTTACTGAAATAAAAATGTTTTTAAATCATATTTTAAATAAAATTAAAAAAAAAAGAAAAATATTTATTTTTTTGTTCATAATCCCGACTGTTATGTAAAATTAGCTCTTTCTCTCTCTCTCTCTCTCACACACACACCCACACACACACGATGTAGCTTCATTCAATTTAATTATTTTAAGATAGCATGTACAGTTAATCAAAAAGCTATTAATTTTATTATTCGAACATTATCGAACATATATTGTAATTAAACATCACTTATAAACCATTTACACTCGTAAACCTCGTAAATCTGAATAAAGCCTATGGTGCGCGACTTCTGAGACACCCTGCATATATATATATACAGTATATATTCTTGGATATGTTGTGGGTGAAACAAATAGATATAACCCGCACAAAACTTAAAAATATAACTTCTGCAAATAATTTTCAGGTTCTTTAATGAATTTCTATTTACCTTTTCTTTTCGGAATTAATGATATTCTCGAATTTAGTGTTTTGTTGCGAGGAATATAAAGAAACAAGGAAAGAAAAATAACCATTTTTTTTTTTATTAAATATATATAGAGTATAAAAACACAGCAAATGAGTACACAAATGATAACTGCAAAAAAAAATGACCTTAATTGTTCGAATAAAGAAGACAAACTTTCAGCAAAATCCTTTTTGGTTTCAACGTCTGGCATCAGACAATGTGAAATCATTTCAGCTCTGATGAAACCATCCGTGCTTCAAAACCCAAATATCGAACTTGAAGAGTCCGTCACTAATTTAATACAACGCTCTACATTCTGGGTATGATTGGGATAATTTGAAATGTTCAATGCGTTTTCTCCGACAGCTAAAATTTCTGCTTTTGTTAGCTTCATTGTAAGAGGTGTCTCACTTAGTTTAGTATCATTCCAATTAATTATTTCATCCTAGTCCTTTGCATCAAAATTAAGATTAGGAACCTTGAAATCTCTCAATTCTAAATTTTGACCAGTCTCATTTCGCATGTCCATGATTTTGCTAACGGCTTTTTCACGTTTTTCCCTAGCTGAGTCAAACAACATTGCCAAAAGAATATTTTCCGGTTGAGCAAAGTATGCATTTCGGGATATATACTCTTTAACAATTTCTACTGATTCTCTAGACAAATGCTTAACCCTATTAATAGCAGAAAAAACATGCCTTGGGCCATCTATGCAATTAGGTCTACACTTGATGTCAAACCAATTAGGACCATAATTTGTCACAATGAAGTGTTATTGTGTAAAATGTCTGCTGCCTTACTCGATGCTGGTGTCTGATTGGTAATATACTCTCCATCTGGTTCAACAATCATTACATAGTGTTCTTCACTCTTATTTTCACTGTACCACCCATTATTGACTTTCACTTTTCTTAAAGCCTGATCCTTTCGACCATCGAAGTATATGGCAGTAATAGGATTCACTTTATCACTTTTCAATGTTTTTCGAAGGCTCTCTCTTTCTCTCCGCACTTTACTTCTGTCTATTAAGAGATGGTCAGCTTCTTTGGTGATCATACCAACGTCTAGCAAAGTTGCAGTTGCAATAGCAGCAGTAACACGATCTGATACACCAAATCTATCTCCCTGCATTGCAACATGCCGCAAAGACATTCTCATTTGGCTTTGAGTATTTTCAAAACCACAGTCTTCAGTATTCATTATCCCGTTGTCTCTATGTTCATTTGAAAAATTTTCTAAGCCCAAAAGTTGAACTTCACTGGAACGATTGATAGTTTTCTTTTCTTTACTTACTTGTTCTGAGAGCTTCCTCTTGTATCTCTTTTGTAAAATTTGTGTGGCATGCACATCTTCATTACCTGTATACATTTCACAATCGCTCTGCTAATCAAGTAGAAACTGTAATTTCTCTTTTGGTACTTTTTATCTCTCCGATATATGCAATATATGTGAATTTCTTCACAATCATTACTGCATCCTCTCTGTATGAGATTTTAAATTGCATTTACAGGCACACATATCAAATATATCAAACAAATTACTGAGACTATTCATGTATTCATTTTTTAGTTTCCTCTTCCTATGAATCTTGCTACCTTTTGAAACAGCTTTTTCTTGAACTGTGAGGATTGATGCTTGCTGCCAAAGTTTTAGTAACTCCTGAGTTATTTGTCTGATGATTGGCTTGTTAGCTGCATTTTTCCTTTCTTCGAGATAGAGAAAGTACCGAGCCACTTGTAAATTAGTTGGCAAAAGGTTATGAGGCAACTTCTCAGGAGTTCCAAACATAAAATGTTACTTAGAATGCCTTGTGCTCACAAATTTTTTCCTTGCTGAATAGCATGTAGAACTTGAAAGCGTAGATGCTGCTGCATGGAAAACTGTTGGTGTAGAGTTGCTGCACGAGGGGATGTTGCTAGCTTGATGTGAAGAAGGATGTTGTTTCAGTTGTGGAGACACTGGTGTGTGGGATATTGATTCCATCTCTGCTCTTCTATAGGTGACTTATTAACTGAAAAATAAGACCAAACACTCAAATAAATTTCAGTGAATTTTAATGGCTGAAGGAAACACAACAAATATTTACTCAGTTTACTCACGTCATTCAAATGTACATTGTAACAAGTGTAACAGAATATCTTTTATCTCATTTCTCATAGCATGCTCACTAGCTTCTTACCTCTGGATTCTGTAGCTGGGGGACAACTACTGCAGCTGGCTCTCAGGGGAACTGTGGTGCTTGGGGAGTCAGAATACACGATGCGTACAAGTAAACAGTACGACCTTGGCAGAAATACTTAAATCTGGGAATTACGCAAAATAATATATTAAAGTTATAAAAATTTATAATTGTGGTTTCACAACGACATTAATGGGTGTTATTCATATGATGTAATGTTGACGGATGTATGCTAGATGAGAACTATTTTCTGTGTTTGTTAAATTGTATTCATGCAAAAATTGACCGGTTAGAGAAACCTGGCACAATGTTTATCATCATATTCATTTTTCTCAGCAAAAACTACAATAAAATATCAGTGTGCCATTGTAAATTATTATTTTCACTCCACCCCAATATATATGTAGTGGCCTGTTGAGAGTAGGACCTATAATGTAATTAGATTAATTAAAGATTGTTTGTGGGTCACCAATTTGACCTTTTCAATCAAATCAAAGGAAGGTTTTTAATGTAGAATTCGGACCCCAGCCTTCTTTAGTTAGCTTTATAAGGTTAACTAACGAAAATATCACGACCTAACCTAACCAATCGTTAGGTTAACTGTACGCCCTTGACGATTGGTTAGGTTAGGTCATGACATTTTCGTTAGTTAGCCTTATAAAGCTAACTAAAGAAGGCTGGGGTCCGAATTCTACATTTGATCCGAGTTGGTTTCTTGTACTCTCCACCTCACATAGCCAAGTACGCCCGGCTCATCGGGGATTGTTCTGAGAACCTATAGAATCATTGTTGTGTTGTCTTACAATTAACACTGCTGGAGGAAGAAAGCCTTATGCTGCTGTATATAAAGAATAATAGTATTTTCACTTATTTAACCTCCTTCGTAACGGCGTAAGTTATATGACGAAGGGTCCCATAAAAAGATTTTTAAGCGGAATCTGAAATATCTACGTACAGATCGCTACATCATCTGGACGGAGAAGAAAGTCACCCATGATCAGAACCAACATCGCTTTAACCGTGCTGATCTGACGGGGAACGGTGTTGACATATTTTCTATGGGTGTTGTGAATATGTGCAAGTTGTAACCCGCACATAGCAGAAACTAATTTTTTTCACATCCTCTGATGATAAATGATGCAAAACCTACATAAGAAAAAGATTTTATTATTTATTTTATATAAATATTTGCCAGGATTATAACAAACAAAAATTAATTCCTGATTAATAATGGCGTGCTAACAAAAATCTTAAGTGCAACCCCGTGTAAATTAGGGTGTAAGATAATGAAGCTCATTGTATTTAAATATAATAGTGTTTAAGCGCGAATACGTCAACAATAGAAATCCAATAAAAAGTGTCTTGGGGCCGTCGAAAAATGTTAACGGAGATCTAGTTTCTGAAAACAAGGAAATGGCTACCTTATTTATTACCTTATTTATTACACGTTTTTGTAAATATATATACACCCTGAATATTTCGTTCATTAAAGAAATCGTCTTTCAATTAGAGTTTCAATTTCTCCTTTGTGTGTGTGTGTGTGTGTGTGTGCACAAGAAAGTTCTAAGCTCCGCCCGCTGTAAGACCAGCAACGTGAGTCATGCTACTACCTGGGCTTCCCTGCGTGCTCAGTTGATCGCAGTAAGCCCTGGACATCAGACGTGTATTCTCCCGCGTAGACAGAAAATATTAATGGCTACCTTTAATATTGCTTGTTCGACGTTTATGAAATGGTATTTTGCAAAGTGTCAAGATGTGGTGGATACTGAAAAATTCCCTATTCCGCTCTCCTTTAATGCTTTTAAGGTTACATTGAATCGTGCGAAGGAGCAAGATGTACAAATACTCTATGGCTATTCTGGTGAGAGCATTGTAGGATTTCGTGGGACAAGTGATGTGCTGAACTATGTTGTAGGACTAAACTTTATAAAATCTTACATATACTGTGAAAAGAAACAACACGTGCAGAAGAGAAACAACGGTTATGGATAGCGAGTCTTGTTGATGAGTGGTGTGACAAGCGTTATTATGTCATGTTGCATCATACCGATTACTCGTACCCTGCGACTGGAAATGTAAATCTCGTCATTATGGAGAATCTTAAGTATTTTTATCACTATATTAATATATATCATGACGAAGTTTGTAGTGAGGTTGTGGCTGTGGCTAATGCCTCGTGAGTTTTTCATAGACTTTAGAGACGAGTATCGCTTGTTAAACAAAAAGGAAAAATATGGGCATATGTTCCTCTTAAATAGTGCGCCGGAATGTGAAAATGTTTAGTTTGTGGAAATGAACATGTGGTGAGTGGCAAAACATTAAAACCGTTATAAAATGTGTTTAGTTCGTGAAAATTACCCTGAAGGAAAATGCCTGGTGCGTATTCGGGAGAGTGGGAGTGATAAAACATTAAAACCGATATTACTTTCTGTATCGGAAAATTTCTCAAAACACCTTCCCAATATATTCTAGACGTATTTAACGATAACTTACCAACCGGTTGTAAAGTGGCCACAAAAATAATACTGAACGATATGAAGGCCCTTTATATAGAGTACAGGTATCCCTATACCTTAAGCAGTGAAATATTATTAAACCGCGTATACTGCGTAATGCAGAGCAATAACGATGTAGTTGTAGATTCGATTAAGTATGAGTTTAGTGTTTTGAAAACAAAGTGAAATGTATATATTTATTTAACATAATTGTGTATATATATATTTCGCCTGTACTGCTATATTGATGGCTATACGTTTTATATTTCTTATTTTTTATTTTGTGCGGTAGAAGATAAAGTGTATGTATTTATTTATTTAACATAGTTGCGTGCGTGTGTGTGTGTGTGTGTGTGTGTGTGTGTGTGTGTTTGTATATTTCTGCTATATTGATGGTTACATTATTTCTTTTTTTTATTTTGTTTTTTGATCATTCCATTGTGTATTTATTTTCTATATATTTCCATAATATAATTCTGTGTGTGTGTATATATATATTATATAATATATATTATATATATATATATATATAATATGTATATATATATATATAATTATTATATATTTCTCCTGTACTGTTATATTGACAGTTATATTTTTTATTATATGCATATTCCTCGTTCATATTTCTCATACTATTATTATTTTTAATTTTTTTTTATCATTCCAATGTATATTTATTTTCTATATATTTCCAATATTTAATAAACTGAATGATGTAATGTTGTTTTATTTAATTCTTTTGGTTGTAAACAATTATACCAAATGGCTGGTTACGCCTCCTAAACCTACTGACGGATTTCTAAGCCAACTTTCAAAAATTAATTAAATAAATGGTACAATCTGGCAACTCAACCTGAACAAGCCATTTAGGCCTTCTAAGCCACGAGTCAATAATATTGGCTTTAATTGAAAAAGTACAATCTGGCAACTCAACCTGTACAAGCCATTTACGCCTTCTAAGCCAGCTGGGGGATTAACCCAACCGGCGGATTAAGCCAACTGGCTGATTTACAAATAATAAAACAGCGGCGGGTCGGCTGAAGTGTTAATATGCACTTGACTCCTGCCAGGTGAACACCTCTCTTCATTTCTCTCCTTCTCCTGTTTTTCTCTTGGAGGATAACGCCGCCTACAAGTTTCATGACCCCTTGTTGCACATACAACATTCCCCTCCCCCCTTTGCAGCATTGAGTTGTTGCATAAAGCCCACCCCCCCTTCGCAACATACCCAACACCCTTCATTGCATACCCCCTCCCCACATTGCAATATACCCCCAACCCCCTTTGCAAAATTGCGACATTGATCATTATCTCTGCACTCTCCCATTTTGCAGCCACACTACTAGACTTAAATATTAGAGCATTAAACTTTTCCCTATTGCCCTATTCAAAAGCCGTAACATCCTTTCAAACCCTATTCCTTCATACATTTTTCAACCATTTTTCTCATAAGTAGCATTTCCTCAACGAAATAAAATTTAATTAATACTGGATGCAAATTAGACAGAAACAGATACATAGCGTAATGCACTGTATATAGATACATAAGGTTTAATGATTGAATTGGTTAAGAGAAGCAAAATACCAAAAGCCAACAGCAACTGATGTTCCCAGATGGTCTCCCATCCAAGTACTTACCAGACCCAATGCTGCTTAATTTTCAAATCCTATTCCTCCATATATTTTCCAACCATTTTTCTCATAAGTAGCCTATCTTTAACGAAAAATTTTTTCATTAATACTGGAAGCAAATAGAAACATACATAGCGTAATGCCCTGTACATAGACACATAAGGTTTAATGATTGCATTCGTAGAGGGAAGAAGCAAAATACCAAAAGCCAACAGCATCTGGTGTTCCCACGCGGTCTCGCATCCAAGTATTAACCAGACCCAATGCTGCTTAACTGCGCTGGTAAGACAAGAAGCAGTGCTTTCAGCAAGGTATGGCCGTTGGCATCAAAAACTCAACCATTTACACTATTTCAACTATACTGTACCATCTAATAATGTATATATGGAAAACTGATAGTGTGGGTAGTTTGGAGGTAACGAAAATGTTTCACTAAGTAGGTACGTAGTTAATCTAACAATTATTAAACTCCTTTTATGTCATTAAGTAGGTGGATGAAACAAATTGGTTGCTCACCAGAGTTATTCTCCACATTAGTATTTATATACTGTCCGATAGAGCGTGCTCAGTAGTAGATATACATTACCGATCAGTAGTATAGCATCAAAAACGGAGAGTGCAGGAATGTTGCAATGCTGCAAGAGATAATGAGCAAATGTTGCAAAGGGGGTGGTGTATGCAACAACTTAACGGTGCAAAGGGGGGTGGGGTGTGCAACAACTCAATGTTGCAAAGGGGGGTGGGTATGCAACAGCTCAATGTTGCAAGGGGGGTGGGGGATGCTGCAGGTGCAACAAGGGGAAATGAAACTTGGAGGCGGCGTTATCCCCCAAGAGAAAGAAAGGAGAAGGAGAGAAAGGAGGAGAGGTGTTCACCTGGCAGGAGCCAAGTGCATAATAAGACTTCAGCCGAGTAGGCTTTGTCTTATAGGCTCCTAATCAGCCAGTTGGCTTAGAAGGAGTCAAGGGGGGGGTACACCTGAAGGGGGAGAGGGGAGGGATCTTCGGGGGGAGAAGGAAGGATGACCTCCCCCCAAAGGGGTTGCCTTAGCCTAAGAGTGAAAGGATAGACGGAGGAGGACTTTTGGGGGACAAGTTGGGAGGTCCTAACCCCCCAAAGGGAATCTAAGCTAAGTCTTAACCTAAGAAGGGAAGGAGAGAGTTCTTTATTCGGCCGAAGTTCGCATCAAACTACCAGCTCCGAAGCCAAGCGGGTCTTATATAGATGATGGTTGAGTTGCCAGATACCATTTTAATTGTACAGGTATACATTATTAGGGTGAGTTGCTAGATACCATTTTAATTCGTTACCAAAGCATACAGACTTAAAATCGAAATTGACAAAAAGAAAATGATTATTAATTAAAAAATAGAATTTGCCTTCTACTGCACAAAAATAATATAATACGTACAATCGTCAAAATATTAGTTCAGACGAAATATACACACACACAAATGAGCAACTTTCTCCTTACCTTATATATATATATATAATATATATATATATATATATATATATATATAATATAATCATGCGGGTTGCTTCTACAGAGCTTCAATTTAATATTTAGGAGAAATCCAATGACAAGGAGAAATGTAAATGCCATGAAAATTCTTCTTTAATGCGCAACGTTTCGAGCAATACGCTCATCTTCAGGCTGTATGATAACAATGTGAAATTAAAATCAATAATTGAATGAAAAACAAGACAAAGAAAATTTCTATAACCTATTCATAAAGGCAAATTTTAAAAGACTGAAAAAAGAGGGTTAAATTCTAAGTTATACAGATTTACATTTAAAATTAAGAAGCTATTTTTAAATACATATAGTAAATGTGAAATTAATACACTGGAAAAATTAACAATAGTACACTGGAATAATGAAACTAACTAACCTTTCACTGCAATTTCCGAGGCTAGACTGATTTAAGCAGAGGCCAAACGAGTTATTTATAGTGTAAGCATTTTTCGCAAAGGGTGACAGGAGACGAACAACAAATTTTGCCAATTGAAAGGTGGGTAAGTTATACGAAGCTAAAATAGGACGGAGAGGTGTTCCAACTTTATGGATTTTAGGCAAACAGTATAATTGAGCAAGATTAGCACCAGATGCGAACATGTTTGGAAGACTTCACGAAAGTTTCTCAAGTCAAAACTGGACTGTTATTTTCTTGAAATGTGTCGGACCTGCAGGGTTTTCCCGAAATTTGTTTACTTCAAACTCTACCGTGACAATCTATATGACTCTGAATTTTATCAATCGTCCCTGGAATATTTATTAAATAATGAAATTAATTATAAAATCAAAATTTCAGATTCGCATAATAAGTCTCTTGGGCATTATATAAATACCTTTTCGTTGTTGGACTCTCTTGTACAACGTGAACTAGAAAAATTTCACTCTACATCTTGGAAACACATGAACGTAAGTTAAAGGCTTTGGGAATGAATTCACCAAATTTTTTCAATTCAGATAAGGTAATTTCGAATCTTTCTAGTTACACACTCTCCCCTCGGGAAAAGTTTTTACTGTCACTTGGTTTGCAATTTAAGCTTCCGTTGTTCCAAATATATAAGCCTTCGTTTTTTCTTTACTTTGAAAATTTTTTTAATGGCTTGAAAAATGTTCCCCATGTGGGTGAATTCAATAATTTCAAATGTCAGTTCTCAAATTTAACTCAAGAATTTTTTCATAACTTAGAAATCTTAAATTTCAATCTTTCATATTTAGGAAGAGTGATTTGCAGTGTATTAAGAATTTGGCAAAGAACCAGGAGATTGTCGTGACTAGACCGGACAAGGGTAACGGAGTGGTTATTTTGAATAAATCGGACTACATAAACAAAACTAATGAAATCCTAAGTGATCTTACTAAATTCAAACAAATTCTTGAACCTGTCAATAAAGTCATTGTAAGGTTAGAAGACCAGGTTAATAGATTTCTGTCACGACTAAAGTCCTTAAAGATAATAAAAAACGATACTTACTCTCAGTTGTTCGCATCTGGTGCTAATCTTGCTCAATTATACTGTTTGCCTAAAATCCATAAAGTTGGAACACCTCTCCGTCCTATTTTAGCTTCGTATAACTTACCCACCTTTCAATTGGCAAAATTTGTTGTTCGTCTCCTGTCACCCTTTGCGAAAAATGCTTACACTATAAATAACTCGTTTGGCCTCTGCTTAAATCAGTCTAGCCTCGGAAATTGCAGTGAAAGGTTAGTTAGTTTCATTATTCCAGTGTACTATTGTTAATTTTTCCAGTGTATTAATTTCACATTTACTATATGTATTTAAAAATAGCTTCTTAATTTTAAATGTAAATCTGTATAACTTAGAATTTAACCCTTTTTTCAGTCTTTTAAAATTTGCCTTTATGAATAGGTTATAGAAATTTTCTTGTCTTGTTTTCATTCAATTATTGATTTTAATTTCACATTGTTATCATACAGCCTGAAGATGAGCGTATTGCTCGAAAACGTTGCGCATTAAAGAAGACTTTTCATGGCATTTACATTTCTCCTTGTCATTGGATTTCTCCTAAATATTATATATATAATATATATATATATATATATATATATATATATAGTGTTGAGCACTAAAGCGTTAATCCAATAACAGTTAATTAACGAAGTTAACTTTTTTTAACGGACTATTAACGGAAGTTAATTTCCACTTATCGTTATCGGACCAGTTAACTTCCGATAACTCGATATTTAGTCTGTTAAAGTCCGTTAACACGTTAACTGCGAGGAGTCATTCACGGAAGATCACCGCTCCGCGAATGAATTCAAACCGCCATAACTTCAGTCTGCTTCCAGATCTCGCAAGGGGAGGTTGTGCGCTTTTTATTGAAGGTAAGAAGGTTCTTTTAACGTTAGTAAAAGTCCTATAATATTATATATATATATTAATACGTATGGAGATACGTATGGTAAAATGTACGGTTGAGAAAAATTAATTTATAGTAATGACTAATGAATAAGTATTTTTACACTGCGTTAGTAAATCTCTAAAAAAGTATATCGGGTGGCCACAAAAAAACTTTACTTAATTCAAAGTTTAATAACTGCAACAATTCAAAACTTATGCGATTGAACTTTGGCACACATTAACAGATGGTTATAATCTATAATTGCTGGAATTTTTAAATATGTAGGTTCTATAGTTTTGTTACAGTGAACAATTTAAAAGCATATGTCTAAAAATAGCATGCCGAAGAAAATGAATTTGAACTTAACAAAATTTACTTAAACAAATGGTCAATGTGACCACCTCCCTGTTGGTAAACTGCCCTCAATCGCTTCTTCCACGAGGAGATGCACTTTCGAACCTCATCCTCCCATGCTCTACTGATTTTCTCCTTAAGTTCATCTTCGGTGAATTTGTCTTTCTGCCTGCCGTAAACCTTCACCATGAGGGAATCCCATACTGAATAGTCCATCGGATTACAGTCGGGAGACTGAGGCGGCCATTCATCCTTTTTGATGAAATTAGGGGTCTCTTGCTCTAGATGATTTTGGGTCGCTCGGCTTGTATGGGCGGGTGCCCAATCTTGCTGGAAAATGTAGGTCTCATCAGGATACAGCTGACGACAATCAGGAAGTAACCCATTATCTAACAGGTTGATGTAGCGCTAAGAGTTAACTTTAGTTTCGTTTATGGCAATAAAATGAATTCGTCTTTTCCCCTTCCATGAAATTCCCGCCGATACCATTACTTTTCTGCTGAATCGTGAGGTTTCATGATAAAGCCTGGAGGGAGGAATGTCCTTTTTCCTTGAACCATAAACCCTGTCATTTTGTCTGTTTTTGGCCACCTCCAACGTGAAATCCTTTTCGTCTGTAAACACAACTTTTTGCACGTCTTCAGCTGAGTAGCGTTCATATAGGGATTTACAGCGGGTCTTTCTACGCTGTCTTACATTCTGATCACGCCGAGAAACTCGAATTCTCTTGTAGGCCTTCAATTTCAAACGTTTTACAATCCCTTGTACAGAGGAGCGAGAAATCCCAAGGTCGTACGCAATCTGTCTCTGGGAGCGATGAGTTCCTGGTGTATTCTCCTGGGATTGAATCAGTTCCTCCACGGCAGCCTTATTTTCTTCTGTTGAAACACTTTGGGCCTGCCGCTGCCGGGTTTTCTAGCTGTTGATCCGTATCCTTTATCTTTCTTATTAAGTTATAAACACTTTGACGAGTCCAGTTCTTTGCGGGGAATTCTCGGACAATCCTATTTCCATTCCAACCTTTTTCCTTGACACATGCTTCTATGATGGCTTTATCACTTTTACTTAACGTCATGCTGGCGGGGTTTTAGCGGAAAAATAAAAGAAAGCAAATTCACATTAGGTTTAGCCTACGCCAGCGCGCGTGTCATACTACGTTACATTAGGTTTAGCCTACGCTAGCGCACGTACGTGTCAGATGCACACCAGGCATGCTATTTTTAGACATATGCTTTTAAATTGTTCACTGTAACAAAACTATAGAACCTACATATTTGAAAATTCCAGCATTTATAGACTATACGTATCTGTTAATGTGTGCAAAATCTCAATCGCATAAGTTTTGAATTGTTGCAGTTATTAAACTTTCAATTAAGTAAAGTTTTTTTGTGGCCACCCGATATAGTATGTAAAATTTGAATAATAGTCCTCTGCCGCAGTGGAACGGCTCTTCTCTCTCGGCAAGGACATCCTGAGGCCCAAGAGGTGAAGACTGGCAGTTGGGCCTAACTTGAGAAGTTGGTCTTTCTGAAGAGCAACCAGCACATGTGTCATAGTCTTAATAAAGTGCCTAAATTTAATTTTACCTTTCAGTTCCCGCCATAATAATTTTCTGGTAAATTAAAATTTAGTTAATGTTACAAGGGTAACGGGTTTCAAACTGTAATCAGTACATTTTTTATTAAAAATTAAAAAAAAGTTATTAAGCAAAAAAAGTTGCAAAACTTGAAAAAAA
Organism: Bathynomus jamesi; assembly: GCA_023014485.1. NCBI lineage: Eukaryota > Metazoa > Arthropoda > Malacostraca > Isopoda > Cirolanidae > Bathynomus > Bathynomus jamesi. The sequence continues at coordinate 180,967 of JAJOZX010003513.1, read as the reverse complement.
TACAGTTAAATACTACTTATGTTGGATTTTGCATAATAAACATTTCTAGGGTTTAAAGCTTTTTTCCTTGATTTTTTTAAATGTTAGTAAAGAAATAGTTATCGTTAACGGATTATCGTTAACTTCCGTTAACTTTGTAGTAAAATTATCGAAATTATCGTTATCGGAGGTTAAAAATTTGGGGTTAACGGATTATCGTTATCGATAAACTTATGGTATTTGTCATTTACCATTACTTATTCGGACTATAGGGATTAATTTCCCAGAAGAGTTCCTTGTTCCATGCACGGTCTGTGTTTAACATATTATATATATATATATATGAATAGAAAGAAAATAATATATATAATATATATATATATACAGTGCCCGCGAAAAGTATCCGATCACTCACGAAAATACAATATTTTCCCTTGATATTCAGAGACACGTAATTCACTTTCTATTTGTTCTAGCGACATCTGGTAACTTTGAGGTTGCTCGCTGATATGAGAACTATCCAACGCATTCTCAAATTAGTGTTCTGGTAGCCTTCGTTGCGGGTGGCTGTGTCTCAAATTTGTCAGATTTCACTGTTTGTGTAAATTTCTTGATATTTTTTTTTTTTACAGAAAGTGGTGTAAATAAAATTTATATATAATGTGTGCTAAAAAACAACTTAAGAGTGATTGTCGAGGTGCTATTGTTGCTTTGCATGCATGTGGGAAATCACAGAGACAGATAGCTAAGGAATTAAACATATCCCAAAGTACCGTTAATTTATGGGTTTCACGGGCTAAGAACAATGGTGGCCTAACCACGCCAGTCCCTAAAAACGATCTGGCAGACCGAGAAAAACAAATTCGCGAACAGACAAACTTATGAAACGTTTAGTATTGAAAAACCCAACAATAACTGCGAAAGAAATAAAATTTAATATGAATAATTTGTTATCTGGTGTTTCTGAACGAACTATCCAGGAGCGGCTCCAAAAAGAACTCGGATTACCATCTCGCCATGATGCTAAGAAACCGTTCATTAATGAAAAAATGCGTAAAAAAACGTGTCGCATTTTGTAAAAAATACATTCATTGGACTGTTGATGACTGGAAGAAGGTTTTATTTAGCGATGAGTCGACATTTTTGACATTCAGAAGTTGTCCAAAAAAGGTTCGCCGGCCTATTGGCTCAAATAGGATGGACCCTAAATACACCCTAAAGACAATGAAACACCCTCCAAGTGTGATGGTTTGGGGTTGTTTCGGTTACTATGGGCGTGGAAACTTATATTTCTTCCGAAGAACACAACTATGAATGGTGCACGGTATTTAGCAATGCTACAGGATAAACTTCCAATGGCAATGGCAATCCAAAGGACAAAAACATACATGCATGATGGTGCACCATGTCACAGGGCCAAAATAGTGACAAAATGGATTACTGACAATAAATTTGATATTTTGGATTGGCCTGGTAATAGTCCAGATCTCAATCCGATAGAAAATCTGTGGCTAATAATAAAAAATAAGGTTGAATGCCACGACACTGGCTCAGTCGAAAAATTACAAGAGGCCATCAAAAAGGTATGGTGCAAGGAAATATCAGTGGAAGTTTGTCAAAACTTGATTAAATCCATGCCAAAACGTCTAGAACAAGTCATCCAAACCAAAGGACAGATGACAAAATACTAATATAAGGTTAGTATACATTTAAACATTGTTTTTTATGTAAAAAATACAAATTTCAAGGGTGATCGGATACTTTTCGCGGGCACTGTATATATATATAAACGGATTTTCACCTTAAAGTGAATTAAAACAACATTAACAATTCACGAAACAACTGGCTTAGCAAAAGAAATCGTTCCATTAACATTCTCAAATCTATACACACACACACACACACACACAAACACACACACACACACACCTCTGTATATATTATGTGAATGAAAGTCAGAAAAAATGCCAAAAGTATATTAATTTAAAACAAATGAATTGTCTCCTTTTAAGAGAATCAATTATTAAAACCAATATTAACAATATATAAGAATTTAATTATTAAACGCCGTTTTATTTACCTCTTAGAACATTGCGTTCAGACGAGCAGGAAACTGAACCAGGAACGAATCACACCTGTTTACCCCGAGGCCTTTTTGAAAGGTACGCGAAGGAATTTGGGTTGAACTTTCTATCTCTCTCAGACTCAATTCCTCCTCTTCTAGCTCTCGAAGAAAATGTATACCTTTTATATATATATAAAAAAAATGTTTTTATTAAGTGCGTTCATTATTTCTCTTTACTTGCAAATTTGTGTGGCATCATCTTCTTAGATCACATCTCTGTTATTGACTTGGAAAGATATACACACAATTATATTAAATAATAAACAGCAAAAGAAATAAACACATTAACTGTGTCTAATTTCTTTCGGCAAACCTTTCTTCCGTTTCAAAAACAGGAAAAAAAAATATTACGCACTTTTCATATCATTTCATTTTCAGTTCACTTCATTTCACTAATCTCATATCATTTCACTCATCTCATTTACTTTCAGCTTCTCTGGAAAAAAAAAGAAAAAAAATAAAATCTGAGAATATGAGTCTCGCGTTGACCACAAAGTAACCGCGAGCTTACCTTTCTTCCAATCAACTCGAGAAAACCTCGCTCCACTCCAAATCTTAATATTATTGTTATTATTATTACTTCTACAATGAAATACACGCTTCATTCTCGAAGCGAAGAAAATAAAAAATGTTTTATACTTTATCAACTTTGCTGATTTCTGATAATTATGATTTTGATAACTAAGTTTTTTCAAAATTACGCATGTACTCTGAAAGTACTAACAATTGAATGTAATCACGTGTTTTCTGCATAAACGTCTGCAGAAAGATATGAGATCGTGGTTTCGACTCCCGATTACCAGACGCGTATCTCTCACGATTCCTAGTTAATGTTTTCAATGATGTAATTACTTGTTTTCTGTATAAACGTCTGCAGAAAGATATGAGATCATGGGTTCGACTCCCGATTACAAGAAGCGTATCTCTCACGATTCCTAGTTAATGGTTTCAATAATGTAAATACATGTTTTCTGTATAAACATCTGCAAAAAGAACAGCTTCAGAGTTCATTTACCCATGCGTACACTTATCTCGTGTACACAGTTAGTGGGAAATAAAACGTACCAATGAAACAATAGAATCATCTTAAATACAGAATTCATTCACACCAGACGTACACCTAGAAGAGAGAGAGAGAGAGAGAGAGAGAGAGAGAGAGAGAGAGAGAGAGAGAGAGAGAGAGTTTTGTTCATTCTTTTCTTTTTTTTAAATAAATAAATAATATATATATATATATATATATATATATATATGGTGGTACAAATTACAGTAGTAATAATAATAATAATAATTAACTCCTTTTCGCCGAATTGGAAAGATTAAGCTTTTCACTCCGACCTTAGACCTACAGTTTAACGTGGAAGCCGAATCACAAATACATCTCGTCAGGGAATGATTGCTCACTATTTCACATCATAATTTCATCAAGATATTTAAAGCTCATATACAGGACCTGCATTGTCTATAAGATCTGTGGCGCGTGCAAAATGCAGTCTTCAGAAGATGTGAACATCTGCTCTGTGGATCAGTTCAAGAAATACATTTCGTCAGGGAATCATTGCTCACTCTTTCACATCATAATTTCAACATTTAAAATAACAGGATCATTTGATTATTGATCCGGAATTAAAATAACAGGATCATTTGATTATTGATCCGGGAATAGTGTTGCTGCAAAACATGGTAATGCACAATGTAGAATTTTTATATGTAGTATTAATAATAATTAACTCTTTCTCGCCGATTTGTTCCCCTCATTAGACCTATAGTTTAACGTGGATTCAGAAATACATCTCGTCAGGGAAAGATTGCTCACTATTTCACATGCTCTGTGGATCAGTTCAAGAAAATGGATAACCCGAACCTTGCCACACACACACACACACAATATATATATATATATATATATATATACATATATATATATATATATATATACATATATATATATATATATATATATAATATATATAGGGTGATATGCATAAAGACAAATTTTTCTATGTAGTAATAATAATAATTAACTCCTCCCCGAATTTTCCAAAATTGCTGTGAAAGTGTAATGAAAATGAACAGCCTTAGAGTTCATTCACACCATGCGTACACTTATCTCGTGTCCGCAGTGTACACCTTCCACATTGTGACCGACACACTATTTTTCTTCTACGCTAGAGAATACACATCTGAAATCCACGGCTTCCACCGCTCAACTGAGTACGCAGGCGTAGAGATATCCCCAGGTAGTAGCATGAGCCACTTTTTTTATGCGTAAATGTCTTGTTCAGGTTGAGTTGTCAGATACCACTTTTTATTTTAATTGTTTAGGTATACATTATTATGGACAGTTGTCAGATACCACTTTTTATTTTAATTGTTCAGGTATACATTATTATGGAGAGTTGTCAGATACCACTTTTTATTTTAATTGTTCAGGTACACATTATTATGGAGAGTTGTCAGATACCACTTTTTATTTTAATTGTTCAGGTATACATTATTATGGAGAGTTGTCAGATACCACTTTTTATTTTAATTGTTCAGGTGTACATTATTATGGAGAGTTGCCAGATATCATTTTAATTGTTCAGGTATACGTTATTAGGTAGCCAGATTGTACCATTTATTTAATTAATTCTTAAAAGTTGGATTAGAATTCCGCTAGTAGGTTTAGAAGGCGTAACATGATATAATTGTTTACAACCAAAATAATTAAGTAAACAACATTACATCATTCTGTTTATTATAAATATATAGAAAATAAATATACATTTTGAATGATCAATTAAAAATAATAATAGTTTAAGAAATATGAACGAGGAATATGCATCTAATCAAAAAATATATCCGCCAATATAACAGTACAGGAGAAATATATATATATATATATATACGTATATATATATATATATACATATATATATATATATATATATATATATATATATATATATACACCCAATTATGGAGATATATAGAAAATAAATATACATTGGAATGATCAAAACTAAGAAATAATATAACCATCAACATAGCAGAAATATATACACACAACAAAATAAATAAATACACTTTATCTTCTACCGCGCAAAATAAGAAATCGTATAGCCATTATTATATCAGAAATATATACACACACACACACACACACACACACACACACACACACACACACACACAAATATGTTAAATATATAAATACATTTCACTTTTTTTTTCAAAATACTAAACTCGCACTTAACAGAGTCTACAATTACATCATTATTGCTCTGCATTACGCAGTATACGCGGTTTAATAATATTTCACCGCTTAAAGTATAGGGAAACCTGAACTCGATATGAAGGGCTTTCATATCGTTCAGTACTATTTTTGTTCCTACTTTACAACCGGTTGGTAAGTTATCTTTAAATACGTCTAGAATACAATCAAAAGCACGCACAAAGAGTTCATCGTTAGCCACATTATTAAACACAAGTTTATAAACACGCCTTTCCAATCGATGGTTTATTTCTACCGACCCAAGCTTTTCCATCGTGAACTCATCTTCACTCAACATAACGGCAATTGAAATAATCTTCTAAATCGTTACGCAACTGCTCGTTATATAAATTTCGGTTTTAATGTTTTAACACTCCCTGAATGCGCACCAGACAGTTCCCATCAGGGTAAATTTCATGAACTAGGCACATTTTATAACGGTTTTATTGTTTTACCACTCACCATTTCCACAAACTAAACGTCTTCACACTCCGGTGCACTATTTGAGAGAAACATATTACCATATTTTACCTTTTTATTTGACAGACGATACTCGACTAAAGTCTGCTAAAAACTCACGCAGGGCACTAGCCACAACCTCACTAGGAGCCTCATCATGATATACATTAATATAGTGATAAAAATACTTAAGATTGTCCATGAAGACGACATTTACATTTTCAACCGAAGTGTACGAGTTAACAATAGACACATCAATGATTATATTCAAGACATATATATTTAAAAACACCTGTGATAAATAAGTTAACAATTGAAATTATGTTAACACAAGAAATAACAGAAAACACAAGAAAAAACAAATGCATAGATTTGGTGATCACAAACAACAGTAACCTAATACTTTAAAGAATGCATTCTATTAAATACTTTTAGTCTATGTTCACGAATTAATACCGGCCTCAATTCATCTCTGAAATCTTAATCTGTCCCGAGCGCACTCTTCCCATTGTCCCCTTCTACAGCAATCAGCAACGGGGTAAGTTAGAACGTTGTCACAGAATTTTACTTTTGGGGGGTTTGGTGCAACCCAATCGTTTCCAATTTCATCATTCCATCTTTGGTTCACGAATGTTAACTTTTCTACAATTTTGTCAACGCTGCGTCTATCATCACTTCCAAAGTCACTTTTATCAGTGCAAACAATTATGATTAGTTTCAGGATTTTTTAGGCAATTTTTTCTTTGTGCTGACAATGAACTGGATTTAAATGATGATGGTACACGGATCTGTTCCGATACTTCTGAATTATTCATATTTGATGGTTATATACGAGAGAATATACGACTATCAAATAAAACGTAAATGAAGCAGTTGACGCTAAATCTATTTATTTACTAAAGGAGGCCATACTATTATACATATATATCATCCGTGATGTCGATGATGGGGTGCTGTACCTCATCGTCATTCATATAAATATATATAATTAGTTTATATAATACGCAACCTTAAATACAATTTCTTTTATCACGTAGTGAGTTACACTGTGCATGAATGAGTACGTACAAACTAGCTTAATAAAAAACGCTTTTACTAAGAAGTCACGAGACGAAGACCGTCTGGACTGATTTTATAGAAATTCAAGGATTCCAAGTTGATCACGAGAGAAGTTATGTAGTCATCTTCCATGCTGCAAAATCTCGTCGTTGCCTGTCTTCAGAACACCGACAAGAGGTAAGATCGAATCCACATCAACACAAAATTTTAGTCGCTAAAATAACAGCCTGAGCATTGTTCATGTTCTAAATTATCTTTGATTCGTTTTGGTAAAATTGAGTAAACTGCTGCCTTTGTTTCCTGATCAGAAACTCTCCGCCTTTTTCTGGTATGGTGCAAGGTTTCGTTGCAACCATATTCACTGCTCGAGTCTACTTCACTGTCGTTGTCTTCTAATCTAGATTTACACTCTTCACTAATGCATTCAATGGTGAATAATCATCTTGGTTGTATTATTGACACCACAATCGAGAGGGCTCACTGGGGTAACGGACACTTCAGGTAATGGTGCGGGCGCATGAGGTGGGTCGGGGGCAAACTCCTCAGGTTGCCCTTGTGGCGGGGAAAATATTGTGTGGAGGTAATTATGTGCTGCTTCTAAGTAAACAAAACGGGCTTTATGTAACACAGTGGCAACTAATAATGATTTCTACAAAGATGCACCAGCTCTTCCGGAACGTCTGGATGCAATTTTACCTAGCGATATATTTATCAACTTGTGTGCTTCAAACCCGTTTGGAACGTCAGATATCATGTTCACCACTTAGGAATTGGTCAAGGCACAGAGAGATAACTAACACGACTCCATCCTCTATTTCCAATCTTGTAATGAATTAAAGTGAAAGTTTCGCATGCCTATATACAATGTCGTTCTGAAGTCATTATCAAGCTCCACGCAGGGAATTCCAGGTAGTAGCATGATTCATGTTGCTGGTCTTTCACCTGTGCACACACATACACACACACACACACACACACACACACAGGAGAAAGTGAAACGCTAATTGATACATGATTTATTTAATAAAAGAAATATTCAAGACATATATATTTACAAACACGTGTAATAAATAAGTTAACAATAGACACATCAAAGATTATGTTCAAGGTGTATATATATATATATTTACAAACACGTGTGATAAATAAGTTAACAATTGAATTTCTGTTATTTCTTGTGTTAACATAATTTCATTTGTGAACTTATTTATCACACGTGTTTTTAAATATATATGTCTTGAATATAATCTTTCCTGTGTCTATTGTTAACTTATTTATTACACGTATTTGTAAATATATATAACTTGGATATTTCGTTTATTAAATAAATCATGTATCAATTAGCGTTTCACTTTCTCCTTTGTGTGTGTGTGTGTGTGTGTGTGTGTGTGTGTGTGTATGCACAGGTGAAAGACCAGCAACGTGAATCATGCTACTACCTGGAATTCTCTGCGTGGAGCTTGATAATGACGTCAGAACGACATTGTATAAAGGCAGGCGAAACTTTCACTTTAATTCATTACAAGATTAGAAATAGAGGATGGAGTCGTGTTAATTATCTCTCTGTACCTTGACCAATTCCTAAGTGGTGAACATGATATCTGACGTTCCAAACGGGTTTGAAGCACACACGTTGATAAATATATCGCTCGGTAAAATTGCATCCAGACGTTCCGGAAGAGCTGGTGCATCTTTGCATAAATCATTATTAGTTGCCACTGTTACATAAAGCCCGTTTTGTTTACTTAGAAGCAGCACATAATTACCTCCACACAATATTTTCCCCCGCCACAAGGGCAACCTGAGGAGTTTGCCCCACGACCCACCTCATGCACCCGCACCATTACCTGAAGTGTCCGTTACCCCAGTGAGCCCTCTCGATTGTGGTGTCAATAATACCAACCAAGATGATTATTCATCCATTGAATGCATTAGTGAAGAGTGTAAATCTAGATTAGAAGACAATGACAGTGAAGTAGACTCGAGCAGTGAATATGGTTGCAACGAAACCTTGCACCATACCAGAAAAAGGCGGAGAGTTTCTGATCAGGAAACAAAGGCAGCAGTTTACTCAATTTTACCAAACGAATCAAAGATAATTTAGAACAGGAACAATGCTCAGGCTGTTATTTTAGCGACTCTAAAATTTTGTGTTGATGTGGATTCGATCTCACCTCTTGTCGGTGTTCTGAACAGACAGGCGAACGACGAGATTTTGCAGCATGGAAGATGACTACATAACTTCTCTCGTGATCAACTTGGAATCCTTGAATTTCTATAAAATCAGTCCTGACGGTCTTCGTCTCGTGACTTCTTAGTAAAAGCATTTTTTTATTAATCTAGTTTGTACGTACTCATTCATGCAAAGTGTAACTCACTACGTGATAAAAGAAATTGTATTTAAGGTTGCGTATTATATAAACTAATTATATATATTTATATGAATGACAATGAGGTACAGCACCATATCATCGACATCACGGATGATATATATGTATAATAGTTTGCCCTCCTTTAGTAAATAAATAGATTTAGCGTCAACTGCTTCATTTACCGTTTTATTTGATAGTCTTATATTCTCTCGTATATAACCATCAAATATGAATAATTCAGAAGTATCGGAACAGATCCGCGTACCATCATCATTTAAATCCAGTTCATTGTCAGCACAAAGAAAAAATTGCCTAAAAATTCCTGAAACTAATCATAACATTGTTTGCACTGATAAAAGTGACTTTGGAAGTGATGATAGACGCAGCGTTGACAAAATTGCAGAAGAGTTAAAATTCGTGAACCAAAGATGGAATGATGAAATTGGAAACGATTGGGTTGCACCAAACCCCCCCAAAAGTAAAATTCTGTGACAACGTTCTAACTTACCCCGTTGCTGATTGCTGTAGAAGGGGACAATGGGAAGAGTGCGCTCGGAACAGATTAAGATTTCAGAGACGAATTGAGGCCGGTATTAATTCGTGAACATAGGCTAAAAGTATTTAATAGAATGCATTCTTTAAAGTATTAGGTTACTGTTGTTTGTGATCACCAAATCTATGCATTTGTTTTTTCTTGTGTTTTCTGTTATTTCTTGTGTTAACATAATTTCAATTGTTAACTTATTTATCACAGGTGTTTTTAAATATATATGTCTTGAATATAATCATTGATGTGTCTATTGTTAACTCGTACACTTCGGTTGAAAATGTAAATGTCGTCTTCATGGACAATCTTCAGTATTTTTATCACTATATTAATGTATATCATGATGAGGCTCGTAGTGAGGTTGTGGCTAGTGCCCTGCGTGAGTTTTTAGCAGAATTTAGAGACGAGTATCGTCTGTCAAATAAAAAGGTAAAATATGGTTATATGTTTCTCTCAAATAGTGCACCGGAGTGTGAAGACGTTTAGTTTGTGGAAATGGTGAGTGGTAAAACAATAAAACCGTTATAAAATGTGCCTAGTTCATGAAATTTACCCTGACGGGAACTGTCTGGTGCGCATTCAGGGAGTGTTAAAACATTAAAACCGAAATTTATATAACGAGCAGTTTCGTAACGATTTAGAAGATTATTTCAATTGCCGTTATGTTGAGTGAAGATGAGTTCACGATTGAAAAGCTCGGGTCGGTAGAAATAAACCCTCGATTGGAAAGGCGTGTTTATAAACTTGTGTTTAATAATGTGGCTAACGATGAACTCTTTGTGCGTGCTTTTGATTGTATTCTAGACGTATTTAAAGATAACTTACCAACCGGTTGTAAAGTAGGAACAAAAATAGTACTGAACGATTTGAAAGCCCTTCATATCGAGTACATGTTTCCCTATACTTTAAGCGGTGAAATATTATTAAACCGCGTATACTGCGTAATACAGAGCAATAATGATGTAATTGTAGACTCGGTTAAGTGCGAGTTTAGTATTTTCAAAAAAAAAGTGAAATGTATTTATATATTTAACATATTTGTGTGTGTGTATGTGTGTGTGTGTGTGTGTGTGTGTATTTGTGATATAATAATGGACATACGATTTCTTATTTTGCGCGGTAGAAGATAAGGTGTATTTATTTATTTTGTTGTGCGTATGTATTTCTGCTATGTTGATGGTTATATTATTTCTTAGTTTTGATCATTCCAATGTATATTTATTTTCTATATATCTCCATAATTGGGTGTGTGTGTATATATATATATATATATATATATATATATCTCCTGTACTGTTATATTCGCGGATATATTTTTTGATTATATGCATATTCCTCGTTCATATTTCTTAAACTATTATTATTTTTAATTGATCATTCAAAATGTATATTTATTTTCTATATATTTATAATAAACAGAATGATGTAATGTTGTTTACTTAATTCTTTTGGTTGTAAACAATTATATCATGTTACGCCTTCTAAACCTACTAGCGGAATTCTAATCCAACTTTTAAGAATTAATTAAATAAATGGTACAATCTGGCTACCTAATAACGTATACCTGAACAATTAAAATGGTATCTGGCAACTCTCCATAATAATGTATACCTGAACTATTAAAATAAAAAGTGGTATCTGACAACTCTCCATAATAATGTATACCTGAACAATTAAAATAAAAAGTGGTAGCTGACAACTCTCCATAATAATGTATACCTGAACAATTAAAATAAAAAGTGGTTATCTGACAACTCTCCATAATAATGTATACCTGAACAATTAAAATAAAAAGTGGTATCTGACAACTGTCCATAATAATGTATACCTAAACAATTAAAATAAAAAGTGGTATCTGACAACTCAACCTGAACAAGCCATTTACGCATAAAAAAAGTGACTCCTGCTACTACCTGGGAATATCTCTACGCCTGCGTACTCAGTTGAGCGGTGCAAGCCGTGGATTTCAGATGTGTATTCTCTAGCGTAGAAGAAAAATAGTTTGTCGGTCACAATGTGGAAGGTGTACACTGCGTACACGAGATAAGTGTACGCATGGTGTGAATGAACTCTGAAGCTGTTCTTTTTCATTACACTTTCACAGCAATTTTGGAAAATTCGGGGTTAATTATTATTATTACTACATAGAAAAATTTGTCTTTATGCATATCACCCTATATATATATATATAGTGTGTGTGTGTGTGTGTGTGATCCTCACTTTCTCTGACAAAAATCTGTGTGTGTGTGTGTGTGTGTGTGTGTGTGTGTGTGCCAAGGTTCGGGTTATCCATTTTCTTGAACTGATCCACAGAGCAGATGTTCACATCTTCTGAAGACTACATGTTCCACGCGCCACAGATCTTATAGACAATGCAGGTCCTGTGTATGAGCTTAAATTATCTCGATGAAATTATGATGTGAAATAGTGAGCAATCTTCCCTGACGAGATATTTTTCTGAATCCACGTTAAACTGTACGTTTAATGAGGGGAACAAATCGGCAAGAAAGAGTTAATTATTATTATTATTACTACATAGAAAAAATCTACATTGTGCATTACCATGTTTTGCAGCAACACTATTCCCGGATCAATAATCAAATGATCCTGTTATTTTAATTCCGGATCAATAATCAAATGATCCTGTTATTTTAAATGTTGAAATTATGATGTGAAAGAGTGAGCAATGATTCCCTGACGAGATGTATTTCTTGAACTGATCCACAGAGCAGATGTTCACATCTTCTGAAGACTGCATGTTCCACGCGCCACAGATCTTATAGGCAATGCAGGTCCTGTATATGAGCTTTAAATATCTCGATGAAATTATGATGTGAAATAGTGAGCAATCATTCCCTGACGAGATGTATTTGTGATTCGGCTTCCACGTTAAACTGTAGGTCTAAGGTCGGAGTGAAAAGCTTAATCTTTCCAATTCGGCGAAAAGGAGTTAATTAATTATTATTATTATTACTACTGTAATTTGTACCACCATATATATATATATATATATATATATATATATATATATATATATATATATATATATATATATATATTCCTTTATTTATTTAAAAAAAAGAAAAGAATGAACAAAACTCTCTCTCTCTCTCTCTCTCTCTCTCTCTCTCTCTCTCTCTCTCTCTCTCTCTCTTTCTAGGTGTACGTCTGGTGTGAATGAATTCTGTATTTAAAATGATTCTATAGTTTCATTGGTACGTTTTATTGCCCACTAACTGTGTACACGAGATAAGTGTACGCATGGTGTAAATTAACTCTGAAGCTGTTCTTTTTGCAGATGTTCATACAGAAAACATGTAATTACATTATTGAAAACATTAACTAGGAATCGTGAGAGATACGCTTCTGGTAATCGGGAGTCGAACCCACGATCTCATATCTTTCTGCAGACGTTTATACAGAAAACAAGTAATTACATCATTGAAAACATTAACTAAGAATCGTGAGAGATACGCGTCTGGTAATCGGGAGTCGAACCCACGATCTCATATCTTTCTGCAGACGTTTATGCAGAAAACACGTGATTACATTCAATTGTTAGTACTTTCAGAGTACATGCGTAATTTTGAAAAAACTTAGTTATCAAAATCATAATTATCAGAAATCAGCAAAGTTGATAAAGTATAAAACATTTTTTATTTTCTTCGCTTCGAAAATGAAGCGTGTATTTCATTGTAGAAGAACAATAATATTAAGATTTGGAGTGGAGCGAGGTTTTCTCGAGTTGACTGGAAGAATGGTAAGCTCGCGGTTACTTTGTGGTCAACGCGACTCATATTCTCAGATTTTTTTTTTCTTTTTTATTTTTTTTTTCCAGAGAAGCTGAAAGTAAATGAGATGAGTGAAATGATATGAGATTAGTGAAATGAAGTGAAATGAAAATGAAATGATATGAAAAGTGCGTAATATTTTATTTTTCTGTTTTTGAAACGCAAGAAAGGTTTGCCGAAAGAAATTAGACACAGTTAGTGTTTATTTCTTTTGCTGTTTATTATTTAATATAATTGTGTGTATATCTTTCCAATTCAATAACAGAGATGTGATCTAAGAACATAATGCCACACAAATTTGCAAGTAAAGAGAAATAATCAACGCATTTAATAAAAACATTTTTTTTTATATAAAAGGTATACATTTTCTTCGAGAGCTAGAAGAGGAGGAATTGAGTCTGAGAGAGATAGAAAATTCAACCCAAATTCCTTCGCGTACCTTTCAAAAAGGCCTCGGGGTAAACAGGTGTGATTCGTTCCTGGTTCAGTTTCCTGCTCGTCTGAACGCAATGTTCTAAGAGGTAATATTTTGGATTCGTTTTAATAACAAAGAAAGTAAATAAAACGGGGTTTAATAATTAAATTCTTATATATTGTTAATATTGGTTTTAATAATTGATTCTCTTAAAAGGAGACAATTCATTTGTTTTAAATTAATATACTTTTGGCATTTTTTCTGACATTCATTCACATAATATATACAGAGCTGTGTGTATGTGTGTGTGTGTGTGTGTGTGTGTGTGTGTGTGTGTGTGTGTGTGTGTATAGATTTGAGAATGTTAATGGAACGATTTCTTTTGCTAAGCCAATTGTTTAATGAATTGTTAATATTGTTTTAATTCACTTTAAGGTGAAAATCCGTTTATTTATTTATATATATATATATATATATATATATATATATATATATATATTATATATAAGGATGAACAAAATTAATACAGTTAATAAATTCTCAATATGATTCTTTCTTCTCTCTCTCTCTCTCTCTCTCTCTCTCTCTCTCTCTCTTCTCTCTCTCTCTATATATATAATATATTATATATATATATATATATATAAGGTAAGGAGAAAGTTGCTCATTTGTGTGTGTGTATTTCGTCTGAACTAATATTTTGACGATTGTACGTATTTTATTATTTTTGTGCAGTAGAAAGCAAATTCTATTTATTTAATTAATAATCATTTTCTTTTTGTCAATTTCGATTTTAAGTCTGTATGCTTTGGTAACGAATTAAAATGGTATCTAGCAACTCACCCTAATAATGTATACCTGTACAATTAAAATGGTATCTGGCAACTCAACCATCATCTATATAAGACCCGCTTGGCTTCGGAGCTGGTAGTTTGATGCGAACTTCGGCAAAATAAAGAACTCTCTCCTTCCCTTCTTAGGTTAAGACTTAGCTTAGTTTCCCTTCGGGGGGTTAGGATCTCCCACCTTGTCCCCCCAAAGTCCTCCTCCGTCTATCCTTTCACTCTTAGGCTAAGGCAACCCATTTGGGGGGTGGTCATCCTTCCTTCTCCCCCCGAAGATCCCTCCCCTCTCCCCCTTCAGGTGTACCCCTCCCCCCTTGGCTCCTTCTAAGCCAACTGGCTGATTAGGAGCCTATAAGACAACGCCTACTCGGCTGAAGTCTTATTATGCACTTGGCTCCTGCCAGGTGAACACCTCTCCTCCTTTCTCTCCTCCTTTCTTTCTCTTGGGGGATACCGCTGCCTCCAAGTTTCATGACCCCTTGTTGCACCTGCAGCATCCCCCCATCCCCCTTTGCAACATTGAGTTGTTGCATACCCCCACCCCCATTTGCAACATTGATACGTAAGGTTTAATGGAAGAAGCCAAATACCAAAAGCAAACAGCATCTGGTGTTCCCAGGCGATCTCCCATCCAAGTACTTACCAGACCCATTGCTGCTTAACTTTCAAAACCTTTAACTTCATACATTTTTAAACCTTTTTCTCATAAGTAGACTATTTTCAACGAAAAAAAAAAAATTAATACTGGATGCGGGAAGGAGGAGGGATAGGGAACAGGGAGGAAAATGGACATGGAGAACGAAGAGGCTTGAAAACAGAAAAAAGATCTCCACCAGCCAGTACGCTCTCAAAACCAACAGGAGATAAAAGAGGGACTGTTTGGTGAGGAATCCTACTGTGGACCTAAATTTACTCTGACCGCTCTACACTATTTCCGGAATCTCTATGCTGACTCCTACAAGGCTAGGCTTAACCTAGTTTATAGTTACACTAGATATATTAGGGGTGGATTAATTGGGAACCAATTCATCAGAGCATTCTTCACAGTATAATTTAATACAGCGAGATGTGTATAATTTCCAAAACGCAATTCACCTAAATATCAACACTTAAACAAATATTAGAGCATTAAACTTTTCCCTATTGGAAAGCCTTAACATTCTTTCAAACCCTATTCCTTCATACATTTTTCAACCATTTTTCTCATAAGTAGTCTATCCTCAACGAAAAATAATTATTTTTCGTTGAGGATAGGCTACTTATGAGAAAAATGTTTGAAAAATGTATGAAGGAATAGGGTTTGAAAGAATGTTAAGGCTTTCCAATAGGAAAAAGTTTAATGCTCTAATATTTGTTAATTTAATTAATTCTAGATGAAAATAGATAGAAACAGATACATAGCGTAATGCACTGTACATAGATACATAAGGTTTAATGGTTGCATTGTTTAATGGAAGAAGCAAAATACCAATAGCATCTGGAGTTCGCCGGTGGTCTCCCATCCAAGTACTTACCAGACCCAATGCTGCTTTACTTTCAAACCCTATTTCTTCATATATTTTTCAACCGTTTTCTCATAAGTAGACTATCCTCAACGAAAAATAATTTAATTAATACTGGATGCAAATAGATAGAAACAGATACATAGCGTAATGCACTGTCCAGAGATACGTAAGGTTTAATGGTTGCATTGGTTAGGGAAGAAGCAAAATACCAAATATCAACAGCATCTGGTGTTCCCAGGCGATCTCCCATCCAATTACTTACCAGACCCAATGCAGCTTAACTTTCAAACCCTATTTCTTCATATATTTTTCAACCGTTTTTCTCATAAGTAGACTATCTTCAACGAAAAAAATTAACTAATACTGGATGCAAATAGATTCATAACGTAATGCACTGTACATAGATACGTAAGGTTTAATGATTGCATTGTTTAATGGAAGAAGCAAAATACCAAAAGCCAACAGCATCTGGTGTTCCCAGGCGGTCTCCCATCTAAGTACTAACCAGACCCAATACTGCTTAACTGCGCTGATCAGACGAGAAGCGGTGCTTTCAGCGTGGTATGGCCGTTGCTCACCAGAGTTATTCTCCACATTAGTATTTATATATTGTGTGATAGAGCGTGCTCGGTAGTAGACATACATTACCGATCAACCAACCAATTAAACAAAAGGAACGCTGTGGAAAAAGCCGCGGGAGGGAGGAGGGATATGGAACAGGGAGGAAAATGGACATGGAGAACGAAGAGGCTTGAAAACAGAAAAAAGATCTCCACCAGCCAGTACGCTCTCAAAACCAACAAGAGATAAAAGAGGGACTGTCTAATAACAGTCAGTACGTGATCAGTTGCGTTTTTGAACCTCAGTTTGGGAACGCAATATAAGCTAGGTCAGTAATATTAGGCCTACTATCAATTCATAGCTTAAAAAATGCTAAAGTAAATTACCTTAACTTAATTTGGTGAGGAATCCTACTGTGGACCTAAATTTAATTTGACCGCTCTAGACTATTTCCGGAATCTCTAGGCTGACCCCTACAAGGCAAGGCTTAACCTACTCTATAGTTACACTAGGGATATTAGGGATGGATTAATTGGGGACCAATTCATACAGAGCATTCTTCACAGTATAATTTAATAAAGCGAGATGTGTATAATTTCTAAAATGCAATTTCACCTAAATATCCACACTTAAACAAATATTAGAGCATTAAACTTTTCCCTATTACCCTATTCAAAAACCTTAACACACTTTCAAACCCTTTTCCTTCATACATTTTTCAACCATTTTTCTCATAAGTAGACTGTCCTCAACGAAAAAAAATTTCATTAATACTGGATGCAAATAGATAAAAACAGATACATAGCGTAATGCGATGTACATAGATACGTAAGGTTTAATGGTTGCATTGGTTAAGGGAAGTAAAATACCAATAGCATTTCGAGTTCCCTGGTGGTCTCCCATCCTAGTACTTACCAAACCCAAAGCTGCTTAACTTTCAAACCCTATTCCTTCATACATTTTTTAACCATTTTTCTCAGAAGTAGCCTATCCTTAACGAAAAATGTTTTTTAATTAATACTGGATGCAAATAGAAACAGATACATAACGTAATGCACTCTACAAGATACATAAGGTTTAATGGTTGCCTTAGTTAAGGGAAGAAGCAAAACACTAAAAGCCAACAGCATCTGGTGTTCCTAGGCGATCTCCCATCCCAGTTCTTACCTGACCCATTGCTGCTTAACTTTGAAACCCTTTTCCTTCATACATTTTTAAAACTTTTTTCTCATAAGTTGCTGCACGAAGGGATGTTGCTTGCTTGATGTGAAGAAGGATGTTGTTTTAGTTGTGGAGACACTGGTGTGTGGGATGCTGATTCCATCTCTGCTCTTGTATAGGTGACTTATTAACTGAAAAATAAGACCAAACACTCAAATAAATTTCAGTGAATTTTAATGGCTGAAGGAAATACAACAAATATTTACTCAGTTTACTCACGTCATTCAAATGTACATTGTAACAAGTGTAACAGAATATCTTTTATCTCATTTCTCATAGCATGCTCACTAGCTTCTTACCTCTGGATTCTGTAGCTGGGGGACAACTACTGCAGCTGGCTCTCAGGGGAACTGTGGTGCTTGGGGAGTCAGAATACACGATGCGTACAAGTAAACAGTACGACCTTGGCAGAAATACTTAAATCTGGGAATTACGCAAAATAATATATTAAAGTTATAAAAATTTATAATTGTGGTTTCACAACGACATTAATGGGTGTTATTCATATGATGTAATGTTGACGGATGTATGCTAGATGAGAACTATTTTCTGTGTTTGTTAAATTGTATTCATGCAAAAATTGGCCGGTTAGAGAAACCTGGCACAATGTTCATCATCATATTCGTTTTTCTCAGCAAAAACTACAATAAAATATCAGTGCCATTGTAATTTATTATTTTCACTCCACCCTAATATATATGTAGTGGCCTGTTGAGAGTAGGACCTATAATGTAATTAGATTAATTAAAGATTGTTTGTGGGTCACCAATTTGACCTTTCGATCAAATGTCATTAACAAAGGAAGGTTTTTAATAAACTTCGTTGGTTTTAGTTTAATTAGCAAAAAATAATAGAGTAATTATTTAGTGATTAGCAATTAGTTGATATTGAAATTTGCAGATATTACAATTACTGAATGTTGAGAATGAAAAAGTCGTATATTATTCTGACAAAAGTTTAGTGATTCAAATGTATTAAGATGCAGTAATTTGGGTGATAGGAAGTCTACATACGTTATTACCTTAAGTCCGATACGTGGTAATTTAAACACTTTAGAGAGACAATATATATATATATATATATATATATATATATATATATATATATATATATATATATATATATATATATATAACAAAGTATCCAAACACGACACTGTAAAACGTGTGAGACTGTTGAAGTAGTGAGTTGGTTTCTTGTACTCTCCACCTCATATAGCCAGGTACGCCCGGCTCATCGTGGATTGTTCTGAGAACCTATAGAATCATTGTTGTGTTGCCTTACTATTAACACTGCTGAAGGAAGAAAGCCTTATGCTGCTGTATACAAGAGAATAAGGATCTTTTCCGTTCTACCCCAGCAACAATTTCTAGTGCAGTTTTACTTGCTGAATTCAATAACATATACAGTATTTTATTTTGGAGATAGTATTCGTACTTTAATTAGTTATGGTTATAATTATTAATTTTTTCTCTCTTTTGTAGATATTGTTATGGATGATAAATGGAATTTCATAAACATAGTTAAGGAAATAACGTTCTACCCCAGCCTTCTTTAATTAACCTTATAAGGCTAACTAACGAAAATATCACGACCTAACCTAACCAATCGTCAAGGGCGTACAGTTGATTTACGAAACAAAGGAACAAGAGACATTGGGGAACATCTAGAAATATGATAGATTCTTATTTATGTGAATTTCTGTGGAGGAGAAGACTAAAAGGAAAGGACATTTTTATTGAAATCTTAAATACAATCTCTACTTTTAAATAAAATCAACTGACTATAACTCTTTTGTTATTAATTTCTCCAAAATAATATATATATTATTGAATTCAGCAAGTAAAACTACAGTAGAAAATAATATAAAATTTCATTTTTTGTTGCTGGGGTAGAACGGAAAAGAGCCGAGAATAATAGTATTTTCACTTATTTAACCTCCTTCGTAACGGCGTAAGTTATATGACGAAGGGTCCCATAAAAAGATTTTTACGCGGAATCTGAAATATCTACGTACAGATCGCTACATCATCTGGACGGAGAAGAAATTCACCCATCCAACTATTGATCAGAACCAACATCGCTTTAACCGTGCTGATCTGACGGGGAACGGTGTTGACATATTTTCTATGGGTGTTGCGAATATGTGCAATTTTTTCACATCCTCTGATGATAATTGATGCAAAACCTACATAAGAAAAAGATTTAATTATTTATTTAATATAAATATTTACCAGGATTATAACAAAGAAAAATGAATTCCTGATTAATGAAGGCGTGCTAACAAAAATCTTAAGTCCAACCCCTTGTAAATTAGGGCGTAAGATAATGAAAATCGTTGTATTTAAATATAATAGTGTTTAAGCGCGAATACGCGCATATGTTTGGTTTAGTGTTTCTTTAAATTAAAGTTGTTCTATACACATGGTCGTGTGTAGGTAATATATATATATATATATATATATATATATATATATATATATACACACAGACAGTGCATGGAACAAGGAACTCTTCTGGGATAATTAAATCCACTATAGTCCGAATAAGTAATGGTAAATGACAAATACCATAGTTTTTCTTTTTCATGATGCAAGCCCGACGTGGGCAACGGGTCTCTCGCAAAGAGGTCCCATAAATATAGCTTCCCTCACCAGCTATCTGCAAAGCAGACAGGATCCAGCTTTGGGACATGGATCTAGGGTTTAAAGCAGCCTAGTCCCACTACATTTAGAACCTCAACTGGCACAATTGAGCGTCCACTTAAAAAGTGGACGCTCAATTCTGCCAGTTGAGGTTTAAGTTTTGGTTTTGGCTAAAATATAATAGTTACCCCTTTTTCTTTGATTTATTCAATCCGACGTGAATGCAACGAGTCTTTTACTTATATTGAGGTTCTAAATGTAGTGGAGCTAGGCTGCTTTAAACCCTAGATCCATGTCCCAAAGCTGGATCCTGTCTGCTTTGCAGATAGCTGGTGAGGGAAGCTATATTTATGGGACCTCTTTGCGAGAGACCCGTTGCCCACGTCGGGCTTGCATCATGAAAAAGAAAAACTATGGTATTTGTCATTTACCATTACTTATTCGGACTATAGTGGATTTAATTATCCCAGAAGAGTTCCTTGTTCCATGCACTGTCTGTGGGTATTATAAAAAATTCAGGGAACCATTCTGAGTTCATTCCCATATATATATATATATTATATATATATTATATATATATATATATATATATATATATATATATATATATATATATATATATATATATATATATATAATTATATATATATGGGTGGCCCAAAGAAATGAAAGTTGAAAATATCTTTCTCCACAAGGCCATCCGTGTTCCATATCAAAATGTAAGAACTCATGCCAAAAATTAGACAGATCATACAATATTCAGAGGTCGCGACCAGTTCCTATATTTTTTTGATTTGAAACAAAACTACAATATCAATGTTTATTTCAAAATATAAAATCAACAGCACACAGCACATGTTATGCAAAAATGTACTGGAACACACATGTCATAGCAGTTAATACGACTGCACTAAATCCTTGTATATCAAACAAACAACGTCACACCCGTTACTTTTTCTTCGTCAAAGCCAACTTCGTCGGAACTGGCAATCTTTTTCGGTGGCTGGCGACGAGTCGCAGTAGGTATTGTTTCTGGGTCTCGTCTTTCGTCAGCGCGGTATTGTAGGACTGAATAAGAGCGACTCCTCGTTCGGCACAGTCGTTGATGACCTTGAGGAGCCTGCACTTAGCCTTAAGTAACTGGTAAATGGGGTCTGTCAGCCAGAGAGAGGGAGGTTTTGACAAGAATGTCTTGGCTTCATCTTGTCCTTTCATGGAGAGTATATCGAATATCTTCAAAGACCGGCTCGTGATGTACGACGCCAATGAAGAACGATGGTCGAACACAGTCCCGTCCAGACGTCTCAAGAGGTTTGGGTTTGAGGGACGTAAGAAGTTGTCAACCATAGTTGGTTTGGTGATCTCGTCGACGCGATCGTCGAAGAGGGCGAGAGGCGCGAGGTGCTCAGAGAAGTACCACAAATGGCGATAGAAGGCCTTAACAGCCGCCTCCCTGATGGCACAGTCAGGATATTCATGGAGGAGAGCAATTAGGTTTAAGTCGTTGAGGGGGGCCCTCTCTGGGAGAGGGGCCTCGTGCCAGTAGCGAGCGTAAATAAGAGAAACGAAGAGGCAAATCTTTGTGACGCCAGCTGTCTCGTGGGCCGTCAACTTAATCTGGCTCCTGAAGAGGAAGATCTTCAGCGAATATATTGCCTTAGCCATCCACCGCGCGTTGTGCATAGCGCCTGGCGCACGAAAGGACGGTTCTCCGTCGGAGGATCCCCTTAGGAATATATGACAGAGCTGAAGCAATCTCCATAGTCATCCCGTGGGAGCTGGCTCTTGACTGCCTCCGAGTAAAATGACATCATCTCTTGTAGGCCATCCGGCATGCCAACGGAGAGCTCGTCTCCAGCAGAACGGAAATCAACTATATTAATATCAGGCCAGGTCTTCTGGAAGCGTTTGAAGATTCCCACTTCAGGCCCACCGGTTGGTGTCAGGGCGACAGAAAATACGGCCGACAACATTACCTCGAACACATGATGACTGCACGCGATCCAGATGAGCTCCTTGTCCAGAGCCTTCTCAATTAGGGTGCACGCGCCCATATTCAGCCCAGTATTGGTTGCCGTCGTGTCGAAGACTAGTCCCTGGATCATGGGTTTGAGGTTCCATTCCTCCAGCGTTTGGACACATGCATTGCACTGCTCCTCTCCCGTGCCGCGGCCGATCTTAGGGACGGCAAGAAGTTGCTCTGTTTCACCACCAGTCACCAAGATGGCGACGCGATCCACAAGCTTTTTATTGCCGGCGATATCTGGAAGCAGTTTACCGTCCCAGTAGAGAAGCAGTAGGCTGTCCGGCGAGAAAACAGCCTGTTGAGCAGTTGCTACTGCCTCACGAGTGGTGACCCGCGCTCGCTGAATGGTATTCCGGGATAGCGCTACAGACGCCAGGCCATGACCGAGCGTTTGCGTGACGGCTCCTACGACGAACATGGCAGCGCGGTCAGGGAGTTTCACTCGGTCGAGCGCGGCAGCTACTTCCTTGGTCACAATGGTCTGCTTCGATTTCTTATTCCTTGGCTGATCTTGACTGGATGTTGACGGAGCTTGGAAATCATCTTCGGACTCCGTCGATGTGGAGGAGCTACAGATGTCAGCAATGGCGGAACTAGACGGAACAGCCGTATTTGCCTGTTGGGCGCTCAACATGCTTTTTTCCTTTCGAGCACTGGCCTGATCATTCCTGAGGCGCTTGCGAGTCTCCTTGTTCGTCAAGGTCTTGTCGATCCCGGACATACTCGCGCTCGAGGGATCCTGCTGTTGCATCCGCAGGAACTGTTTGTCTTCTTCGTCCGTCATAATACTGAGGGCGTCTTTTCGGGAGATGTCAAATAGTTTGGTGAGATTCTCCTTGAATTTTCTTTCCTTGATTCGGCACCCGTCTTTCGGTTTCAATCGGTTTTTCTTCAACCCACAGTATTCTTCATAGAGCTTCCGAAGCTTGCGCACGCCGGAGTCCACCCGCTGGGTCGGAATTCGTGCCTTGTCCCAGATTGTCAGCGCTCTGTCTATGGTGGCCTTAGCACTGTCACCGATTGTGGATCCCTTCTGGTGGTGAAACATGAAGTTCCTGAGAATAGCCCCGTTTGTTGGCAGGCCAGATCCCAAGATGTCCGGGTCAGGCTTACCCAGGAGGCAAACTTTCGGACTGCTCCTTGGCGTTGTCATGGTCTTGGTCTGTAGAATGGAAGATAAAATGGAAATTAGAGTTAAAGAACCTATACATATGTTTTATGTAGAATATAAAACAAACAATTTTAACAATTTTAATAAACTTTTATAAATTTAAAATTTCTTTTTAATTTTTAACAATTTTAATAAACAATTCATTGTTCCAAATTGCTTATCAAGGTCAGTGCAGTAAATGAATGGCAGAAAAACTAAGCATAGTGTCCGCCACTGGTGAAAAGTTTAACTTGCCTTATTGGTGTGATTCACTGCGCGGCGTAACCCAGATGGCAGGAACACAACAAAAACACGTCTTCACCTGCCGAGACTTGGCGACCAACTGAGCTAGTGGGAAGAGTGGGTTGCTATCATGTAGTGATTCTTTGGATATAGGTTTACAGTCTACAGTGGCGTTGCTCGGCAAATATTTATTGTAGAACATAATGGTGAACCAAAATTACTGAAATTACGGAATTTAGATATTTTTACCTTGAGGTCGCGGCCTCTAAATATTGGCCGATCTTCCTGATTTTTTGCATGAAGGCTTCTTTTGTGATATGGAACAGGAATAGCCTTGTGGAGAATAGCAATTCAAACTTTTTTTTCAGTTAATTTTTGGGCCACCCTAATATATATATATATATATATATATATATATATATATATATATATATATATATATATATATATATATATATTAGGGTGGCCCAAAAATTAACTGAAAAAAAAGTTTGAATTGCTATTCTCCACAAGGCTATTCCTGTTCCATATCACAAAAGAAGCCTTCATGCAAAAAATCAGGAAGATCGGCCAATATTTAGAGGCCAATATTTATGGATTTTTCTAAAATTTCGTTTTTCTTGTGTTTGAGGGCAATTTAAATACATATTTACTGGATGAAACACATTTATTTTGACGTCTTAATGCAGATATGTCATATTAGTATTTAGTTTGGGGCCCCTTAGCTGACAATAGTGCCTGCACACGTTTTGGCATACCAAGAATCAAAGTCTAGCTTAACGTTTTGATTTTAGCTGAGTGAAACCAGACGTGTATGAGTCGTTCAATGAGCTGCACTTTAGTAATAATTGGTGTTTGATGAATCTCATCCTTCAATTCATCCCATAAAGTCTCAGTAGGATTCATGTCTGGTGAATTACCAGGCCATGGGAGCAGTCTGACGCTATTTTGTGAGCACCACGTCTTAACTTTTTTTGCGGTATGGCAAGGAGCTGAGTCTTGCTAGAATATCCATGCTTCATTTCCGTACCAATCTTTTGTTTGACGCAGTAAACGATCTCTCATTACCCTTATATACTTATCCTGGTTCATAGTCCCATTAATGATGTGCAACCGACCTGTCCCATACACTGAAATAGCTCCCAACATCATAATTTTTTGCGGAAATTTAACTGTTTTCAAGTATTCCGGCAAAAATTCCTTCCCAGGTCATGCAGGAAGATATCTAGCATGCTGGCAGAAGAGGGTGTAATTGTGAGCCAAAGAACAGTAAACAATCGGCTTTTAGACTATGGGTTGCGAGCTTATCGTCCTAGGAAGAAACCATGACTCACCGAGGCAATGAGGGAGGCCCGTTGCGCATGAGCAAAACAACCAACATCTCCCGTTGCAAGGAAGTTCAAAGCGTAGCCGTCAGTTATGCTAACACTGTTTTGGGATACACGAGGCCCTATCCTTGAACATTATCTAGAGCGTGGAACTACAGTAACAAGTGCATCGTATTCTGACATGCTTCAGAATGAGTTAAAGCAAGCAATTCGCACAAAACGGAGAGGGAGATTGTCGGAAGGCGTTATTCTGTTACACGACAATGCGCGCCCTCATACCGCTGACAGATTAGAATATGCCTTCAAGAACTTAAATTTGAAGTTCCCGACGATCCAGCCTACAATCCAGACCTGGCACCTTCGGATTTTTACCTGTTTGGACCACTAAAAGACGCTTTGAGAGGTCAGCGATTCCAAGGCGATGATGACCTGAAGGAGGCGGTGCATGACTGGCTATGCACACAGCCAAAAACATTCTTTTGTGATGGCATTAGGAAGCTGGTAGATGGCTGGACTAAGTGTATTGAGAAACAGGGAGACTATGTTGAGAAGTGACGTGTTTATAATCTATCAGATGTGAAAATAAAATTATGAAAATAAAAAGTGCGGATATATACACACCTTACCTTACAACCTTACAAAGGTTTCGCGCGATGATCTCTCATTTCGCGAAGGTCAAGCTTGTCGCCCCTCCTCTCGAGTTGGCCTGGTGAAGTAGTGAGTTTGATTCTTGCGCCTCTCCACCTCACATAGCCAGGTACGCCCGACTCATCGGGAATTGTTCTGAGCCAGGCGTCTAGTCTTCTTTTGAAGATTTCCACTGCAACTCGCTTCGTGTTTCTTAGGTCTTTGGGCAAATGATTAAATAGTTTTGGTCCTCTCACTACAAAACTATTTTCTTTCAGGGTTAAGGATGTTCCTTGTCTCGCCTTCAATTTGGGAATACGACACAGTCTACCGTTTCTACCGTTTGGGGAGTTATAGGGTTCAGAGAAAGATTAGGGACTAGTTTCTCCATTATTTTCCAAGTGTAAATAACGGTGTCTCTCTCTCTCTCCTTTCCAGTGAATATAGGTCTAGTTCGTAACCTTTCCCAGTAATTTAGTTCTTTGCACCCATTGATCTTGGCTGTGAAGCTTTTGGATCCCTCCAGCTGTCTAATGTCTTCTTTTTTATATGGGGATGTTAGGACCGAGCAGTATTCCAATTTGGGTATTATCAGGGTTTTCAGTAGAGGAATCATTACATTCCTATCCCTTCGTTTAAAGGTTCTCAATATCTGACCCGTTATTCTCTTTGCTCTGTTTACTGCTATCTTATTTTGTGTTTCAAATTTCGCATCATCTGTCATTACAACCCCTAAATCTTTTGCTCTGGAATTTCTCTGAATTTCCTGTCCATTTGGGGTATAATATTCCATGGATTTTAGGTCTTCTCTTTTTCCGTACCGTAATAGCTGAAATTTCTCGGTGTTAAACTTCATATTGTTGTCTTCCGTCCACTTGTAGATTTGTTTATGTCGGTTTGTAGAGATCCTATGTCTTCTGGGTTTCTTATTTTTCTACTGATCTTTGTGTCATCCGCAAAGGATGTTACTGTGCTGTCTCTGGTAACGTCCTCATCTATGTCAGCATGATTATGAAGAGTAGTGGAGCTAATACTGTTCCTTGTGGTACGAGCTGAGGACCTCTGATTCTGATGAAGATACTCCTTGTACTGTAACGACTTGCCTCCGCTCACTAAGGAAATTATATATCCATTTCCCTACTTTTCCTGTTATTCCCATATATTTCAGTTTATGTATTATGATTCCGTGGTCACACTTGTCGAACGCTTTAGCAAAGTCTGTGTATAGTACATCATAGTTTTCATTACTTTCAAGTGAATCAATAATGTTGTTGTAGTGTTCCATTAGTTGTGATAGGCATGATCTGCCTGACCGAAACCCGTGTTGGTTATCATTGAATTTTTTCTGAGTTTCCAAAAAGTCATAGATTTTCTGTCTAACTATTCTTTCAAATATTTTAGTGAGATGGATGTAAGCGATACTGGCCTATATTTTGGCCTCGGATCGATCTCCTCCTTTATATATTGGGACTATGTTCGCGCTCTTCAGGATGCCCGGTATTTCTCCCGTGTCTAGTGATCGTCTTCATATCCAGTATAGGGGCTCAGCGATTGCATTCTTGCTGTTTTTGATCAGTGTGGCATTCCATTTATCCGGTCCTGCCGCTGAGTGTGTTTTTAGTTTCCCTATGTCTTGTGTAATATCATCCGTCGTAAAGTCGAAATCCGTTACACTTTCCCCTTGTGGTTCTTCAAAGAACGTGTTTCTATCGCACATCAATTTGTCAATTTTTGGGATACTGAAAGATGATTCGTACTGAGCTCTTAATATTTCACATACTTCCGTTAGATCATCAGATAAAGCACTGTTCTCATTTTTTAAAGGTCCGATAGTCGCATGGCTTTTCGACTTTCTTTTTGAGAAATTATAGAAGTTTGAGTTAGCCTTTATCGCTTCTCTAGCGTCGTCTTCTTCTTTTTCTGTATGCTTCTCGATTAGTTCCTGTATGACGACATCGATACTTTGCAGTTTATTATTTAATATTTTTCTGATGTTGTTATCTTTACAATTACTTAATTTTGCAGTTACTCTTTTTCTTTTTCGAAACAATGCCCTTTTACCTCTTTCGAACCTGCTTCTCTTTCCTCTTTGTTGTATCTTTGGGACATGTTTTTCCACAATTTCTAAGCAAATTCGAAATTTTTAATTTTCACTCCAAAGCTATTGGCTGTCACATCTTCCCAGTTTATAGCTTTGGAGTGAAAATTAAAAATTTCGAATTTGCCTCTTTCTGATGTGAGTGTTCTTTCCTTTCCTGTTGCCTTTATATTAGTTGTTATTTCAATGATGTTGTGGTCTGATATCATAGTTGGGGATATTTCTACATTATCAATTAGAGTATTGTTGTTTGTGAATACCAAATCTAGGCAGTTGTTTTTTCTTGTGTTTTCTGTTATTTCTTGCGTTAACATAAATTCATCAGCTAAAGCTAGTAGCATTTTTACCTGCTCCTGGTCTTCTCGTGTGCCCCCCTTGTCCTGGTGTATACATATATTTTTTCCTATCCTTTTATATTTCATGAATGGGAAATTAAAATCACCACAGAGAAAAATATTTGGGGTTGGAGAGTGTAGATCTTTTACAAGTTTCTTACCTCTGTAATGGAATCTGAAAATTTTGAGGTTGGCGTGTTGGGGGTCTGTACATTACAATTAGTACCATATTTAATTTTTCAATTTTTGCTGCTACACATTCTACGTAGTTGTTTGAGGTACTTATAGCCATTTCTGCTATGTGCCTTTCGCGTGTGTAAATAGCACATCCTCCTTTACGTCTCACTGTTCTGTCGGCTCGGAGGATGTTATAGTTGTCAATTTGTATTTCTTTTTTGTCAATACAGGACTCACAATTTTCACAGTTCGCCTGGCAGTCCTTTAGATGAGTTTCCGTGAGGCATGCAAAGTCTGCTCCGGCTTCTTGCATGAGTCCTTTCAGGTATACAACTTTGTTCGTGGATGGTTTGATTTAAGGCCCTGTATGTTGGCTAGGATTATTTTTATTTTTTCTCTTTCTTTTTCGCATACAGGTGGTTCCGATTTGTTTTCCGGGGGTGCCGGTTTCGTTGCCTTGTGGTCCTCCGAGAATTTACCTCTTTTTATCTTTGTCGGTACCTGTTGTCCCGATAACGCATGAAGTGCCTTTGTTCGTACCTTCTGTCCGGCTCTCGGATTTCTATATTTATATTTGTCAGCTGGTTTTGTAATTGCTGGAGAGTATTTAGCAGCTGAAATGTGTTGGCTGCGTCTAAAAAATTGCACTCTTCTTTGATGTTCGTTTTTTCTGTTCCTCGTTGCGTTCCTTTGAGGGTGGTGGTATCGGCATTTTTTTTCGTATTTGCAACTCCCATATCTTTCATAAGTGTTGCAGACCGTAAGATGGTGGAACATGCATTTCTTATCAAACTTGCAGTATCCACTTGTGTAATGCATTTTGCATAATGTGGGATGTGCATATATGCATTGCCCATCCCGATATCTGCAGTTTCCTTTCGCGTAGTATTTGCATACGATATTTTCTACGCTTCTGCTTCTTTCTTATTATTTTCAAGTTCTTATTTTGGCATTATCATTATTTTTCTTTGGCTGTTTATTTTCTACGTTTTTTATTATCTTTTTATCATTTCGCTCGTTGGACCGTTTGTCTACTTCGCACTTTTACTTATTTCTTTCTTTCATCTATGTCTTCCTTCCGTATTATATTGTTTATATCGTTATTTGTTATTAAATTGTTGTTCGTTATTATGCTGTTATTCGTTATTTCGTCTTCTCTCTCATCCACCCTTTTTTCGTTGGGACCATTCGGACCATGTGTCCCCATTATTTCATTTTTTTTGTAACTTTCGAGTCTGCTATCTCCATTTCTTTAAAGACCGCGAAAGAATTTACGGTCTGTGTACATGCACCACATAGAAATTTGATCCCCACGACGTGTTTCGCGTTCGAGACAAGAGTTATTTCCCTATCATTCCAATTCATACAGATTAAGTGAGAATTTGGATCCATAGCGATGCTATTCCTTAATTAGCGTAAAAAGAAATACCCACACAGATTCTTTATTTATTTATTTTTATTTTTATTTCTGATTCTTTCCTTTCGATGTTCAAGGGTATTTCGAGGGTTTTCTGACCTTTGCGTTTTATGACCTTTTTCCTGCCTTGTTTCAAACTTTCTCGAATGCCAACCGTATTTCGTTTTGAATATATACGTTAAAACTGGTGATAAATTATGTAAACTGTGTTGCACTTTCTTAATTTTAATGAATTTCACATTATAATTTATATGCACGGATTCACTGATACTTTATACACTTTCGGGTGCAAACAGAATAAACCGCCGAGTAGATTATTCCCTTCTAATTTGGGTGTTAAATAGAGAGAGCAAAACAACACGTCCATTCACCACAGGGTACAAGCAACATATATATATATATATATATATATATATATATATATATATGAAGTTGTTTAGTGACATTCAATTTTACAATCACCTAAAACTGGAAAATGATTTTTAAAAATTTGAAACGCTAATTAGCAGAAATGGTGGAGGGAGAACGTCGTATTAACCATTAGAGTTTTTAAAATGTTTAAAAGTGTGGGATTCATAATGACCTTTTGGGGTAATTATCCGTGTAAGTATAAACAAGGGGTTTTATAAGTGAATAACGAAAATATAAACTTTAGCTGAACGTTTTAAGGAAACAAATCTTTAATGAGCGGAGATTAGCTCCCCCGAAAGATATTAATGTCTGCAAAGACATCCTCAGGGACACTGAAATAAATAACAAGTTCGAGATAGATCACAAAAAGTAAATAAAATAAAAAATAAAAATTGTAAGGCGGAGTATACAAGTGTATAAGGAAAAGCCGCCAGAATTTAGCACTTTATCGTCTTGTCTAAATCCGTTCTGGAAAAATTCAAAACAGGATCACGCGAAAAAAGACCCTGGCTAATGTTAAATGTGTGTGTGTGTGTGTGTGTGTGTTGTAGAAGATCTATGAGCTCATAGATGATATAAACAGGTGATGATGGAGGGATGCGTTGATCGGACTTTTGTAACCTACTGTAAATGTAATTTTCTTAAATTTATACATTTTATAGAAACGTGTGTGTGTGTGTGTGTGTGTGTGTGTTGTAGTAAATACTGTTTGGAAAATAAATTTGGAGTTTCAGTCCACTTCGTTTCGGGTTAAAATCTCGACGAAGGGTATTAGCGCTCGGTCGAGTTGAGATTTTACCTGTCGTCTCATCCGTGCATTTCAGAAATAAAATTCAGGTGTTTAAACGCCTGTCTGGTGTCGTGAATAAGTTTAAGATAGGCGTTTTAAGATTTTCCATAATTTTAAGATTTTCCATAATTTTTAATAATGGTAAGATGCATAAACTATCGGGGATGGGTCAGTGTTGACGAATTTATTTTATTTTAAATATAATAATAGTTCTTAATAATGTATATACAGAAGATAGAGTCAATAAAAAAATTAATTTTTAGCACTAATTGACAAGAGTTTCAGATATATATATATATATATATATATATATATATATATAATAATGTTATAATGTTATAATGTTTCAGACCAACAAAGACCCTAGGATCCACTCATGGCTGGTCTACCTAACTGTGTTCGTAATTGTGTATTGTGTATGTCCTCCGTGGTGGTGGAGGGGACCAAAAATTTTACGTGGGCTCCGAACCACAAGAACATAAGAAATTTATGTAAAAACTACCTGTACATTGGCAACGACCAATTTTTACAGAACTAAATAATTATCAATTTAAAACTAATTAATTATCGATTTAAAACTAAAATACAATCTCTGGATCCAGAGGATCAAGTCATAATAGACTACTATCCACAAATATGTTACACTCTATATTTATAACCGACATGCAAATATATCAGATCCAAAGAATCCAGTCAATTTCATTACGGTATCCATCAATACTAGTACCTTGCCAAACAAAAATAAGTCACGGTCCATATCGATATATATATATATATATATATATATGTGTGTGTGTGTGTGTGTGTATATATATATATGTATATGTATATATATATATATATATATATATATATATATATATATATATACACACACACACACACTGCGTTAAATAATTGATTCCACTTTATTTTTAAATATAATAATTCTTAATAATGATAAATAATGTGCATACAGAGGATGATAAAGGTTATTCAGTTCATTGTTTCAGATTGTGTAGCAAATTTTTGTGTCCCATTAATAATACTAAATCTAATTGAAGCATCAAGTAGTAGTTGTTGTTGTTGTTTAGGCCGATCAGCTCACCCTGATAGAGCAAGCCGGCGGCACGCAGGTAACCGATCGCCCTCTCCGGAGTGGACCAGAGGTTCAGCGCACTAGTGATGTTCTGTTGTGTTCGTTGTTGTGCTAGAGCGGTACAGTCTGTCATAATGTGCTCAATTGTTGTGGTATGTCCTGGCACAGGTGGCAGGTGTCGTCTATGGAGTTGTCTAGTCTGTGTTTATATGTCCGTAAGTTGGGGTGATGTCCACATCGGAATCGTGCTAAGTTAACTCGATCCGATCTGCTCAGGCTGATCTCTGACCTGTTAATGGGTGGCGGCTTCGTACCTAGGATCGCATTCGGACCGAAGCGTGTCAATGCTTTGTGGGTTAGGTGTGTGTGTGTGTATGTGTTTTCTGTGCTGTGTGATGTCTGTGGGGCGTGGTATGGAATGGAGTATTTGGTTATAATGTGTCTCTGGTGTTACCTTAATGGTGCGAGGTGTTGGTACATGATTGTACACGTAGTGGCAAGGGTGTTGTGGGTTAGTTGTCGCTGCTGCCATGAATTGTGTTCCCCTCATGTCTAAATGTTCCCTAACTTTCAGTATTTTTTTTCTGTGTGCAGGTGTTCTATTGGTGTTGTTTGAGTGCATCCTGTAATGATACGAAGTGCATTGTTCTGTATTGTCTGTAAGGTGTTTATGTGTGTGTTTGAGATAATAGGTGCCCAGCATGGGCTAGCATAGTCCATAACTGAGCGAATAATTGTTTGTATATGAGTGGTGTTGTTTCCTGCTGGTGTCCAAAGTTTGTGCCTGTTAGTACCCTAAGCGTGTTAAGTCTTGACGTACATTTGTTATTAATGTCCTGAATGTGGTTTGCCAAAGGTAATGATGTGTTGTTGTATGTGACCCCAAGTATTTTGGTCCTGTGAGTGTGTGGAATGTTGATGTTGTTTAGTGTAAGTTGTGGAATTACCTGGTGTTCTTTTGTGCTGCTTGTAAGCAAGGTGATGGTTGATTTTGTGGGCGCTACTTTGAGTCTATTGTGTGTGAGCCAGTCTTGTATACTGTTTATGTATGTTTGTAGGTTATTTGTAGCATCAAGTAGTTGCCTTATTTTGTTGGTCACTATAATAAACAACATTTCATAGACTCGGGCGTTTTCCTATGGAGAAATCATAATGTGTGTATGTGTGTGTGTGTGTGTGTGTGTGTGTGTGTGTGTGTGTGTGTTGTAGAAGATCTATGACGTGTAGATGGTGTAAACGGGCGATGACGGACGGAGGGAGTTGAAGATCTATGAACGTATATATAGTGGTGTGTGTAATAATAGGGATTCCATGAGCGTATATATAGTCGGGAAGTTTGTGTGCGCTTTTTGGCTCTTCAAACGATATATACACTGTGCCACCTGGCTGATAATGCCTGGAGGCACTGGCTTCTACGTTAGTTGGCGGATTTCGAGTTTAAGCCAAGTGATACTACCCTGAGCTCTCATTGTGCACCTAGATCTTCCAGGTGTAGGATGCTCTGTCTTCCGCTCTCTCTCCATCTCTTAGGTTAGGTATACCCCTTTGGGGGGTGAGGCCGTCCCAACTTCTCCCCCAAAGACGTTAGGTGGACTCCCCCAGCTTGCTGGGGGAATTCACCCCTTTGTTTTGCACCCTTGGGGGGAGGGGTTGGCACCTCTCAAGAAGGGGGAGGAAGATGGTTGGCACTGGCACTCAGGTGTCAAAAAAGCGTCAGCGTTTTAGAGTAGTTGTTATCTTGTATGAATAAACACAAAGTCCAACTCTGAGGGCGAGAACAAATATTTTTTCTTTGGTGTTTGAACGCAGGTGCTGGGAAATCTCGGTCAGAAGACTATCTTCCTGCTGATGATGTAGGTAAGTGCTTTAAGATAAACCCCAGACATTCCATGACAATATATCAGTTTGTACAAACCCAAGGTTTGACCTTGTCCCAAGGCTGACCTTTTGTGATGACCTTCGATCCGAGCTTGAGAAAGTGTTTGAAAGTAAAATCCGAAGCAGGGAATGTTTATGTATTTCTCTCTCTCTCTCTCTCTCTCTCTCTCTCTCTCTCTCTCTCTCTCTCTCTCTCTCTCTCTCTGGAGAAATAATGGGTTTAAACTGGAACTAAAGACATTTAGGGCCTCTGACTGTGGCAATTTCTTTTCCTATAAAATAGTTAATATCTGGAACCAACTTCTCTCAGAGGATGTTTCAAGCCAAAGTGTAAATGTGTTTAAAAATAGGCTAGACAAAATACTGAATACTTTCATGGTTTAAGACTAAAACATAACGTTACTCTGCAGGAGTTCGCCTTGGCGGTGTCTGTGTAGGCATGAGTAATTATAGAGCTATCTTATATATTCTCCACTTTCCTGTAAAATTTCCCTGGCGACTTTTCCAGGATCAAGGTATTTTCTTCAACCTTTTTCCGTACCTGCCTCTGGCAGGGAGGGAGCGGAGGGTGGGGAGAGAGCCTTATACTTTTTTATCCAGTTTTATACTGCTGCTAGAATAGTTGAAAGAAAAATAACCTTGTTTAATAACAGGACCCTCCCAGAGTGGACCGAAAGGTCTTTGAGGCTTCCTCTTGTCCTTGTAACTCCTTGTAACTCTCTCTCTCTCTCTCTCTCTCTCTCTCTCTCTCTCTCTCTACATATATATATATATATATATATATATATATATATATATATATATATATATATACATTCTTAGTAAAAACGTTTTTATTAATCTAGTTTGTACGTACTCATTCATGCACAGTGTAACTCACTACGTGATAAAAGAAATTGTATTTAAGGTTGCGTATTATATAAACTAATTATATATTTATATGAATGACGATGAGGTATAGCACCCATCATCGACATCACGGATGATATATATATATATAATAGTATGGCCTCCTTTAGCAAATAAATAGAATTAGCGTCAACTGCTTCATTTACCGTTTTATTTGATAGTCGTATATTCTCTCGTATATAACCATCAAATATGAATAATTCAGAAGTATCGGAACAGATCCGTGTACCATCATCAATTAAATCCAGTTCATTGTCAGCACAACGAAAAAGTTACCTCAAAAATCCTGAGACTAATCATAACATTGTTTGCACTGATGAAAGTGACTTTGGAAGTGATGATAGACGCAGCGTTGACAAAATTGTAGAAGAGTTAAAATTCGTGAACCAAAGATGGAATGATGAAATTGGAAACGTTTGGGTTGCACCAAACCCCCCAAAAGTAAAAGTCTGTGACAACGTTCTAACTTACCCCGTTGCTGATTGCTGTAGAAGGGGACAATGGGAAGAGTGCGCTCGGGACAGATTAAGATTTCAGAGACGAATTGAGGAAACTGAATCTATTTTAAAACCGGTATTAATTCGTGAACATAGGTTAAAAGTATTTAATAGAATGCACTCTTTAAAGTATTAGGTTACTGTTGTTTGTGTTCACCAAATCTATGCATTTGTTTTTTCTTGTGTTTTCTGTTATTTCTTGTGTTAACATAATTTCAATTGT